>JAPZEB010000012.1:24366672-24386361 GCA_029783705.1 Chaetodon striatus | reverse complement strand
GTTTGGAATTGGTATGTGGGAATGTTTTTTTTTTTTTTCAGAGCCATTTCATGACCAAGGATTGTTTAAACCTATAGAGCTTTAATTGAAAAGATACCAGATATTTAAGGCCGATGTAGAGGATAATATGTATAAAGTGATGCATAATTAGTTTATGATATTTCCTTTTGATGTGAAGCCATAAAAGTAGCTAAATATATCTTTGATTATTTCACTCAGTATTACCAGCATTATATTGCTTCAGAAACAGAGTATACTGTATATGTGATACAGTCAGATATAAATTCTGTAAGGAAACATTTCGTGTAAAAATCCATTTGTAAATGTCAAATTGTTGACCCATTGCGTGCAACACTGGTTATAACTTGTCTGGTATATTGACAGCACTGTTTGTCCTACTTAACAGATAGCCCTAGTTAGAGTTAAACCTCACTCACACATCATTACAGGCGTTCAACACGTTCAATAGAGCTACAAGTATTGTAGTATTTGTTTGCAGCCTCTTTGCTACCAAGGTAACCTATAGAGTAAACGAAGGGAAACATGTCCAGTGGCCGAGTAGATGAGGGTCTTAGGTGGTGTGTTTGTGTATGTGGACGTACGTGTGTATGCATGTGTATGTGCATGCATGTGTTTGGGTCCTGCCTCCTCCATAGGCCATTGTCAAAAGAGTACAAGGCTGTGTTGGTCAATGATTTCCCCTCCTACACATACGCCTCATGATTGGCCAGACTTGACAGGAACGCAGCTTTCCCAACCAATAAGCTGAGGGCCTGGAGGGGTCCTGCCCCCGGACCAAAATAACCCAGTAAATACACTGCAGGCACTATGAGAACTGGAGCCGAATGCTTTGTGTACAAACAAGGGATGCTTGTCAGCCGGGTACTGCTGAACCATGCTGGCCAGTGTTCTCCTCTGGTGTGATAGGCACAACTAGCTGAGTGGCACTTTGATACCAGTGTTTGTGTTTCTGCATTCAGGAATACAGGATGGTGTAGGAGAGTATGGATGGAGGGGTTGATAGTTGGGTTACATACAGGGATGGAAGACAGGCCTGAGACAGAGTTTTAGTAGCACGGAGGATCCATCAAACAAGCTGCTGGACATAATGGGCATTCTGCATGTGGCCTTTACAGTATGTTTGTGAGGACATATGTGTTACAACCCGAGGCAGATGCAGTTCGATTTGCTTATTGATTTTAAAGCTGGTAACTCTGCATTTTAATTAATGAGTTGAGCTTACATTGAGATGTAATGAGGAGGAATGACTTTGGTGATAGGTACATTTTGGGGGTTTTAGGAGTCCTGTCATTTCATAAAGAAGTATGAAAGACAAAGCAAACACTGCTAACTGCTTTGTTCTGTCCTCTGAAACGTTTACTATACTAGAACACAACCATCGTCCTTGTTTTAGGCTTGTCCACGTACATTGTTTCCACCTGTTCTGAAGTGAAAATATCTGCTGTTATGCATGATCTCACCACTAGGAGGCCACTTTTATTTTCCCATCAGCAGCCTCGTTATCATTCTGTCTTTTGTTGTTTGTTTGATTTTTTTATGTCTGTTGTTAGAGGGATGTGTTTGTGTGTATCTCTTTGATTGAGAATGTCAAGAATGTTACGATACTCATCTGTGTTTGTGTGTGTTATTGCTTGTGTTGACGTAAAAACGGGCACACTCCTCTGTCCCTAAGGGTAGAGGGAGGAGTGATTCAAGGTGTGACTACTGTTTCTTGTAAACAGCACTTTTTCACAAGAAGATCTCTTTCAGTCTGAACTCACTGGCCTGGCACAATGAAATCAATGAAGCACAGTTTGTATGGGACTGACAAGAGAGTTTACTCTTTTCACTAGTGATCATTAAAAGCATGTAGACTAGAAACCAGATGGACGAACCCACTTTTGAATTGGTGGTTATCTACAAAAAAACATGTGCTGCAGTGTATCATCTCAAATGTTTTTTAAACCAGACTCTACTGCAATCATCAGCCTAATGTCACAACTAATCAGTAATGTTGTGAAAAATTTCCCTTTGTCAGTCATAAGCTGTGTGTTGTGATTCAGTGCTCTGTGGTCGCTTCACATAGGTGTATTTTCCAGGAGCATGCTATGGTATTCTTACGCCCAATTAATAATCCTTTAAAAATGAAGTGACCATGACTTTCAGGAAATGATAACGTGTATTTCTATGGAATGTGTCTTTTTACTATGATAAGGCATAAGAATGGTAACTTATACTGAGTGGACAAAGTTTATCTATGACAATAAAAATTTCTTGGTATTTCCTGCGTATAGACTTATGTGTTCAGTCTAAGCATGCAGGTTTGTATGTGCATTTGCGTGTGGTAGACTGACAGTGTGTGGGAGTGAAGTTAAAGAAGTAAATATGCCGATTCACTGCCCTGAGTTCAGAAAAACACACATACACAATGACCTGCCAGACAAAATAAGGAATTGCTCTCAGGGTCTGTTTATGCACGCACATGTGTAGGTGTTACTGTATGCAAATGCTGTACACTGCTTTAGGCAGGAGGCTGGACCGAAGGAGGAGTTTCACATTAGAGTGAAAGAGGGGAATAAACGCGAGAGGGAGATGAGTTTACTGGACACAGGGCTCTCGTTGTTGTTGCCCCAGACTACGGCATTCAGGCTAATTTAGGGGAAGAGGAGGAGAGTGGGAGGAGGAGGAGGAGGAATAGGAAGCTGAGCTAGTGATTAGAGAGAGAGGGAGGAAGGTGACTAATAGTGACTGTCACTCAGCCTACTGTAGCTTGGCCGGAGGAAGGAGGAGTGCCGCCACAACCAGTGAACCGGCATATTAATGCACTAGTTGGTCGGGCCCAGCCAGTAAAGAACTGTCTGTCTCTGTCAAGGAGTGAATGCAATAACACGTGGAGGAGATCTCTCTTGGATATACTATGTTGTCTTTGGGATAGTTGTAGAGTTGCTGGTAAGGATCTAAGTTTATACACACTCTACTAAATGAATCAGTGTTTCACACTGCCTGGCTGTTGAATACATCACTGTCAGTCTGAGTTACATTCAGGCTGATATTCCGTTAAATCAGAAATGAAACTGTACATATCCTTTAAACTGGAACAGAAGCAGTAGTAGCAACACAGGCAGCACTGGCTAAGTTCCTGTTGATTGTAAATCGATTGTTACACATTGCGTTTTGACCTTTCAAAAACAGAAATAGGATTAACAGATGTCGAGTCATCACCACATTGTTTAGCAATATAAGGATTGTTTATTTGCAGCTATGTGGAGGCAGAATGTCAGAGTGATGGTACTGATTGTGTGGCAGTCTGGTGAGACAGTGAAAGTTACTACATGAAGTACAACAGTTCTCTAATGCTAACTTGTGTGACAAAATGAATCAATCTAAGAAAAACACAAGGTAAACTGAGGTCAGGTTGTTAAGAGATGTTTTGCGTGTTTGGAGTGCTGCTATGCTAAGTTATTATTAGCACTACACCTGCACCACAATAGGCTGACTGAATGTACTGTATATCCCATGATGTGAGTGTGAATGTCTTTATGTGCATTGTTTCTGTTATTACATATTCTATATGTGATTAGTGTGTACAAATGCTCTGCAAAGGGAATAACCTTACTGACTTCAGACTGAACATTTGTTTTCCTTTTTAATTTTTCAAATATTGTACGAGAAGTGGCCACTGATAGCAAAGCACTGCAAGCAAAGATTTGCGTCTGAAGACATTGTGTCATGACAAACATCTTCGTTCTTTCCCTGGGTTTCCTGCAGAGGAAGTTGCTTCACCACTGACAAAACTAGGAGTTGTGAAAACTGATGGAAGGAAAGGGGAAGTGATGCATTGCGGTTATAATTGATGATGATGGTCTATCATCTTTCCTGTATTTCATTGTGTCGCACTTTGATTAGACATGGCCGAAAGTGTGTCTGTGTTAATAACCTAACGTCCTTTTCCTCGCCACTTTCACATCACTCATTTCTCTGTGATCTGTGAAGCAGAGTGACCTAAGTGAGGTGGGACTGAGTTGACTCTGGACAAGGGTCTCTCTTGGTCAGCTATTTATAGCCTGTGTTTACAAGGTGACAGGCATTGTGATTCACACACAATGTTGATGAGTTAAGGTGATTCATTCAGATGACCTTCAGAAAGTGTGTTACTGAGCAGAAGTATTACGCTGTGGGCACGTTATGCCTGTAAATTAACCTCAACTTTCTATTCAGCTCAACTGTATTAACACTCACCATTTTATAGCATTTGTCATGCAACCAACACTTAACCCTAACCATGCTAAAATGTTTAACGAGAGGAAGAGGGTGTAATGTTTTGAATATTTTACTTGAGTGCACAATCAGTTAGTCTTGTGTTCTAGAAACTCTCTACAAGAACTCTACTCATTTGAAAAATGGAGGCGTTAAATCAGCTTGAAACCAGCCAGGAGAGTGCCAGAACCCCTCATAGCAAAGCTGACACCATGATGGCTAAGAACCAGCTGCAGAGGAGCTCCAACAATTTACTGTATGAATAAACAGAACTGAACAACTGAATCAAATGTGTCTCCTGCAGCAGAATTACAGATTTAAGCCTTAAATCAATAGAGACTATCCTCTTGTCATACCATTCAGTGTGTGTTAATACTCAGGTCTAACCATGGTCTGTTGCCTTCGTTGTTTCCGCCGTGGAAATTCTTCTCTCGTCTGAGGCTCTTTAGTGTGTGTTGCACACCTGCTGCTTCCCCCCACTTCAACACTCCAGTGCCTCCTCTGCTGCTCATTCACACTCCAATCACAATCACATATTTCATGTGACAACTATTCATTCCATCTGTCCATTTGGCAGTTTATGCAGTTATAACCAACTATGTTTTTATCTTTTGTTTCTTTCTTTCTTTATGGTTGTTTTTAGTTTGTTTGTATCATTTCACACCTCCATTGCTTTTCTTCATTTCTCTCTGTTCCATGACCCCCCCACACTACAGATTGCCATCAACTTTCTCCAGCATCCAGACATGTAGTGTGCAGCATACGCAGAGCATTTTCCTCCTTCTGAACTCTTTTTCCTCTCAAACAGGTAAATTGCACATGTGTCTATATGTGTCTGTCTCTGTGCTCAAACGTGCCACTATATTTTAGAAATCCACCCATTCAGTGATTGTGGAGCTACCCTGCATTAACACAGCAGGCAATCCTGACTGAAATGAAATAGAAATAAGAGTCATGATTTCTAATGACCTCATCATGCATACACACCCCTCCATGCTGCAACTAAATCTCTAGTGTGTGTTGTAATTAGTACAGATGTAAGGTGGTAACAGGAATATTTTTACATCTGAAATAGCAATTGACCCAACAGAAAACCACTCCTAAGTGTTTGAAAATGATCTGACTGTCCGCCCGTCTGCCAGTCTGTCTGTCTGCATGTCCGAATAGTCCGGTGTGTTCTGTCGCTAAGGGATACAGCTGTTTGTGTGTGTGTGAGACCAAAGAGGAAGGGGTAAGGACCCCATACTTGCCATGCCAGCCATGTCACATAATCCTACCAACCTTACCCTTTGAGCGTGTGCGGTGGCGGTGGTGGCGGTTTAGGAATATTGATACTTTAGGTCTGTTTACATGTTCTGAAAGACTCGGCTCAAAAGCAGACAGGCGCTGTAGCGTGGTAATACATGTGCACACTTACCCTTTATGTGCATGTCCCCCTCTCACCTCCATTTTGCAACAAACAAACACACACACAGATGTGTGCAGATAGACACACACATGCACATACACAAAACAACATGCACATACACAAAACAAAAAAACACACCATGGCTCAGGGGAACAGGGTGTTCCTGAAAAGGAGAACAGAGAGCAGAGGGGGTTATTTTAGTCATTAGAGCAGGCAGACAGATAGCTTAATGCGGAAAGGGTGTGTGTGTTTGTGTGAGTGCGCATGTGCAGTGATGGAAGGGCTGGTGAAGTGCACAGTGCAGTGTCACATTTGAAACCTTTGTGATATTAACAGGAAGTTTTACTAAGGGTTCAATAACCTGAAAAGTTGCATCAAAAGTGATTATCAACAGTTATACAGAGGCTACAGAAATATATTTTTAATTTACAGAGAATGACTTAAACTTGCATGTCTTTACAATGTCATAACTGAGGTTTAAGTTCTTGAACAGTATTTCTAATGGGATTGTCCCAGATGTTTCAAGAGGTGTAAAGCATTTGTGTGACCTTGAGGAATTCCTTTATACTGTTACTTGCTATGCCGAATGGCTGTGATCGTAATACAGAAATAGAATTTGAATTTCACGAAGCAGCTGTGGCCACATACGTGTGAATGCACATGTGCTTTCTTGTCAGAGAGCACCTGAGCGTATGTCTGTATGTTCATATCCCACATTCAACTGCTCAGTGTTGGCTGTTGAAAAGGCCTTTCTTGGCATGGCACAGTCAATTCTAAAAATACACACTCCACAAATTAACACCATGTCTCTGAGCACAGGTGCCATGGCCCCACACTGCCCCCAAGTGTGTGTGTGCTTGTGTGTTTGTGTCTATGGATGTGTATACACTTTACACTTTGCACATGTATGTATGCATAGGAAGGAA
Source organism: Chaetodon striatus (assembly GCA_029783705.1). NCBI lineage: Eukaryota > Metazoa > Chordata > Actinopteri > Chaetodontiformes > Chaetodontidae > Chaetodon > Chaetodon striatus. Next base: position 24,379,770 of record JAPZEB010000012.1, on the reverse strand, counting down.
CTAAAGCTGTGCACAGCATGTTTAATGTATTCAGTATTTTCCATTGTGTGCTTATTGTTGGCATGTATGTTTGTGACTAATCTGTGGCACAATCCAGAGTTGACCTGTGACCCAGGCTTCCTCCACTCTGCATCCTCCCACTGGCTGTCAGTGTTTGAAGTGAAGGGCCTGTGACATCACAGCGTTGGACGCACAATGATCGCTGTGTGCTCGTACTGCGTCACAGATGCCTGCTTACCCCAGTGGATGCCAGGCAATGGGAAGGCCCATGTGGGAGATCATGCTGCCTGGTAGCAGTGTGTCACCATACGATATCAGGAAGTGATATCCTGTCAGTGTGTATGCATGTGTTAAAGGATATATTATGTATCATAGCTTCGTCACAGTAGGAGGCTATATGATATACACAAAGCTACATATAGCTTTGGGTAGGTTGGAAAGTTTGGTAGTGTTATGTAAACATTGTAGCCACTACAAGTGTTGTCGTAAGTAGTCTCATTTTAGAGAGCTGGGGGATTTTAAATAGTGGTTCAAAATAATATTGGCTATTGAATTGTCAGTAATCTTCATCTGCATACATTCTATTTTTTGGTTAAACACATAGATTTGGAACTTCTCACTCATACATAAGGGCTTCAAACTGTGCCAGTGCCACATACTGTATGTGTGTTCCCCTACAAACAGCAGATAACATTGTAGTCCTGCTTTATGTGTTGCTCTTTGAACATCAGCCCTGTGGCAATGCTGATGTTGTTTTATGGAGTAGCAGGTGTGGATAAGTTGGAGAAGTGTTGAAACATCTGTATCCCACGTTAAAGAGGACATATTCTGCACATTTTCAGATTCATATTTGTATTTAAGGTTTCTCCTTAAACATGTTTACATACTTTATTAGCACAAAAACCCACTTTATTTTCCACACACTGTCTGTGCTGGAACCCCTGTACTCACCCTGTGTCTAAAACAATATGTTTTAGCACCTGTCTTTACAAGCCCCACCTCTGAAAATGCGCAGTCTGCTCTGAGAGGTTAGTATTTCCTTGTCACCCACATCTCTGTGTCTCTGCACTGTCAGTGCAGCCGGGGAGTGACTGTAACAGAGCATAGCAGCACCTTTTATCATTAAAAATCACCAATAAAAGCCTCTAAACCAAATCTTCACAACAGGACATGTTCCAGCAGAAATATGATCCGAAGTCAGGGAGAAATTAAAAAGACCAGCAACCAAGATTATAGGTTTACCTTACATTAGCATGTAGCTACATGTAACAGTGTAGACTATGCAATGTAAACACTTGCAGTAGCGTGAAACGGTATTAAGTACAGTCTGAAGCCTGAGGTTTTTGCTCACAGGGGTTACTTTTACACATGTTTATCTCATCATTTGAAACTTTGGCTACATTTTATATCAACATCTTGCATTGTAACATTATATATATATGGCAGAAGATAAGGAAAAGCATAACTGGTCCCCTTTATGATGCACAGTAAGAGTTTACACTTGATACTTTGGCTTTGGGTTTAGCATGTGGAAAACTACAGGACTGAATTTATTGAACCTGTACAGTGGAACAAAAAATGATTAGTTATGCTCTATTTGGCAGAAGCTAAGTCAGTTTTATTTTAATTTATAAATCCGAAATTTGTTTTTTGTTTTTTTTTTAATTAAAAAATGACAAATTTGCCTGAAGGACCTTAACAGTCTATAAAGCACACAGTTCTATCCATAGACTCTCATGGCGTGGAGTGCATCTGGCTGGCATTCCCACCTTGCCAATTGAGTTTGAAGATGTAATCACCCCATTGACCAGACTCTATAAATACACTGTGCAGCATTCCACCACTCTGTGTACATGTGCAAACACACTTTGTTTGTTTGTCAGTTTAAGTAAGCACCTTAAAAGACACAGCTACAACTACAGGAGGGCCTCTCTGAAGCTCCGGATGTCAGCAGTAGGTACTGAAGTTGATCCAACAGCATCAGTTGCTGTAGGAAAATCTGTCCGTGTGATAAGTGTACTTTTTGTTTATGTAGAGTATTTTAGTCTGTTCAAGCAGTTTGGAGCTGCTGGTGTGGAGTCGGCTGGTCCTCAGGTCCAAGTTCTGGTACATGTTTGTGTTGGAATGCTTGTGTTTCAATATGCATCTCTGCATGGGTGTGTGTTTTTCATGTGGGCCATCCAATGGGCACAAAGCGGGCAGTGTGTGCCCCCTCGGGTGCTGAAATGTACACTTCGGACAACAGGCGGCTTCAGTCCTCAATAGGAGCTGCCCTTCTTATTGTACCTCATGCACAATGAGCTTTTCTCTCTCTGTCTGTCTTTCTCTCTGTGTCTTTCTCTCTTTATGACCATATACAGACAGTGTTTCTGATGAGAGACTGGAGGAACCAGATTCTGATTGGTTGTTTCGACCCTGATGTCCTTGTCACTGCTCTTCTGTATATAGTTGTCTCACAACACCCTGCCATCAGCAGAGACATTAGAATACAGTAAAAACACAACCCTTAATATGTGATATTACACCTTTGTGAGTCCAGACGAGGTTAGTCATTCAGGGGATGAACACAAGTCATTGCAGAAGGGGAACTATCAGTCCTGGGACTCCCCACTGAGTGTGTGCGTGTATACATATTTGTGAGTGTGTATGCATGAGAGAATAAAGGAAGGGGTGCTGTAAGGGGTTTATGGGTGTTGCCCATCATCCTTCTGCTCACATGATCACCCAAAAACAACAAGACCACATGAGTCCCACATGACCTCCATCATCAAGGAAGTACCTCGCAATTCACTGTGTCTTTTACTGAAGGGACAGAGTTGGGGGGGGGCAGAGAGTGTTCTGCTGACTTATCTTCATCCAATTCCCTCTTTCAGACATGAGAGTAGATATGAAACCTGAGACCTACACAGAGAGTGTGGTGATGTTAGTCTGGAGATGTGCTTTGCTTTGCTTGGTTTGCTCTACTTGCACAACAGGGCCCAGTACATTGCTACGCACAGTCAGTCATACTAACTGGTGTCAGTTAGAGTGAGATCCATTTTGTTTTGCCAGAAACGGCCCCGAAATTGCTATGGCCAAACACACCAGTCTTTATTTCAATATACAGTGATTTTAGCTCGTATAAAGCCAGCATATTTTCACATCTAACTGGGTGAATTAAGGGTTTATTTCAACCAAACTAGTTGGTGATTGTTTGAACAGTGGAAAGATTAATCAGGTTGGCTTTTGTGAGTTTTATTTTGCTTATGTCAACTTTGAATTAGGTGTGTTTTGATAAGGATAAAGTTCCTCTATATTTAAATGGAGTCTGGTAGGTTTGGCAATAGCAATTTGGAGGCTGTATCTGGTTAAACAAAAAGGATCTTACTCCTCAAAAATGTCTATCTCTGTAGGGATCCTTTCCATAATGTTGCCAGACATTTGAAATATTCTGTTCATTTCAGTGTCAAAAACAAGCACCTTTAGTTAATGTAAATTGATGGTGTTCAGCTGTCTGCAGGGTCTGGACCAATTTCTGAAACCATTGTTCCAATTAGTCACTTTAATGCAAAAAAATTCCAAAGTTACCTTTCAAATCCAACTGAAACTGACAAAGAAAAGATTACCAGATATAGCTGTATAAGTGAATTAATAGACATAATGGTTGTATAGATTTTTAGTTTACTTCTTCTATTTGGTATACTGTATTTTATATAAGCAGCATTCTTAATTGTTTGTAAAGACAATACCTTTTTAAGGCTGGGCTTATTTTGCTGATTTAAAAAAAAAAAAAAGTTGAATATCATGTCAAAGCATTGCAAATGATTGTGACACCAAGATATGAAAAGCCTGTTTTTTATGTATTAATGTACAAGACAGACATCACATGAGTACCCTACACATCTTTTAAACAGCCTAAAGGGAGTTATTTAAGGGCCTTGTACAGACAGAAAAAGACATGGTAGCAAGGAATTCTGTAAGACAAATATAGAGGCATAGGTAAATAGGATTAGGGGTCTGACAGCCTGTCTTTTAACAACTTGCTAAAAGGGTGTGTTTGATTCGGTTGGAACATAGAGTGCATGTTAGTGAAAGACAGGTGATTGATCCAACTTGCCCAGCGTCAATATAAAGATTTCATGCTTACCAGCAGTGGCACCAGTGGAAATGTCTGAAGTCCCAGAGCTGACATGTTGCTGTTAAGAGAGCAATTAAAGGTTTTGGAAACAGTTTTGAAAATGTGTTTGCTGGCTTACTCAGAGTAATATGAGAATCAGTTTCAGACAATGATAGGTCCAGGATGTATTTAGCCTAGCTTGAAAGGACATAGTAGTGTTATAGTTAACTTGGACCAAGATTATCTTTTGTGATAATCTTTAAATAGGGAAGGGGATGCTCAAATTACAATTTAAAATCAAATCACTGTCAAACAAACACGGACAAAGCTGATGGATAAGACAAGTATAACGTAAAGTACACCTAACCACAAAGTAACGGCCCAGTTAACATATAAAAAGAACAACATTGCACACTTCCTCTTCTCCTCTCACATCTCTCATCACCCTGTTACACACTATATCAGGCTTCTCTACAGAGAAGCATTTACATGGCATCCACTCTTGTTAGCTGCTTTCGTGCTCAGGAATCACGCCACACCTTTGATTCTTTTGTTTTCTTCCCCTGGCTCAACTCTCACTTTTTCTACCATCCTTTTCTCCCCCACAGTTTCCTTTACCTCTCGGGCTGGACTGCGGTGCATTGACGTCGGCTCGCCCTCCCCTGCCCCCTCGCCCCCCAGCAATGGCCTCACGCATCGGCCTGCGGATGCAGGTACAACACAGCCCCTCCCCACCATCCAATATGCAGCACATTCAAGCCTTTCATTAGCAGTGGATATCACTGTCTGTTTGTAGTTTTTGATTGAGTTGACACTGGAGAAGAGGATATTCTGCTCAGTGTCAGAGCTTTGTGCGTGTGCCATTTATTTAAAGGGCATCTACATACAGCAACCACTGATAAATTTGGCCGTGCTATTTGGCCCTTGTATATTTTGATATATTTAATGTACATACTTTTCATACAGGGTGATTTAATAGATGTGTGAATCACCAGTTGTGCACTCACAACAGCTCTTCATATCCACTCTTAAAAAGCGAGGGGGCAGAGAAGTGCCAAAAGCAGCATCACCCATCACAGTCAGTTTATAGGTCACAATGCTTTAATGAGCATTCCTGTGATATATATGTGTGTTTCTGTCCAGCTGATGCGAGACCAGCTGCAGCAAGAGGAGCAGCGTGAGAGGCAGCAGATACAGCAGCATCAGCAGCAAAATGCAGCGCTGCAATACATGCAGCATCGCATGGCTGGGCCACCTGCACCCACCCCAGCCATTAGCACCCCACAGCATTACCAAAGCATGCAGGTCCCCGTGGAGGTTCTCAAGGTCAGTATGGCTGCAACCACTTATTTTTTTCATTATAAATTCATGTCTTTATTTTTCATTTTTTATAATAATAATGAAAAATATAATAAAAGAAGTAAGTAATAAGTAATAAAATAATGAGTGTAGTAACATCTCTTTTCCGGTCAAAATGCAAATGACCCCAGTATGCAGATGTGTTCAAATACAATAGGTGGAAATAACACATTTTTACTACATGAGAAACACTGCATGGTTTTTGCCCCAAACTGCATGAGACTAGCATAAAGTGGGCATGTCTGGAAAGAGGAGACAAGTGGGCACCATTAGAGCCCATTTTCATTCAGAAATCTATAGGTAAGAGGTCTAGGGGTCCCTGTTATAATGGCCACAAGCTAGCATGATTGGTACTGGTGGATTCCCTGGGTTTTCTCGTTTCATTTGATACCACTATCTTCACTCTAGCTCCAAAACTCAGCCCACTACGGTCTCTATAAGACAGTAATGTCAGCTGAGGAGGCAGATGTCCTCACAGAGTGGAAGAGGAGGGTTATAAAAGGACAGGGGGCTGTGGCACTTCCATTAGTCCACTCACATGTTGCTGAGCAGGAGACCTGGCAGCAGGGCGCAGTGGAGGCGGTCAGGACTCTACTGGGTGTTGTGGCCTCTCACAGCAGCACTGCCACACAGGGGGAAATCAGGGACAGATTTGAAAAAAGGCAGGCAGAGAGAAAAATGCGGTGGAGCAGCAAACAGGTAGGGAGACAGAGGAGGGAGGAGGACGGGCAGATAAGAGAGGTTTGACATGTTTTGTGATAGGACAGACAGGAGCGATGCAGATAGCCTGAGTCAGACAGGGACTGATAAAGCTAAAGTGACATTTTGCCCGATTCCAAAGATGCTTGTGTGTCCTTATCTTTGATGGTGTGCGTTTGTGTGTGTATGGGTTTGCGCAATACTCCATTATGTGTGTGTGGCTTTATGGTATTTTGAACTGTAACTCTGAACAGTTTGTATGCACCAGTAACTGTATGGGGTAATTTGCTGGATCGACAGTTTACTCTGTGTGCATGCATGTGTGTGTGTGTGTGGAATGGTGATTATGAAATCTCGGTGTTTAGAGTTGTCGGTGTCTTTCTTTTCATTTTGTAGATAAGGTGAGCTGTCTGTCCATCAGTCTCACTGAGCCTGTCAGAGCTCCTGTGTTTCTTTGGACTTCATCTGTGCTGACAGCACTGGTGCAAATAGGTCAAATAGTTACGACTGAAAAGTTGCTCCTCTGGCTCTTGAGACCCAGACACTTTCAAAGCTGACAGCCAATCTTGTGTACTTATTTTATCTATTTTGTCAAGATTTGCTGGAAAAATATACACAAAGTGTCATGAAGGTGTAAAAACATGTATTTACTGAAAAGTTTCTGGTTCATTTGATATAATCCTGCTGTTGGTTATAAAACAGAGTGGGGTTTGGAGGGCTGAGGTGTTGAGTCTTTTCTGTAGTAATGGGGAGCAGGCCTGCTCTCTACTGAGCTTTACTCTTTGATGTGAAGGAATGAGGCCAGCCCACTGCTTTATGTAGCCACACCAGAGGATTTAGTGGCTTTACTCCTGTAGGCTTTACTACTGCCTTAATGCTCCCATGTCCTCATGCCATCACAGTGTTATGGGACAGGCATAATGAGGTGTACATCTGAAGCACATACTCAGTGTTGTGTGTTATGTGTTGTAATGGTAGTGTTTTACTGAGGTTATGTAACACACTTAAAATTTATGTATTAATTAAAATGTAATGGTGATGATGCGTATTTAAGGAAGTGTTAGCGCTGTTTGTTTTTGTTTTCATGCGGCGCTTGAGCCAAAACGTGTGGGTGTATTTTATAAGTGAATTACAATGACAACATGCACATAAAAATGTGCTGTTGACTAACGCTTAGAGATACACCAGTGGCAATTTTCTTGCCCATTTCCGATTTTCTTTCTCTCTAACTATAATTGACAGCATACACAAACATTTATGTTACTTTTCCCTTAATGAAAATCCAATTGTATGTTCATAATTGACTATTAAATAACTGTGCCACATTACAGGACCTTGTCTCACTTTCACTTAGATTTCAAAATTAAAAAGTGCTCAAAGTGACTGAACACATTTTTTTAAATACAAATAAAATCCAACTGAAAATGAATTTACGTACAGCTGCACCCCTTTAAGCTAATCCGAGTGCATCTTTTACCTGAGGGACAAGTTGCAGTGATTAAACTGGCAGGTGGAAATGATATTTTCTTCCAATAGGAACATTCAAACAATTGTTTTTCTGCATACCTATTAAAAGCCAATTATGTGATTTTTGACCATATAAATTTTAGGTTATTGTTTATTATTCATTATTATTTAAAGGTTTAGTGTGTAGGACTTTGTGTCATCTATTCATAGAAATTGTATATTATATTCATAAGTGTGTTTTCATTAGTATTTAGTCACTTGAAAATAAGATAAGTTGTGTTTTCATAACCTTAGAATGAGCCATTTATATCTACATATGGTGCAGATCCTCTTCCTCAGAGCCCACCATGTTGTTCTACAGTAGCCCACAATGGACAAACCAAACACGGGCTCTAGATAGGGCCTTTACGTTTTTGTGTTTCCATGTCAGCCGATGAAGGTGTTTAACACGCTTGGCACATGGAAGAATCTCTCAGCTGGATGCCTTAAAATCCTACACACTAGACCTTACAAGAGTTGTCACTCACTTTGGAAGTAACAACACCTTTTAGCCCTTTGAGCTTATATTTGGATCACACCTACAAAAAAATCCTGTACATGCTGTTTCCACCAAAGTTCCGTCAAAAAGGAATAGTTAATAGGATCAACAAAGAATTGAATCGCTGTGCAAAATAAAAATCAAATAATCATCCTTTGTCTATCCATCCCAAATACAGGTACAGACCCACCTCGAGAATCCTACAGACTACCACATCCGTCAGTCTCGGAGGCAGCAGGTGAAAGAATACCTGTCCACCACCTATGCCACCAAACAGGTACCTTTCTGCACGCCTTTACCCTGTACTGTATATCTGTCTGTCTCCCATTAGACATTCCCTATACTGTAAATATAGCCTGTGTCTGTTTCTGTCTGGTTTGTCCAACAGTCCACGTGGTATGTATACCAGTGTTCAGTCATTCACACCATCATCACTCTCTTTTTCTCTCTCTTTCCATAGACGGTCCACGCAGTAGCAGGGCCGGTGCCACCCTCTCCTCCCACAAACATGGGACCTACAGGGGGTTCAGCGTCTGCCCCCCCACCCCTTCACTCCCCACACATGCGCACCGAGCAGCTCATGTCTGGAAACAGCGCCCCAAACAGCCCCATGGCCATGCTCAACATCGGCTCCAGCCATGAGACAGAGGTAGACGCCCAGGAGCGTGGGCCGGCAGTGGCATGATAAACATTAATTCCTGCTCATGTTATAAAGTTCAGTTTATAACAACCACATTGAACAAATATCTCTAAAATATGACTTAATTACACTCCTGTATAAAATTATGAGGATTGAATATTGCCCCCAAAGTGACATTATCTTCACATTTTATGAAAGCATCATAATGATTTAATTGGTCTTTGGTAAGCAGGAGCAGCTTTTATAAGTGCACTGGTGTCAATGTGTCGTGCATACAGTTGCCGTGTGGATGAATGTGTTGGCTAACTGGCAATAACTAGAACTGGCTATCATTGGAGTTTAAATGCTCCATTATGGCCTTGCAGCGGTAATTACAGCTTAACAAGTGACAGGAGAACAGCAGAATGTAAGGCCCTTTGAACCTGGCAGACTTTGACCCACTCTCCTCCTCCTCCTTTCTCTAACTCTTGACCCCTCTTCTTTTAGTCTCTCTGACAGAAATAGTCTCACCATTTAGCCTCAGTGAAACACAAGTTATCTTAAAAGTCTCTTCTTGAGTGAGACACGCACCTGCAGGCAAGTTCACCTGTTCACTAGTAGTGACAGTCCTCTCTGAATGGTATTTGCTAGAAATGCGAATGAGGATTAACTGCAATTTTTTTCTTAAAGTTAGACATGATAGGTCTCACAGTTTGTCATGATCACACAAGTAACACCCCTGTTTTTTTCTTCCAGATGGATGTCATTGATGACATCATCAACATGCAGTCCACTTACGACGATATTCAGGCATACATTGACCCTGTCCAGATGCCAAACACAGTAAGTAGAACGAACCCACCCACAGTAATGTGTCATTACAGGAATCCTTCATATATATGACTAATGTGCTTTACAACCAGCTCCTTTTTTAGTCACATATTTTAGGTTAGATTATTACCAACAATTTCTTACATGTTTCAGGAAAGTTCAAGGGTTTTTTGAGGGGGGAGTTTTTCCTTATTTTCCTTGTTTTAACTAAAGGCCTTATGATAGAGGATATCATATGATGTACACATTATTAAGTCCTTTGAGTAAAATTTGTGATTTGCTATATAAAGAAAATTGGAACTTATCTTTTCCTTACATCAAATTGTGTGGTATTCTTTAAAAAATACAAATAAGTAAAGTAAAATCTTTATAAAACAGTGTTTGAAGAGCACGAGAAGATTTCAGCATCTGACACAATTCAACATTCATTTGAGTTTGACTTAATTTTGGATAATATCCGAAATATTGAAAACTATAATAAACTGAGCAAAGCTTATTTTACTTGTTTTAAAGGTTCAGTAGGTAACTTTAATAGAAATAATTGAGTGGCATATTTTCTGAAACTGTTACTATATCCTAACAGTAGTACATGAGACAGACAATCTGTGAAAAAATGAGGTTTCTCTGGCTGCTACTAGTGTTCCTAATGGCATTTGCAAGGATCCTGAATGCTCCTGAATGAAAACAACCAATCAGAGCTAAAAAGTCTTTAACACAGTGTCAGTCACTACTCAGTAGAAGACCGATGACAAAATCCAAGCTTACGTTACATCTCCTTCTGTTTATTTGTCCTTGCCGCTCACACTTTTTTTGGCAAAGACGGGACGGGTGATTTTTTTCATTGCAGGCCACGTCAGAGACTCCTCCTGGCTCTGATTGGTTTTTTTCATTCAGGGTGGTGGATTCCATCAAATGCAATTAGGGGCACTGGGAGGAGACAGAGGAACCATATTTTTTTTGCAGATTATCTGTCTCGTGTACCACTGTCAGGACATAGTAACAGTTTCAGCAGTATTTAAGCTACCTACTGAACTTTTAAGGGAAAGAATATTTTTAAGATTCAGTAGACCTAAAAAAGACCTTTTGTACTTCAGACGGAGTATATTTGCAATGCAACATACTATATCCATGTTTTGTGTTGGTCCACATGAGTCAAACACCTTCAATGCATCCCCTTTAAAAAAAAACAGCACATGCAGTCTCTAAAGCTGTATTCAGGGAATATGGAGTCTTGTGAAACATTTATCCACTTCAGGTTGTATTTTGGGCCCAGTCTGCCCTAAATGAGTCATAGGGTTGGATTTGCAGAGTCATCAGTACTCAGACGTTGGCTTTTCCAGTAGTTTCTGTAATCACTGTCCCTGCATCTGTTCAGTCTTTCTTTGTCTTTATCACCCCTTTCATCTATTGTTAATGCTCTTAGTTTTTGTTGGTGTTATAAGGGATAGTGATGGTGTTTTGTTAAACCACAATTAGTGTAACAGTCTGTTCCTGCATGTCCTCATATGTCTTTATGCACCTACATACACATACACAAACTCACAAACATGCAGAAGTGTATAATTGACTTAAACACTAAACATTCCATCCTAAAACCATGCTGGACATGGTTAGCATCTGTAGAGAAGACTCGTTAGACGAGGACTGTACAGTGCTTTGTGTCTGAGGAAACGAACTCAGAAAATTAACAATTAAACTGCCAGCAGTTAGAGTTCAACTTGTTTACAAGATATTCGGAGAGAGAGGGAGGTGGAGAAGGAGAGGGGGAGGAAAAGAAGGGAGGAGGGAGAGGGGGATGAGGGCAATTTGTGCAAGGGGAAAACAGGCTGAAAGTCCAGTTAGGGGAAAGTTCACTCTTGTTTGGTGGGGAGCGAAGGTAGAAGAAAGACAGGATCGGTGCCGGTGAGGTCAGTCTCCCAGGACAGGGGCAGCAGTGCCAGAGAGAGCTGTGTGTGCTGCTGGTGCCTGAAAGAGGAAGAAAGACGGCTGTCCTAGTGAGGAAAGGAGTAGAGGATGAAGGAGATGAGTAAGACCTATGCCATTGTGGAAGTTATTGAAGGAGAACAGATTCAGCTGGTAAGCCACTGAAGCGCTATTTGTCAGACTGTCTAACATGACTTTGGTTAGCATTGTAGGAGTTTCGCTCAGAGTGAACCACAGTGACTGCTCTAACTCCCAGCCTCGGGTCCCTGATTATAAAATGAGCCACAGCATGGGTGGTTGGGTGGGTGAGGTTTTAAATCTGTTTTTTTTTTTTGCACGTGATGGGGGGTCATGCAGGACTGGAACAAGAATTCTTGCATGTTTAGGTTGATATTGAGCATCATATTTAAGATCAGTGTGCAATTGAAGTATGAATATTAGCAGGTTCATCTAGTACAGGCTCAGCTCATTGTGTGGTCGTCTGTCTGACTCACTGCTTCTCAGCTGTGTGTGTGAGGGTCACCCCAACAGCCTCCTGTAGCTTTATCCGATAACAGGGCCTCTGTGGTTGATGTGTTTAATCAATGTCAGTGTGTCTGTGTGCATGTGTTTGTATATGTGTGTGTGTGTACTTCTGACTGATTGATTAGATTAGGCCATTGATCAACCCTGAGGATGATCAGTATGTGAAGCTAGCACAATAAAGCAACTGAAAAAGAGAAAAGATCAATACATTAATAGTGCTACATTTTCAGAACATATTACCAATGCTTGTGTGTATTAAAACACTGGAAACAAAACTCATTGTCTTATTCCCGACTGACAGACCAGTGAGCAGGACTCACCTACTAATCCTGATTGGGATTAAAGCAGCAAACTCCATGGAATTCTTGGAATCTCGAAGTTAAGCAAAAGCCGGGAACACCACTGAATACCAGGCACAAGTGAATAGTTTGACTCTTAAGTGTGTGCGAGTGTGTGCGGATGGTTACACTGAGCCATACTGAGTCCCAGTCACGCTTGCTTGTTCAATTGAATTAGATGGGTACTTATTGGAGTGGGGCATTGTGAGAGGTGGGCTGCCAGGCTGTGGAGGAGGCTGGGAATAAAAGTTCATTTATTTCATGTATGGTTTTCCCCTAGCATTAGCAGAAAACATGAAGTAACCATAATAGAGTGGGACATTGTAAACTGATTTTACATGAGATTTTGTCACTTATATTGATGCACAGGTTTATTTTTAAAACCTGCATGAGAAAGCAGTTAGTATGTCTGGTTTTCCCTTGCTGTATTATGTCGTTAAATGCCATGAAGATCAACTAGAAAATTTAAGACGTGATTTTCCACATCTAAACAGCTTAACGTGCAATTACAATTTGCAAAGTTGTAAACCATGACAATAACATTTCCTCCTCACTAGTAAAGATTTACACGGAAGCATAATGCATTTACTTGAGAAAAAAATGCCCTGGTTTTGTAAGTTAAGGAGGTTATTATCTCACAATTATGAGGAGTTTTCATGAAAAAAATCTGCTCCTGCTTTTCTGATTTAATGAAATAACAGTC
>JAPZEB010000012.1:24301173-24315886 GCA_029783705.1 Chaetodon striatus | reverse complement strand
GGAGATGATTGGTTAGTGCCTGGTAGAGCATTTGGTTCCCTACCATTTGCAGGGAGCATAATGAATGCAAAGTAGATTCCCAAGCAACACAAGTTACGTTTGTGCAAAATCAACAACACCCTGAGGAAAACCTGGACCGAACCATATTGGCATGTTCCAGGAGAAATGGCTAAGGGCCAGTGACCACAGTTTTATAGGTGCTAATCTCAGGTGGAAAAAGCTACAAGCCAGATGCCCTCAAGCATGGCTCTACTCTGGCATTGCCTCAGTGGGCACACAGTCAATACTGCTCCATTGTTACCAGGGCTGTCCGTGTTGCTCCTGCGACTTTCTGATAGAGTCAAACTTGAATTATTCAAACACTACATGTCCAGACTCCCCAATTTTACACATAAAAGTAATGTTTAAAGTATGTGATGAATAAAAGGTGGATTAAAGGAATGTTGAATATGCAGCAGCTTGGCAGAGTGATTCAATCAAGCCGGTTTTAACGTTTTGCTCATATGAGTGACCTCCTTTCTCTTTGGGCTCAGAATAGCTCTACAGTATTTATTTGTTTTCCTCACTCCCAGTGCCTGAATCCTGCACCTGGGTCTTTTGGCAGGACTCAAGCAAATCTGCTCAGCTTTCCTAACATTATTTTGCCTTCAAATTGATGAAGCATGTCCAACCTCAAACAACAATCCTCTTTACTGTCGAGCTGTGTGTCTGAACTGGAGTCGGGGAATTGTGTTGATGTGTGCCAGTGCAGAGACAGAGGAGTGGCAGCAGGATGGATGCCACCCCCCAGTGAGAAAATGAGTGGAATCACAGCGTTTTCCACCCAGCTGACACCCAAGACAGATGGAGCTAGCGAAAACTGCAGCGCAGCCCCAGCCAAAACCATGGCAACAGCATGTACGCGGCAACAGGAAGCCTGCCAGGCCAATCAGAGAGGAGAACGCATTGCCATCTAAGTAGGTCCCCGAGGTAGACTCGGAGAGGATGATAGCCTAACGGATGGAGGTTGGTGCTGAAAGAATCAAGAGGATCCATCACAACACTCGTGGAAGATCGAGAGGAGTATAATACCATATGCTTCAGATCCTAAGGGGATGATTTGATATCGGCTGCAACAACTAGCATTTTAGATCACAGGCAAAATGGCATGTCATCAGCAATGTCTCTGTGTAGTGCTGTTAAACAGAAGCTGACTGAAGCCTGAAGGCATGTCTGTGGTTGATGTGTTTTTAGAGAGTTTACATACACAGTGTGTTGTGTGAAAGGGCTGCCTCTTTCATTGTATTTCCGTACTGTAGCCTGCAGGGAATGTGTCGTTTCACTTTGCTCCTCAGAGCAGAAGATAAGCTGCACAACAAGCAACCTCACAGCTGATAGAGATTCATTGTGTCGCTCAAGGACACTTGAGTACGCTTGACCTCAGGCCTTGTAGCAGAATGAAACCTTAAGTTGCCTGCACTCAGTAAGGCACCTGCTTGCCCAAGCAGCTTGTTGTTTGAAGGTGATTTTACAGTAAGGGATTGAATACACTAAAAGATTTAGAGGGCTGATGTACAAGACACTCAATCTAGAAAATGTACCTGCTAGCATGCTTGAAAAATAAATTCAATTTTCTCTGCTGTTGTGAACCCTCACAGCGTTATCACACCATCTACGTCAGACGTGAAGGCATGTGGTGTAATGTTGAAGGCCAAGGTAAATGTTATAAAACATGTTTTCATTGCGCAGGTAGGGAAAAAGAAAATAAGATCGCAGCACATTTGCTAGAGTGGACATTGAAACTGCTCTTTTTAAATGGAATTTGTGTCCCAGGTTTCCTGTTAGATCCGAGACCTAACTGACTGATATTGAAGCTGAGCGTGACCCCTATGCGACCCCTTTTCAACAGTTCCCAGATCAGTTCCGTCTGCCACATTTCCTGACACTCCTGCTGTGTCTGCAGGAGTGCAGGCAGAGCTTAGTTAAGCGTGCCAAAAGAACACCGTCAAACTACCGTCTCTGCATTTCCAGATGAGCTCTGCAGCACTGTAACACCTTTGTTAGGACTCCCACTCTCGTGTGTGAGACATATAAAACATGCACCGACAAAAGTACAGTATAATTGTATATATTACCATCTCAAATAGTTTTTCACTGAGGTAACGCCTTCGCCCCTTCGTCATATCCCCATTTTTAATCGAGAAGAATCCACTTTGACCTTGAAAAGTTTTTTTTTACTTACTTTAAAAATATATGACATTACAGCTTTCTGATGAAATGTCTATCATTATAACAAGTGAGCTGCTCCCTTCGCTCTCACCCCTTTTGAAGAACTTGTGAAATTGAGTTTTTGGAGTGTCTTACTCGTTTCAATTTTCTAGGAAAAGCAGTGAAATTTTGTGGGTCTGAATGGCGGTTATCTACGCTCCGCAGCCTGTGCACTGCGTTAAGCTGAATTGCCTTTTCTTCACAGACTCTATGGAGGCTTGGCGATTATGAAGACTTTTTTTTTTTAAGGAGGATAGATTACACAGAGTTTTTGTCATTCAGGGCAGCAACTTCACTCCAAAGACACCCCCCCCTTTTAGTTAAATGACTGCATGTGCTGTTTGAGCTGACATGTGTGGCACGTCTGTATAGTCTCCTGGGTGCACCCTGCTTACACTGCCGTACCTCTACTCCACCTTCCTCTTTACTGTCAGCTGACAACACAGTAACCTCCTGCAGAGGCACAGATGAAGGATTCATGCCATAAACATTAGTCTCTGAAAGCATGTTATATGGCGTCCTAATTTACAGATGGAGAGGACATAAACACAAGCAAACATCTGTCTCTCTCACTTCCACACACACACCCACTCACTCCCCCACATGCATGGCATCACAGTGGCCATATCCTTCACTGAGTCGAGTCTTTGATGAAGCAGGCGGTGCTTTGCCAAAGCCTGAGATTACTTCCCCAAATGTCTTGTTTCATCCACAACCCAAAGATATTCTGTTTACTGTCAAAGAGATAAAAATACTTGGTATTAAAAAATGACTTTTTTTTCTTGAAAAATTACTCAAGTTTATGAATAATTACTTTTTAAAATAATAGTTGATAACTAATCAATTCATCATTGCAGACTGTGTATCTTGTGAAAACCTGGGGCTGGTTGCACAAAACACCTTAGGTTACGATTTTCCTTAAAGTCCATAATAAGGCTTTGTAAAATAAAATCTAGTTTAATTAATTTAAGATAAAATCCTTTGCACAAAACACAACCTCTCCTTTAGGTTTCCTTAAAATGTTCACTTAAGTATTGGACGTTTTCTCCTTATCTTGCTCTTATACTTAAAAAATTCCTTTAAGTAAGTTAAACCATTGCACAAACTTTAGGTATCACAAGCTTTAGCACAAGCAAACAAACAGTTATCATGGAAACTATAGTATTTACCACTGTAAAATCTTTCAATGCAGTAAATGCCTTATCATTTTTACTTAACTAAGGAACACTTCAAAGGGATTCTGTGCAACACCTTTAAGTAAGTCCCTCAGCTTAGGAACAATTAAGTCTTTAGGGTCATATTTAAGAAGAAAACTTAAGGCATTTTGTGCAACTAGCTCTTGGCCTTAATGCAGCCACTGCTGAGTTTATGGTTTTTTCATCTCTGTGTTTTCTGCTTCAGTGATGTTTTATCTTACCATTGTTACGAGAAGAATCTGCAGGTTATTTAATTTTAGTGCTTTAATAATACAAGTTGCACCCGCTGTGGTGTCTTTATATTTATTGTTGGTCATTTTTGTTTATTGTCTGAGTTTTTCCTTCCTTTCTATTTAAGTCTAGTCAGGCTATAGAAAGCACTGCACATTAATCTTTGATAATCAGTCATAGCATGCACAGGCTGTAAAGTGCCATCTGTAATGGAACTTATTGTTGGTTTGGACATAAGGGCTCTTTGGATGATATTGCTCCACTAGTGGTAATACATAATGCAATTTGTTTTGTAGCCAAAAGGTGTCCCCCCAGTTAAGTTTACTCACAGTACAGTTGACCTGACCTACTTTTTAAGTTTGAGCCTATCTAAGTACAGTTTTCCACAATTTAAATACTTTTATTTGAAACCTGAGTAAAATGTCTTTAAAGTAACAGCACCTTTTGAGCTAATAAAGGCATTTTATTCAGGTCTATATATCCTTTGCTCAGTGCTAGTGTGCCTAAAGTAAGTCCAGTGGCTTTCCTTTTTTCATAGTTGACAATACTAACTTTGGAATAATATTCTAGTACTCTGTCATCTTTAAGTTCTTCTCAGGACAGTCCAGCCCCTCCAGGACAGTATGCATATGATAGTTCTCAGTGACTTCCTCTTGCTTCAGTCTGTCACTCTGACATTTAGCAGTGGACTATAACAACTTTTGCCTGAATGTGAAAACAAGCTGTGTAAATTAGCACTGATTAATTATCCATTATTAAAATAAATTATAATGTCAGTTTCATGAGTTTTGCTGTTTTTACAAGGCCTTGGCTGAGTCATCGTGCCAAAAATACAAGACATAAAGCAGCAGCCAAACCGGAGGAATACTCCTCGCTAGCGGAGGGCCAACATTTAGGCAGTGCTTTATTGTCGTAGTGCCAGCACTGGGTATCTGGCATGTCCCACCCACACAGATGAAAGCCAACTCTTAAGTGGCAGTGTCTGCTCTGTATGCACCTCCCCTGTCTGACACAGGAGCTCTGCACTAAGAGAGAGAGCAAGAGGAAAGCCAACATTGTGATGGAGCTGATTGGTGTGTGCGTGCGTTTGCTAACATGGCATGTATTCAGTTAGGAGTTATATCTCCCCATTTTTCAATTTCTCCCTTTTTTATTGTTTGCCTTTCTTCCCCCTTATGCTGAATTCACAAGCAGCTGGGATGGATAAAGCATTTTAATGATCCCTAACTGATTTCTGCATTTGCTTTAAACTCGCCTTCAAGTGTGGTTGAAATTTGCACGAGTGGTTGTGGCTGGTGGAGTGGGAATGGGTGATTACCCCAAATCCTCCAGTTCAGTTGTACATTGTCCCTGCCCTGCACCCTGGAGTCTCTTTCATTCGGTGTGTCATGGGCTGGTTATCTAAAACACCTCAGCAGTGATAATATTTGTAAACCAATGGATAGAGATAACAAGTGTTACTTGCTACAGTCAAAAATCTCTCCTGTATTGGTTTTCACATTGTTTGAGTTTGGGTAAGACAATATATATCATGATATGAGACAAGATATTGTCTTAAATTTTGGATATCTTAATTAGGGATGCCAGTTTCAGTTAACTTTGTTTTCATAGCCGGATACCCATTAACTCGTAACTAACTCACTGATTAATTTTTAAGAAGGAAAAACAAAAACCCACAAGATGACATCAAATACATGAGACCATTCCTTCAAGTCTGGCGCACCATTGATTCAGTGTACACTTTGGCGCCGCATTTCAAAGCGATATCCATTTAGAGGTGGTGACATTTTATTATTTTGTGATGGAAAAGTCTTGCCTTTTATTTCATTTTTTCTCTGCTTTTCTGACAAACAGACAGCTAGTGCCATTAACACTTAACATGCAGAAACTTACTGCCCGCTGCCAACCCTCTGTTCTCACTGGTTAGCTAATGTTAGCTTTGGCTACACCATCCAGTCAGGTCAAATGGGAGCTAGCTAGCGGGGCCACTGGGATGCCATTGCTGCAGAAACATGGTACCATCCTTTGGTCTTCCCCAGATAGCCCTGGTTAGTAAGTGGCTTCATTTTGAGCCGCAAAATCCCTTTAGCATTGTTAATTTTGTTAGCACCGCTAGCTGTGCCTACACTGTTAACAGTGCTAACAAAGCTAACGCTGATAATATAATTAAAAATGGAGGTTTGGGGCTTGAAAATCTTATTTTGTAGCCTGAATACTTAGAGAAAGCACCAATAGTCAACCCTACAATATTGCAGCAATATTGATAAGAAGGTATTTGGTAAAAAAAAAATACTGTCTGCAGGGAAATGACCAAAACTGACCCCAGATCAGCACATCAGATTGACCAGGTAATGTCTGCTGCACTAAATGTATGCATATCCATTAAATCAGATGACTTTACTCTGTCTTCGAGTGAGATCTTTCAGGTGATTCATTAGTGATTCATTATCTAACGGATGCTCTCACAGCAGAGTGATCCAGCTCACTAGATTAATCTATCTGTCATCGTCGTATAAGGAAGATATATGGTCATTGTTCAACAGAGCCGGGATGAAGTAAAGGAGTGGGTTTGTATCAGCACTGGACATAGACATTTGTAATGAGAACATCGCTCCTAGATCATATTGGGAGGCAGGGGCTACTGTGTTTCTGTCCTCTATGGAGACGTTTAGCACAAATCCTCTCTTTTTAAAGCAGCTCTACCGAAGCACAGCTCCAGCTGCTGTAGAAAGCCTCTCCTTGTCTCGTCTCTCTCACACTCACTGACGTCAAAACGCATATCAGATGGTCTGGAATACTTTTTAAGGCTCACACATGCAAATGGTCATCCATCCTCCACCCAGGCTGTGTTCCGCCCACTCTTGCTGCTCGGGCCTACTGCTCTGCTGCTCCTGCTGCTTCCGTGAGACCGAAGCAGAAACAAATGTCTCACTCCTGCCAACTCTTGTGTGTATGTGTGTTTGTATGAGCGTGTGTGTGTGTGCGAGTGTGTATTCAATGGAAGCCCACTGGGCTGTGGTTCCCTCAGTAGTCCTGCAGCGGCAGTAACTCGATACAGTACACACACATTTTTGTTGCTGATCCAAGCTTGTCTGCTTGCCATGATTTTGGTTCAGTTCAACTTGTTGTAAAACACTGCTGTGCACTGTTAAAGAGGAGAACATGCAATCAGCATCTAATGAACACAGTGTGCCATGTTATGAACGATGGTTATATGCCCTTTAATGAAGTTGATTTGTTGCTTTGGGTTTTGATTTGGCATTTTACTGGCTCTAAATCATATATTAATGTAGCATTTTTTTCTGACAGTTTCAGGAAAGTAGAGCTGAAAATATTATCTGAACAACAGCTTATCTATCCAACTCCCATTTCCCAAAAGTTACAGTATATAGTTCACAGTGTTGCCAAAGTAAGTTTTGTAATAACGTCTTTCTTTCTTTCTTTCTTTCTTTCTTTCTTTCTTTCTTTCTTTCTGTCTTTCTGTCTTTCTTTCTGTGTCTCTGCCCCCCACCCTCTCCATCGCCTCTCATGTAGGAAGAAAAGATGTTTCTTTGTAAGGACTCACTGGCACTAGTTCCACTGACTCACACAGCTGCCCCAATAGAGCTCTCCTCCCTCTGATTTACAGCCAGTAGTGGTATTATAGGTTTCTAGTTGTTTTCCAGAGTTATTTACTGGCACTTTCAATCCATCTGTCTGTGTTTCTGCAATTTGTGCAGAGATGTTTGTACTGTTTTAACTCCAGAAATACACAATGTGACAGGATGTGATTTATGTAATTTAGCAAGTGATAGTGATAACTTATATAAACAGATGGTGGTTTAAGAAAGAACAGCATCAGAAAGCCACCTTTAAATAATTAAGCTGATTTCACTGCAACCTTATTTGACTTGAATTTAAACAAAGTCTTTCTTTTAGAGTGGATAGGAGTCCTGGATTGCGTTTGTGTTTTTTAATGGCCAATTAGATTATGGCCCAATTTCTAACCAAAGTTCTATTAAAATAACTGTGGTAAAGTCTCCGCATAAAAGCACGTGAGCCTAAATGTTGATGTTGAATGTGAAGGTGTCACTTCAGGATAAGAGCTAGAATATATGCAAAAACCAACTCAAAATTTTGCAGTCCAGTCACCAGAAGAAAATGTTGGCATTGTATGTTTCTGCAAACCACGGATATGTAGTTCCAATTACATAGTTATGAGCTTTGTTATCAGGAGGTGGAGGGGATGGTAGATGCCATGATGCCTAGGTGGGCAAGATGGCTGCCAAGCTGTAGACCACTGTTTAAGACCAATAAACAACAAAACAGTCAATTTCTAGCGATACATTGGCTGCATTTCCAGCTGTGCCTGTAGTGCAAAAAGCAACTGTTTTTAGTGAGACATGGGCAGCATTTCTAGCAAGACATGGGCCACATTACCATTGTAATTGTACCACCAAAAACATTGAAGAAATCAGCAGCCTTTCCAGCAGCAATTGTGCAACCAAGAGCAGTTGTTTTTCTTTTTTTTCAGCGAGACATCAGCAGTATTTCCAGCTGTGTTATTAAAACTGGCTGTTTTTTTAACAAGGCATTAGCAGCATTTCCAGCGAGACACTGGCAGCATTTCCAGTTTGATTGTGCCACAAAAAACAGGTATTTTAAGTTATTGTAAAGCATGTAAAGCAAATGTTTTTTTGGTAAGCATAACCACAGATTATGCACAGTGTTGTTAAAATGTAATGAAATTTAAAGTTACGCCATATCTTCTGCATAATAACATACAAATGTTCCATATCCATGGTTTGCTGCAACGTACAATACCAGTATTTATTCGGAGGATTGGGTTGAACTTATAACCTTAGATATTAATCAAAATGTAACCAAGATTCAAAGAACACTATGCGTCACTGTGTGCAGGCACATAAGCCACAGAAACAGATAGAGGTCTCCCTGAGAGAAAAGATTTTGCTATGTGATTTAGGTTAGATTGAAAACAAAGCCCATTTTATGCTTCATTGCTCCTTATGAAGAGTTACGAACTGTACACTTCAGAAAAATGTCCTCCCTCTCTGCAGATTTCTTCTGGTTGGATGATTGTAAAAGACTTAAACTGCGTTTGAGAAAGAGAACTTTCTGTGACAGAATTCATTTGTAGAGCTGAAGAGGAGACAAAGTGTTTGGTTCACAGTGTCGTCTTCTGTGTAATATTGAATCATTTTATGTGACGTGATGTTTCACCTCAGCCTTTTGGTCTGTGGCACTTTGCACACTGTCTGACATTAAAATAGTTAAATGATTAATGAGTAAACTTTAAGACAAATAAATGTATTTTCATGAGTTTTATGTGCACTTGAGCCCTAATGAGTTTATCTGAGGGCCATTGTTTGAGAGCTGCTGGGTGAAAGAACAAGGTAGAATCATATTCAGGGTTTGCAGCAGAATGTCATCTGAAAGAGTGTGACATTGCTAGAAACAGAGCCTTTTCTGTTTGTGGCAATGTCAAACTGTCACACACCATCAGCTACCGAACAGTATATTTGGACCATCATTGTCATTCAGAATCATCCTAAATTGCGTTGCCAAAGCTTTGACATGAAAGGCACAGGTTTGAATGGATTACAGAGGATGCAAAATAGTTGAAATTGTGATAGAGGTCCCTTGAGTACACTTTAACAATAACCTCTATAGATGTCGCCACACATGAAGGTTACATGGTTGTCGCCTCATACAAGAGTCACATCAGAAAAGTATCAGGCGTATTGTATGAGTTCTGTGTCTGTTGTGCCATTCCTTTGACCCAAAATTAATAATAAATCGAGTATTTCCTTCTCTAGGTGTCTTTGTGCCTTCAGCGGAGGAGGGTAGAGCTGTGTTTGGTGAGAGCCAAGGGCGAGCGGCTTGTCATGTCAGGAGTATTAATTTATGATTTCCATCCCAGCTTCTGACCTCCTCACCTCCATTAGAATGCAGCCTTTGTAATTTCATGGTTAATATTCAATAGCCACTTGTCCCCTGCGCCCGCTTTGTGCATGTGAAATTTCTGGTGGGGGTGTGTATCATTTTTGATTTGTTAAGTTTGTGTGTTTGCGCATGTGTGTGTGCGTACATGGAAAAGGAAATGAGGGTCGACTACAGGGTGGCTTCCTGCAAAACAGTTGCAGATGTCCAGAGATGTCCTCTGTGTCTCTATTCCCACTGAGGGGCTTGAATTGCCTCTCTGTCTAACCTGAGTCATTTGAATCGCCTCCTTCATGCACACACTTCTCTCTCTCTCACATGCTCTCTCCGTCACACACACACATCTACATGAATGCAGGCACACACACACAAACATACAGTAGCTGACTTCCTTTTCAGGCCTTTGCCTCAGAGCCAAATTGCGATCCTGCTATCAGTGAACTCTGCACACAGTCTACAAGAAACAGAGGCCGGCAAACAATTCACACCCAGCGGACAGGACACGCGTGTACACACAAGTACGCACACACACAAACACAGTAGGCAGGAATTGTTTTCATGAGACCTATTAGCTGCTGGCCACTTTCAAGAAAGAAAGGGAATGAAGAGGGAGGAAAGATGAAGGCAGGAGAAGAAGAAGAAAATCTCCAACAGTAAAAGTCCCCTGCTTTTCTCCACACATTGATGTATTGGCCTGAACGCACATTCCTACTGAACAACTTTGGCAAGCCTTTAAAAAAACACATTAAAGGGCTCTGTTCTGCATGAGCCCAGTTGTTGCTCTGTTTTCTCCTTTTTCCCCCTGTTTTCGCTCCGCTCCGCTCAGCTCAGCTCAGAGACAGCTAATCTGCATGGGTTATGGGAAAATCTGCAGATGCTAAAAGATGATTGTGACAATGTATTAATGGAGAAATAATAAAACACAGCAGGGAAAAGATGAGCAACAAGGCTGTTAAAAATGAGAGAAAATTACCCTAATATACATCCACAGCTTCCACCATATGGTTACTTCATCAAACGCTGCATGTGTTGGATATACACTCTAATGGCTGCTTCAGCAACATTTTATCCTACTTTATATTGTTTAGTTTGTTTTACATCAGTGGTTTCCCACCTAATTTGTCTGACGTCCCTCCACAGCCCCATGAGATGAGCTTTAATACTTCATCGACACCACCGTTCAATTCCAAATACATTCTTTCCAGAGGATTATAGATGTTATTTATTACTATTAGGCTTAATATATTGGCATGTCCGTATTTATACAGGAATTCTTGACCTGCTTTTTACTTACCTATGTGAATTTATCCATCTGAAAACTGCTGGAAGCTACCATTGTCGCTCTGTGACTTATTAGCAAGACCTACTCTTGCTATCATCCCCCAGTGTTCATGTTGACATGGAACAAAAGGAGGGAAGATGCGTCACATTGTAGATTCTTTGACTGAGCTATTTGTCCCCATGTAATCCAGGATATGATAACCTGATTTTTTTTTGGTACAAATTCATATTGTTATTCTAAAATTTTGCCTGTAACTCTTATATGATGTGTGTCTGCTGGCGGTCTTGGTCAGGGCACTCTTGGAAAGGCCATTTGTAATCTTAATGAAGTTTTTCCTGCTTAAATAAGTTTTAAATAAATAAATATAAAAGTACAATTGGACTGTAATTTTTTTGGGAGTCAGTTTGCATTCTACCAAGTTACCACCTTGAATGGCAGATGTTTCAACTGTCTATCCATTACTTTTTCCTAACTGAGCCAACTTAAAATGTTCTGCTTTGCTTGCAGACTCGTCATCAGACACCCTCAATCGCAGCATGTTACAACAAACCAGTGGTAGGAATGTAAATCACAAGTTTAATCATGATACAATATTGATACTTTGGACAACAATATAATATTCGCTGATATCACAGAGTCTGCCAGGATGTGATTTAGCTCAGGGGCCTGTGACTGATATGAGTCAGTATCTGTAATTATCCACATTGTCTTTTTTTTGGCTGCTTACCATTGTCTGCTTAGAGCTAGGCTGCAGGCACTGTTTGAAATATTTAGGAGGGAGGTTTGCTTGGATGGAAAAGGTCACACAGATGTGCCATGGGAATTTCAGAATAATGGTGTATCTCGAAGATGATTATATGTATTGGATCATTGATCATTTAATCACTACATTGATCCAGATAGATCATTACACCCCTAGCCAGTGGTGGAATATAGTATATGTTTCAGTACTGTATTTACATACAGTTTTAAGTCAAAATGTATATAGGTGACTTCTATAAAAATTCACCCCTCACACAGTTGTCATGAATGCTAAAATTACTTTAAGAGGCCAAAACCATTTTTTGTACCAGGCTGTAAACATGTTTATTTCTGCTGTAAAGTTGGGCATTTTAACATGGCAGTCTACAGGACTGACTGGCTTCTGGAGCCAGCCTCAAGTGGCCATTCAAAGAACTGCAGCTTTTGGCACTTGTATGTTGGCCTCATTTTTCAGCCTTGGAGTTTACTGCTTGGGGTTAAGAAAGGGCAAGCAAAAAGCAGCCATGGTAAATACATTTGAATTTGTGCATACAGAAACATAGAAAGTTGCTGACTTGAGTAGAAAGTGATTATCAGATACAATTATAGACTGCATAAAAATAACTGATGTAGCCAGCATGACAACACCCATGTATTTGTGGACTACCATTGTGAAGCCTCAAGTCTGGCATTTTGTCGCCATCTTGGATTTTTGGAGCCAGAAGGGGGTGAAACTGGAGGAGCATGGTAGGGATCTGACTCAGACTGTGATGACACCTCGCAGACAGCATGTCACTAAAAGTGGTCACACCCCTAATCATGCATAACGTTAAGCCTTAATGAAATGTAAAAAGGTGAGTTGTTTAAAAATTCACCTACTGTACAGTTGTCATAAAGGGGGAGAGTAGAGGCCAAAAAGGGTTTCGTGTACTAGGCTGAAACCTGTGTATTTTTGCTGTAAAGTTGGGTGTTTTAACATGGGGGCCTGTAGGGATTTGCTTGCTTCTGGAGCCAGCCTCAAGTGGCTATTATAGGAATTGCTGTTTGTGGCACTTCTGCAATAGCTTATTTTTTCAAGCCTAGAAGTTGCTGCTGGGCCACAGTGTGTTCTTTCCTTGTTGGTTGTGGATGCATGTCTTGCCTTCTTATTAGTTACGTAACTGTGCCAAGCAGTGCAGGTAAGAAGGTCAAATGTTTAAATATAGTTTAAGCTGCATCTTGAATTTCAGTAATTCAAAACTGTACAGGTGATGAATAAGCACTTCTTTGTTATTAGATTCATTCCATGGCATTGCTACATAGACATTTTCTAATAGGGCAGACTACAGTGCAACAGGACTATTTATGTAACCATAATGTAATAAGGCCTTAATTTAATAAGCATGGAGCCTATGTGAAAACGAAGAAAGAATGATACATGTAGCCTGGAGTTCACATTGTTTATTCAGTATTAAACTAAGAGATTTTAATGTGACTTCCAGGACAGCAATTCAAATTGACATAAAATGGGGGTAGTGTAAACAAAATGACATTATAGTGGACTACAGTCTAGTAACAGTTCAGCTGGGCTAGAATCATTTTAAGAGTACTAGCAGAGGTGGCCAGCCCTTTAAACCAATATCCAAATTACATCCCATAATAAGATAATAAATCCATGAAAGTCAACAGTTACAAATTTCTGTAGTCAAGGTAATTCTAAGAAAAATACTGATAATACTGAGTATGGACAACGTTGAAAGTAAACAAGGGTTTTCTTCCAGTATTACTATGATAGCTTGATTGAGAACAAATATTTGGAGATGATGTCCAGTCTGACACAACATCAATTCCATATCTCCAAACCATCTCTACAATCCAGAGAATGACCCCAATGTAAGGACAGCGTTCATCTGGGGACTTTCTACGTCCAGACAGTGCTCTCCATCTCCAGACCAAGTAAGTAGCATTTTCTCTCCCTCCAGACTGCCTCCATCCTCTGCAAATTGCGAAGCACTTCTTAGCATAGACATAAAGTAGTATTTAATGATCAAGTCATAAAATATTATTCCAACATCATTAAATAAAACTTAAATGATGTGTTCACTGTTTTTCAACCCAAACCTTATTAAAAATGTTGTTTCACATGATTTATGTTGTACTGACAGACTTAGCACTCTGCTGCACCCTCTCACTACACTTTACAGTCCAACAGGACCTACTCAAAAACTCAGGTGAAGCTACTTTTGGAAACCAGGAACCTCACAGGAGAGTCAGACATGTTTATATGATCTACTGCCAAGAAGAGAGTTGCAAAGCCTTGCTGTCTGTCACAGGTAGTTTTTTTGTTGACTTTATTCCTCCAGTTACATCTGAGCTGGAGACAGGAATTTGAGCAAATTAAAATCAGTTCAGCATAATAGAAACCGACGTTTGAGAGCACAGATAAGCCTGTCTGTGAGCTTCTCATTTATGAAAACTATGTTTATTTTGATTTTGAAGGCCTAAAAGATTGTCTCTTTGGACTGTGTTTGAGTCCAGTGAGAAGCTACAGCACAGTGGTAAGAATCCTGAAACTTGAGTGAGGCTGTGGTTATGCACAGTCATAAATGATAGGAAACAACACGTCGATTGGGTTGGGTCAATAAACAGTGAAACTATTGTTTTAGCTGTAAAATGAGCAGGTTGGAAACATATGTTAATATGTAGTCATAGTCCTGCTTGCCTTAAAGGGACAGTGCAGCTCAAAAATCAAAAATACATATTTTTACCCTTACTTGCGGCTTGATTTATCAATGTAGATTGTTTTGGTTTGAGTTGGAGATATCAGCTGTAGAGATGTCTGCCTTCTCTCCAATATAATGGAACTAGCTGGCACTCGACTTGTGGTGCTCAAAGTGCCAAAAAATGTATTTGAAAAACTCAACAGCAATGTCTCTTTCCAGAAGTCATGATCCAGTTACTCAAGGTAATTCACAGACCTTGTTGTGAGCAGTTTAGTTTACTTTCTTTCTACTAAACTACACCAGCCAAGCATATCACCGTACAGAAGAAAGCGTACATCTACTCATGGACGAGAGGCTTGTGCTAAGCTCATGGG
>JAPZEB010000012.1:24249809-24261311 GCA_029783705.1 Chaetodon striatus | reverse complement strand
GAGCTGAAGTGGTAGTTCCATCGGATTCTGGCTGTCTACTTGATAATACCGTCAGGCAATGCTCCACTTTGAGAGTCCCTTCCCCCTCACGTGACACCTCAGAACTGTCCAATCACAAGTCAGGATTTGGGCCCCCTGTGTCCTTTGAGTCAGTCACCAGCCAATAGGATGCAGGCTGGTGCTACAACACCATTACGTGGATGAAGGAGAGATAACAGCTATCGGTAAAGGTGATCAGTGAAGTCGATGGCGAGTTTTGGAAGTAGCTTGGTTTTTGTTTGGTTAAGGTTGTGGCATTGGTTTGGTTACAGTTTGGTTACAGTTCAGGAGTTTGGACTAAGCAAATGGTTGCTTTCAATGCCTTTGGTAGTCAGAGGATGAGCTGCATCTCTGAGAGCCACTCCACATTTTGGTATTGAGACTACACAAGAGGAGGAGTATCAAAAATGCAACAGTGTCAGGCTTTGATCTGCCTCTGTGGGACTGGGAGATGAGGTTTGCGACTGGTCACCACCAGCCAGGTGTGCGACTCAGTGACACCCCCACGGTGCCTGCAGATGATTGACAGCTCTGCGGGTCGGAGTTCAGCACAGGAATGACAGGGGTCAGGGGTCAGAGGGAGGGGTCACAGGGAGCTGGGACACATATTGGCACCTGAGAGGACCAACAGCAATATCTTTCTAGAGCTCCGCGTTTCTTTTTTTTTTTTTTTTTCTTAAAGCAAGAGAGGGGCTACATATTCTTACATTTTTTTTCTCTTTCTCTTTTTCTTTTCAGAGGTTTTGGTCCTGTCTTTGAGAAAAAGTCCTTCTGAGGTATCAATACATAATGAAGTTACTTTTTAGTTTGTTTTCCATTTGTTTTTTTTTTCTTTCCTTAAAAATGCATAAATGCAGTACAGAGACAAAAAAGTATCAAAATAGACCTAGCTAAGATAAATATACAAACAGGTGTTACCTAAACCACTGATCTAACTTTTATTCTTTTAATTTTTTTTTTAGAGATAATACACTTAAAAAATCAGCGTCCCAGACGTTTTATGAAGAACTGAAAAAAAAAAATGGAAACAAAACAAAACTAATAAACCGAGATACCTGCAGCACTTAATATGATAAATACATATACTTCAGCATTAGCAGTACAGTATAGGAATCAGAGCTGAAAGCTTTACAATAGCTAAACAGGTGCAAAAGAAAAAAAAAGAGGAGAAAATTAAAGGACAAAATGGGAAAGAATGCCCTGGAGAGATAAGTCAAGCATTAATATACAAGAATACATCATGTTATGCCAAGCTGGAGAAAGAACAGAAGTGTTACATGGCGACCTGTGAACAATCTACATCTTTATAAAACAGCTTTGTTTACAGGTGT
The DNA here is from genome assembly GCA_029783705.1 of Chaetodon striatus. Classification (NCBI taxonomy): domain Eukaryota; kingdom Metazoa; phylum Chordata; class Actinopteri; order Chaetodontiformes; family Chaetodontidae; genus Chaetodon; species Chaetodon striatus. The sequence goes on along the minus strand of JAPZEB010000012.1, from coordinate 24,259,941 downwards.
ACCTTAAAGCACAAGTCAGAGATCATCTATGTACTGTATGCAGCAGTTCCTCTTGGTTTGGATATTACTAGTAGTAGTGATGAGTTTCGTTAAGTGTGTGTTAGTCCTCTCAGCGTCTCTGCGAGTGTTTCAGCGAAGCGGGTGCTGCTGTGTTGTGGGTCTTTGGATATCTGGATGGTCAGAGCCTCTGTTGCACTAACTCATAGCCCTGCTTCTATGCTTCTGTTACACCCCTGTGTGTGTGTGTGTGTTTGTGTGTGTGTGGTGGCACTGATATATTCTATCATTACAGCTCTCTGCACCACCACATAGCCATTAACGATCACGTTGGCTGAGATCGTGAATATGCACACGTACAGTCAGAGCACACAGTTGAGAGGCTGTTGTCATAGCTCAGTGCTAATCGGGTGCAGGATTCTGTTTTTTTCACACAGCTGATAGAAAACTTTTCATATATAGTGAGCACTTCACAACACACTTTGAGACGTAGAGAGTGCTTTAGATGTGGTTTAAGGAGAGGTAGTCATTTTTAAATTCCATGGAAAGTGAAACGTCTCTGTTTTTGGGCTCAAGCAGATGTGTTAGGGAGTCCGGATCGCCGAATGACTTTTTTTTTTTTTTTTTTAAGTCAGTCATACAGTAAGTGTAACAACAATTTTGGCATTTGTTATTATCATCAAGGAAGAATGGAGAAAAAAAAAATATTTAAGAGAGCTCGGTCTCCCATTGGCTATGTGTTGAACCGTTTTGAAAAGGAGGTAGTGTTATTTTTGGTTTTTATCTCATTTCAAGATGTCTGTCTGCCACTTTGTACTTTGTTAGAAATCAGTCTCTAATGTGACAGGAAACAGTCCTGTTTGAACACAAAGTCATCAGAAAGGTTCTTTCATTAAATAAGAAAAATCGTCTGAAGTGCAAGAGATAGTTCGACAAAAAAGTATGAAAATATGAACCCAAATTTTCAATTACATGATGTCCCTTGGTTGTTTTCCTCTTACATTGGTATATTATTTTTTAGTTGTTCCCTCTTTATTGTAATATTTTTTTGGAATAACTCCTCCCTGTCCAAAGATGTGACTTTTGTAACCACATTACAGTACACTTCCTCTTCCTGCAAATACTCCGTACAGATCAAAGAGGGCATGTTTGTTCCCTAGGTTGGAAAAAGTCCAAATGTAACGACAGCACCAGAAAAAGTATCCTGTAAAGCGAAAAGTGTTCGAATGCCTCACGAGTGCCTCTTTTTATTAGGCCTGCTCATACAGCAGTAGGGCCGGTCCTAGCATTGTGTTTGGAACACAGTTTAGCCTGAGCGTGGGAGAGACAGGGTTTCACCTCTAAGTGCTTTTTTTTTTTCCTTTTCTCTTTCTTTTAGTTTTTCAGAGGAACTGTGCGAGGTTCAGTAATACTAGTTTTTTGGCCTCATACCTAATGTGAGTCATTCGTAACCGCTTATCATGTAAAAGCTTTGATGTTTCCAAATTCTAGTTTGCTTTACACACTTTGGTTTTCGGAATGGTCAGCACTGTAAGTCATGTATAATTTCAACACAATAGTTATATGAATACAATAATAAGAATTCAAACTCCTGGTTTGTTGTCTTTTGGCCAATTCTTTAAGAAGAAAAATAAAAGGGAAACTCAAAAAGGGCAAAATAAACTACAGGGTTTTTGGTTTTCTACATATTTCTTTGGTTACCTGTAACAAAAATAAAATGGGAATAAGCAGATAATAGATTAAAATAAATGTTAAATTTGGTATGGCACTGTAGAGAAAAGTAATGCTTTTTATGCTCACGGAAAACAAATAAACAAAAAAAATAAATCTCACGTGCTATTCCTTGAACACAAACTCACACAGTGAATTGCAGATAGCTTCTACACAGTAACTATTACAACCATAGAGCTTTGAATCGAAGCTGAGCAGAGTTGCCACATTTGGTGTCCCACGGAAAGAATTCCCCCTCTTTTGTTTATCAATTTGGACACAGTTCCAGGCAGAACCTTTGTGGGATGAGGTATTCTCTGACTGCAGTAATAATATATATATTTTTAAAGCATTACTGATATTTCTCAACTAAATACACAACCAAAAAACAAGTGAATGAGAGAGAATTAAAAAAAAAAATCAGCTGTTAAATAATCTGTCTGGATAATGGCAACTTTAAGTGCTATTTCCAAATTTCTTGCCTGCTACACTTGGGACAGAAAGGGAGAGAGGGGCAGGAGTGGGGGTCGGGTATCACAAGTCGGGACAATACTGCGCTTTCTTTCTTTTTTTTTTTCTCTTTTTCTTTTTTTTTTTGCCAATACTAATTTGGAATGGTGTGAACAGCCAGAGTAAATCAAACAATTTACAATACAAAAAACAAAAACAGCATCCTTAGAAAAGGTACGTCGAAACAGAACGCCACCGTGGAAATATTGATCCTCGAAAATAAACAATGATAATAACATCAAATAAAAAAAAGGAAATGACAAAAGCTACCACACGTTTTTTTCTTGTTATATTCCATAATCATGAACAGTTTTCTTTTTTTTTTAGTCACAATATTTCTGTAGACGCTTCCTCCCTCATTTCTCTCTGCTTCCCCTCTTCTCAAAGTGTTCCATGCTCATCGCTCCGTCCACAGACGGAGGAGAGGAGAAGGACAGCACCAAATGGTCCTATTCCTGCAGTCTTTTCTGGGTGGGGATGGGAAGGGATGGAGGTGGAGGTGGGGAAGGAAAATGTCTTTTTTTTCTCACTTAGAAGCAAAGAGTTTAAAAGATGTCCGTCACTAAGTGTCTTGCTGNNNGGGGCAGAAGTTTGGACAGGGACCAGGGCCACAGCCTCGCCGTGGGCTCGCACACACGGACGTGGAGACGGGAGCCTGCTCTGCAGAAGTGTTGGAGCACTGTTGGAGGTAAATCTTTGAAAGCGCTCTTCCTTCCTTCCCATCTTGAAGCCCGACAGTTTCATTTCAATCAAATCAAAGAAAATGAAAAAGCAAGTGATTGACTCAAAGAAGGGGGGAGAAGGAGAGGTATACTGCACAGCCCCTGGTGACTGCTCCAAATCTATATACACATGATCCTGTGTGTGTCTTTCTCTTTCACACACACACACCTGTGTGTCTTCTCAACTGACGTAGAGATAAAAAACGGCTAGCCAGGCAGCCCGAGACAACAGCGAGGAGGGCGTATGCAGAGTGGTTGGGCAAGGAGGAGAGTGTCCAAACCTCTAAGGGTCTCTACACAGAGGCTGATTTGACCAGGGAGGATGATGAGACATGGTCTGACAAGTGAATGAGTGTGTGTGTGTGTGTGTGTTTGTGTATGCATTGAGTGGTGATACACCTCTGAGCCAAGTGTTGGAAAAGAAACACATGGAGGTAAAGCAGTGCTCCACAGTCTTGTTTTTGCGTCTGAAAGTTAACGGAGGTCATCGAACCCTGTTTGGAGTTTCTCAATGTTGTCCTTGGTTGCTTGCATTTTCTTAAAAACAACAAAAAAAAACATTCTCTTTTTTCTCTCTTTTCTCTTTAAGTGTACTGATCTATCTTTTCCTCTTCACGCTGACGAGAGGGCTCAGGGATTAATCTCGCTATGTCTCGTCCCTCTGGTCCATCTAGGATCTGTCCTACTCCAGCTCCTCGGTGGGAAGATCCTCCTCCAGGTCGCGCTCGTCGCTCGGCAATGGCAGGCTGTGTGTGACGCCGGCCAGGAGGGATACTGACCGACTGTCCTCCTCCACCTCGGTGGGCTCCTCCTTCACATGCACCGGGTGGCTGGAGGAGAGGGCAAACAGCTGTTAGCAGGGTGAGGGGCAGGGTTTTACGGGCAGATGCCAAAAGCAGAATTTCTACTGACAAAAATGTCTTATCTTATTCAATATTTAAAGTAGTGTTCATTTTATCAGCTATTTTTTGTTTTGTATTAGTCTTGGTGCTGTGACAAATGTCCTTGTTAGTTTTTATCAAATTTAGTCAACCTCATGCAATTTTTTCAAGTTAAGTTTGAGCTGACTAAAAGTCTGGGTGTTTCCATCTCATCTTAGTCAAAGAGAGCTCAATATTTTAGTCTACTTTTAGACAATGACAACTGTTGACATTTTAGTCTTTTTAGTCATCAGATTACATCTCAGCCAATCTAGCCTGGCCAAAACCAATAATTTTGTTATTTTAGTCTAACTTATTTCACATGAGATTTTATCTTATCATTATCTGATGAAAATAAAATGAAGGTTGAATGATAAGGAAGCTGTTTTGCAGAAAGTGTCTGGTCTCGTGGTCTGATGGTATCAATTTAAGGAATATATCCAGACACTAAACATGTCCTGAGCCTGATGTGGCTTCAGGTTTGTTGTATTCTTACCAGCTATTTTATGGCTACATTGGTTCCTCCCTGAAAAAGCAATGCATTTGTTTTTATCTCAGCCTCACTGTAATGACAATAGGTCTAAATATCACGTGGTTTCCTTCTCCCAAACCCTGTTGTTGTCATTGTTAACTTTAACTTTAGTAAGTCACTTAGAGTCTTCCTGACTGTGCTCACTATGTGCTGTTGGTGTAGCTCTGATATGGCACACACAGGACACAAACACTCTATAATATTTTGTCTCCTGTTTTTTCTTAAGGAAAAAAAAGAGAGATTTTAGTTAAGTTTTTATTTTTTAACTGCATTTTAGTCTTGTCTTTTTTGTCAATGTTGCATGATGATCCAGTCACTGTGTTAAATAACGTCACTGCTGTCTTGTCACTGTCTCATCTTAAAAAAAAAAAAAAAAAAAGGTTGTTGACACAGTACTGAGTCATAGTTTTCTTTAACAAAGTTAACACTGATGTGTAGTGCTACCCAGTTCATTTTGTTGTTATTTCTGGAAATATACATCTCATGTCACTTTAGTACAGTTGATATTTACTACAATTAAAGTTTAACACAGTTGAGGCAGTCACCGTATAAAAAGATACTTTACACCAAACAACATTGTCTGTTATTGTTTCAGTTGGTAATTGTACTTATTAAATGCAAAACTGGCATTTTAGGTAATAGGAAACTGGTTTTTCCTTTTTTTATTTTGGCTAAATTGGCAGTTTTTCTTTACTTAATTGATAGTACAGACAACACAGGAATTGGGGAAGAAATTAGAGCCCCATTTGAATTAACTGCTGTGATATACGATGCAGTCTTAGTAAATGGGTGTGTGCTCTACCAGGTGAGCTATCGGGACACCCCAAGTTAACAGTTTTATCATCTAAAATGTAACTATTACTTTGTGAAAACTGTTTTCCAAATTTCATCTCTGTACTTTGAGTGGGAAAGCCTAAAAAAACCCACTTGGATTATAATAGAACTTACACACTCCAGTGTGTTATATTGTGGGTTAGCTGATTCAGGAGCAGGGAGAGAGTGGTTTCCTTTGATGTTTTAGACTGTAGAGATATGTTAAATTCTCTCACACTAACCTTAAAAAGTTTCTCTCTATATATCTATAATATTTATATCAGTATTGCCATTATACCTCAATTACATAGACGCTAACTTGCTAATACAAATACCACTGTTAGCCCATATGAACACAAAAAAATGTAAAAATGCTCCATGAAGAAGAATAATGATAAAGCAGTTTTGTGTTGTCTTCTTGCACGCCTTCACGTCAGTGTGCATGTTGTCCATGTTTACCTGTACTGTTGAGGGCTGAGCGTGGGGCTGCAGCTGCCGTTGCTGTTGACCTGCTCCACAGTGGAGCTGACATCATCGTGGCCCACATGCAGCATGTTGAGGCTGGCCGCAGACGGAGGGCTTACCAGGGAAGGGCTGTTCAGCAGGGACAGACTGCTCTCTGCCAGAGCCGCCTACACACACACACACACACACACACACAGAGGGTTGTCCAGTTACTTTAAATAGAGGCTGGGTCACATTTTATGAAAACACAATTTATCTAATTAGAGGAAGTTAAATAATAGCAAAAGGGGTATGTGATGTATTAACATGCTGTCTGGAAATGATCCGTCCACCATAACCAGATATGTTGAACTGATACATCTAACTCTACTTGACTTTAATTTATTTAAACTGTAAAACTCAGTATAGTAAATAGTAAAAGCCACAATGAATGACAGATAGTTTTTCTTTATGCATTGATGAGAGCTCCTCCATATGGAGCACATTTCAATCCACTAACTTGCTAGTGAACTTGACAAACCACTAGGGGGCACTTATATACAGTGCTTTTCCCCCCATCACGGCTTGTGCTTGTACATTTAAGTCCCTGTCACAAGTGTGTGTGTTCACGTTAAGGTCTCAACAGGAACGTTGAGCGAGACTGAGCCGCAGCCTCAACTTAAACGCAGATACAGTGAAACATCAATGTCTGCAGAAGAAAAAAAAAACAAGTGAACCAAACAGGGGCTGCTACTGTCAGCGCTCCCACTGCTCACATCCAGCTGTTTGCAGATGAGACAGGTTGGACACTAGCTGAGACACTCACCCCACCTCCCCTCTTACACAGGAAATAAAAAAAAGACAAAAGGGGGGGGAATCTCACTGGCTCAGAGATGGATTTTCTGGGACAGGCGATAATTTTATGCAGTAACCTTAATTGACAACTACTTGACGCTATAAATCATCTCAGTGGCAAAATTGCATGTGTGCGTGGGTTCGGTGTGTATGTCTGCGTAGGAGTGAAGAGATGGGTCTAGTGTGTGTTTATGTGAGTGTGTGTGTGTGTGTGTGCATGCAAAGGTGGGGGGTGGCGCATGTGTGAGAAAGTGAGGTGGGAGGTGAGAGTGTGTGTCGGTGTGGGAGGAGGAGGAGGGAGGTGGTGTGAACGTCGTTAGGGAATCTGCTAATTATAAGAGGGAATTGATATTAGTGCCCTTGATTGTGATTGGCTGCTATGTGTGCGTGTGTGTGTGTGTAGGTGTGTGTGTGTGTGTGTGTGTGTGTGAGAGAGAAAGAGAGAGAAATGGGGGAAGCAGAGGGCATTCCTTACCTGGTAGCTGGCGTTTAGGGATCCAAAGCCCAGGCCTGAAATCATGTTTTTCACCAGAGTGTGACTTCTGCACACATACACACACACACACACACACACACAGAAAGAAAGAAAGAGTGGGTGAGAATCACAGATTGAGCGCATATGTGAAAAGATGTCACCTCAGCCAAAGCACTCTGACAGATCTCACAAATATGTTTGTTACAAGTAGAAACACTCACAGACTGTAAACAGATGCTAAAACACACACATATGAAAGTGTCTAATATCTGGCGTGCAGGTGTGCGTGTGTATTTGTGTGTGTGTGTGTGTGTGTGTGTGTGTGTGTGTATAATTATCCCTGGTTTCTCTGGCGGTTGGAGAGAACATCTGTTTACATACGCTAACAAGGTTTTTTTCCTCTCCTGCATCTCACACAGCTGCTTACTAATGGTGTCGACAAACAGGGAAAAACACACACACACATACAGTACAGTGTGTACACGATAAGCCAGAAGCCTTTTTTTTTTCTTTCTTTTTTTTTTTTTGATTGCTGAGTTGGCCTCTTGGCAATAATAGAGGGCCCATTTAGGCAATCATAGTGCCAGCACCCATAAGCTCACATTCACATCAACCTCAACTGTGCACCAAAAAAACAAAAAGTGTGTGATGCAGCATGTGTGTGTGCAGTTACCCGGTCATCTTTGGTGGTCTCCTCTTTTGGTATTCAACTTCATCCACAGTCCACACGGCCCCCTTCACGTTCTCAACGCGAACAAAACACTTGTGCAGACTCAGGTTGTGGCGCACAGCATTCTGGGAAAAGGGACAGAGAGAAAAGAGGAAGAGGTTTAACATGACTGAAGATAACAAGTCCTTAACATGAAGATTTTGATAACTGTCTGGTATTAAATTTGATGTAGATATTTTTTTCAATTTTACTGCATTTTATTTTGACCCCATAGATTTCTGCCTTAAATTTGTGTTCCTTTTTCTGTTTCTTTTAAAAGGACTGATAAAGCATGGAATGTAGGGCTGGGCAGTACTCTGGTATTTTATCAAGATTTGGGGATGTTCCTCAAAACCTTTCTCCCTACAACACCATCGGAATATTGTGATATTTGATTTTCTTCACATCACACAGCCCTAACGGCATGCATGAAATATTTAAGTGCATTCGGACCTTTATCTGTAAAGTGGAGCATAGTTTACTCACCAAAATTCTCTGATGTCTCTTCTTAATTTCAGATGTTCCCTATCTTAAATAGTCTGAGTTACACGATATTCTCGGACTTCCATAATTTTCCAGCAGAAAACGTGTCCTTGAGCAGAAACTCGACACCAGCTAAAATTGTTATTTTTGTTCCTTCACTTGAAGTTCTCACTTGGCTGGAGGTAAGAACACTCACTCAGGGTGTGTTCAGTACAAACAACGCTTTCCAGCTCGGCGTTAAGTTACCTTTTAAGTAGTGTGACCTGAGGATCCTTTTTTTATACACACACACACTGTAGCTCCATGTACAGTGCTAATACAGGGGAGCAGTTCTCTAGTAGCGTTATTTTATCTCAGAATTTTTCTAATCAGTCACCATCAGCACACACACAGAAACACACACACTCACATCCACAGGCACTCAGACAGGCACGCAGGCGGGCACACCGCTATCTTCGTCTCACCCCCCCAGGGACAGGCCTCCCTTTTCATCTGCTATTTGTAGTTTGTTCATGCCCAATTTCATTACCAATTTTAATTCGTCTATAATTAAATCCTGCATATTCTCTCTGACACGTTGTTCTAAGCCGAGAGGGAGGGACAGGCCAGGCATGCATCACTCCTCGCCGTAATTACACACGCAGATACACACACAGGCGCGCGCACGCACACACACATACAAACACACACACACACGTAATTACACAAGCCATAATCAGCGGAGGAACCCTTTCTCCCCCGCATCCCCTCAACCCCCGAGCCGTGATGCTAAGTTTTGTAAATGAGTCTGACCCCAATCTGCGCCCGCCACCCTGACAGTGCAAACACACACACACACACACACAGACACACACACACACACACACACACAGAGGAGACGTTTGATCTCACTCAGAAGCAATCTCCCCCTCAACTGCAGTCATGCCCCCCCCCTTCACTGAAAACAGACTTCAACACCCATCCTCCCTCACATCCCTCCTCTTGGTATTGCTATACTTCCCTTTGAAATACTATTACCTGTGTCCTCTTTTTCAGCTGAGGAGTGTACAGTAGTAGATGAGACAGAATGAAAGATGTAGAGGACGAGTGAAGTGAGGAAATAACCACAGTGAGAGTTCACTATCGGCTGTCTTTAAGATTTCCCGGGCAAATGGGAGGATCATTTCCTCTTCTTACTGTATTCAGGGTCTCCCATGTCTCCCGAGAAGATTAAAATGTCTCATGTGGTGCCATAAAATCAAACTCGTGGAAAATGTGAGGCAGAACCTTTTACCATTTCCCAGTAAGCTTGGTATTGATCATTTGCAGGTCAGTAGATGTTCAAAGGCTTAGGTTCAAGGTTTTTAGACATCTAGGAATCATTAAAAATCAATATTTGAAACACTTGAGGCAGCAGAACAACCCATAATCAAAACAAAAAAAATCACTTTATAAAGTTGGTATAGTAAATACGCTCACTCACAGTTCCCTAGCCAGCTGGTTTGGCTGGGGGGAGTCACGCCTCCAAAGAACACAAACACGCATTGCTTGTTCACAGAGGCGCGTGAGCGAACAAGCGTGAGCAAAAGAGGATAGTGCACAGACTCAAGTGCCCTTGCCAAGCTACTGAATGCTTAGTAGAATCCAATAAAAATGTTGTCTTACCTGTCCAGCAGAAAAAGGGTCACCATTGCATCACTTGGAAGACCTTTCTGATCTTTAAGTTGATGCCAACGTTGAAAAGCCATACTGAGTTTGACTCGTGTTTTGGCTTTTTCGGCATCCGCCTTTTTTTTTTTTTTTTAGCTGTAGCTCTCTCATATATCGATTTCCTTTTTCGATTAGAACTAAGGGCTGGTGTTGGTGCCTTCTCTGCCATCTTACATGAATTGGTTCACAGAACTTCACATTCGACATTCAGCTAGCTGGCGAGCTAGCTAGCTTATGTGATCGGTGTACTAGCTGAGAGCGCAGTCAGATCGG
>JAPZEB010000012.1:24230724-24241139 GCA_029783705.1 Chaetodon striatus | reverse complement strand
GTATTGGAGAGAAGACAGACTACGGCTGATATCTCAGCACTCAGCAACTCACACCAGACATACAAGGCTAATGAGGGTCAGGTAGGAGGAAAATTATGTTCTATTGATTTTGCAGTGAACTGTCCCTTTAATAGCAAAGAAGTCTCAAGGCTGAATGACATTTCACATTCAGAACGCCTCTTTGAGAGTTTTCACAGAGCATTCTGGAAGCATTCTAACTAAAAAATAAAGGCAGAGAATGCAGACGGGATCAAAGAAAGTGAGATACACAGAAAAGTTCTCCAAATTACAAGATATCATCACAGAATGACCCCTGTCATGCACCAAACGGGGGCTATCCTTTAATAAAATCAAATTCAAACATAAAAGGTTGATCATATCTTTCAATCTATCAATCTAGCTATCTATCTATCAATCTAGCTAGCTATCTATCTATCTATCTCTCTATCTATCTATCTATCTATCTATCTATCTATCTATCTATATATATATATATATATATATATATATAAATATATATATATATCCATAGTGATTGATTGATTGGGACAGTTTTAACTTTAAAGTAGATTTACTCAGATAAATAAGAAAGTGATGAACAGTATTACTCTCATCTAAAATTAATAAATATGTTGGAGACTTTTTCTATGTTGTCATAGGCCTACAGTAGCTATATCATTGTGTTCATGTTCAAGACAGCACAGAAAAATACTAATTATACAGCACAGCAACATCCTCTCATTACCCAGTTTCTTTGGACAAGCCTCATGACCTTAGTGGTGTTGGTGAGTTCAGGCATGGAAACATTTTTCAGGTTACATAATATTTGTTTTTTTAGTAATGCGCACTGCAAATTTATGCCTTTCATCTCTTTGTTAATTCTGATGATTCTTTGTGAACGAATCATTTGTTGTTTTATTCTTTTGCTGTTGGCTGGATAATGTGTCTCTTATTGTTTCTTGTGTTTTATGTGTAATGGTACCCCTTTTTTGCATCCAATTTGAAAATGAGCAGTTACAGGGATGGATGTCATAGATTTTTCTTTTTTGACAGATAATAGAATTGTTTTTTAACCTCAAAAGTTCACAGACTACTGAACAGTGAAATATCCTGTCATCCACTAGTTTAAAGATTTATGTAAAACCACTGCTGTCTTTGGTATCACTCAAAAAGTCAGCATGACATCGACAGGTAATATTTTTTGACACCCACCCCTGGCCTGTTTCTGTCGAGAAGCTGAAGGTCAAGTGGAGACTTTGGAATTAAAGCCTGACTCCCACTGTCTGTGTGCTGCAGGGAGAAGTGGTGTCATATGACCCAGGAGGAGAGGGACGACACCTCCAAAATCGATGAAAACATCGCCTTTGGCCAACTCGGGTAAGGAAGCTGTCACTGTGTTCTCTGTGAAGCAAGAGAACAGATCAACTCATCTGAAGGCTCTGGTTTGGAGCTGAGAGGAGATTTACCAGGCTGCTTAGGGATGCCCCCTAGTGGTAAAACAAGTTACTGCTCCAGATAACAGGATTAATGAATGACATATACTTTTAATTAATGAATAAAGTATTACAACATTTTGGGAACAAGGTAGTTGTTCAAAGAACATTATGTCTATGTGTGCCAGTGACTACAGATAACATCAGCTTTAATACAACTTTTGTATATGTCTTTACATAGTTAATCATAAGCTAATAGATAGGCCGTGGAGCCAAATATTAACCATAAAGTCAATAAGTGATAAATTAAATACTGAATACTCAGACTGTAGCTGAGATTAATTTATTATTGGAGCACACATTTTGTTTCTTTCAGAGGTTTTTGTTGTTTTTAATGTTGTAAGTTGTAAATACAGAACATTAAGTGTCCAATAATTTCAGTTTGTTCTGAGATGAGTTTGGTACTGTTTTCAGGACATTCACTCATAACATGCTGGCGTTTGGGCTCAGCAAGAAGCTCTGCAATGACTTCCTGAAGAAGCAGGCTGTCATTGGGAACCTGAATGAAGGTAAAGCATGAAAGGAAAAATTTAACCTGAGAACACTTGACCAGTCTCTGCTCCAATTTGCTTATTTGGTAGTAATGTACGGTTCACAGTCAAGTTTTCAATAGCTATATGTAACAAGTATAACGTGTTAAGAAAGAAGACACTGATTTTGCTTTACCCAGACTTTAAAGGCATTCTTCTTTAACTCAAATTGGACTTCCTAGATTCTGTTTCATTGTTTCACCAATACCTTAAACAAGAGGCCCTCACTGATCTGATTATCTGAACTCAGTAACGCTTAGTAACGCTGCCAAAAACTGTGCCAGGGATGGTTCAGCTGTTTTGGGCCCAAACACACCAAACTGACTTCAAGGTCCCCCTGCAGCTTTGCCTCACGTTGCCATGTCTCAGCCAAAAAGTTGCACATGACCACACCAAACCAGTTGTCTGTACTCATTCAAAAAGGGAAATACCAGAATACCATCTTCACGCTAGTCAGCCAGCTAGCACACTAGAAACACAATCCAGTGTTGAAAGATCAAAGCATATTTACTATGCGCCAGTAAACAATAACAAAAACCATCAGGAAACATCTGCCCAATGGCTAAAGAAACATTATCTTACCTTATGTAACAGGTTTGTGTTAGGCTCACTCCCTCTTAACTTTAGTTTTTTGTTTACATTCCTCACTTCTGTTTCTCCTCTCGTGCACTGAGCTTAACTGCCATTCAGAGTGATTTCATTGAACAAAGGGCTCCACAGTGCTGACGCCAAAAAAAAAAAAGGCAACAGGGGACAATGAGGGTGGTAGATACTCACCAACAGCCCAACTTTGACTGACAGCCAACCATCGACTCGGTGTGTTAGGGCCTTAAGTCTGTTATATGACCTTTGCCTTGCATATCACAGAGTCTCCCACATTGCATGCCTTGATTAGTCTACAACTCCACCTACCTCATTGGCACACTGAAAGCTGATCGCAATGCATTCACATACATAATTGCCTGGAAATACCAGGTGGAAATGGACTCTTAGTCATGACACAAAAATAACCCTAATGTTTACCTCTTTGCAGAACAGTACAAGTTGCTGACCGACCACATAGAGAAAATGGCGGCAGAGTGAGTTTGAGGACGACAGGCTGCATTTCAAAGTCTCCATACAACAGACTGACAGCACACACACACATCAGCAATTCTTGGCGACTCAGTGTCACAGTGACCAACTCTCCGTTTGACTGTTGTTGCATTTGTGTGATGCACTGCTGAAAATCAACATAACCTACTGTACTGAACTGTGCCATAGTTGTAGCAAATTCTGTATATCCAGCTTGGTAGTGCACCCTGTCCTGTATCAGCAATAATACATCATCAGCTGGTGCATACGTAAATATCTTTAACGCCTCTGTCTGTGACCTGCTGGACTAAAAGCAAAAACTAAACGCATAAAGTGAAACCATCCAGTATAAACCTTAACAGCCTCAGTATGGTGTCAGACACTCTGGATTTACACATTATAGACATGATGTGGAAATTATATATCCTCGATGCTGTTTTGTTCTGTGTTTCCATCGTAACCACATTTATTATATGTTAGCGTATTGCATCTAACAGCATCTGGTTAAGCACTGTACTAAGTATCGCCCTGCTTTGTTACCACACTGGGGTGTAATAGTGTATGGCAATAATAACTCATAGTGTTTCAATGTGCTATTCAGGAGGTATCGGGTCAGTTTTCTATCCAATATCACTTAAGTTAATGGGACAGTTCACCCCAAAATTAAAAATACCTATTTTTCCTCTTACCTGCAGTGCCACTTATCATTAAAGATTGTGTCGGTGTAAGTTGTGAGTGTTGGAGTTGTAAAGATGTCTGCCTCCTCTCAAATGTAATGTAACTAGATGGCACTCGGCTAGTGGTGCTCAAAGCACCAGAATAATACATTAGTAAAATTCAACAGCAATGTCTCTTTCCAGAAATCATGACCCCGTTATTCAAGATAATCCATGAATGGATGCATAATTCCTTCAGTATGGGAATACAGATGATGGGTGTAGTTTGATAAAAGAAAATTGTTCTTGCATTAAACTGCTCACAACAAAGTCTGTGGATTATCTTGAATAACCAGGGTATGATTTCTTGAAAGAAACATTGCTGTTGAGTTTTTCTTTTCTTCTCCTTTTTTTTCTTTGAGCACCACAAGCCAAGGGCAATCTAGTTCTGTTATACTGGAGAGGAGGCAGACATCTCTACGGCTGTTTTCTTCAACACTTGGCAACTCGCACCAAAACAGTCTCGACTGATAAATAACACTACAGGTAAGAGGGAAAATATTTTGATTTGGGGTGAACTGTCAGTTTAACTACTAAATATTCATCTGTGCTTTGTGTAACGCTGTAGTATCCTATTTGGCAATACAAACACCCACTACAGCTTAGACATGTGTAACATACAACGTTATTGCTTGCATTTAAAATGGTAGAAACAATGCCTTCTCTTTAAGAAATAGTTCATCATTTTGAAAAATATGCTTATTCGCTTTATCACAGAGATTGGCAAGAGGATTTATATCATGCTCATGTCTGTACGCTAACTAAGAAGCTACAGTAAGGAGACAGTTAGCTTAACATGAAGCTTGGAAACAGGGAAACTGCTAGACTGGCTCTATCCAAAGGGTAAAAAAAAAAAAAAATGTTTTCCCCTGCTTCCAGTCTGTATGCTAAGCTAAGACAGTGGTATCAATCTTCTCTTTCTCTCAACAACAATAAAAAGCAACAAAGTCTTCCTTTTGATTACTTACTCAGAGAAATCATAATACTTACTTCCCTCCCATTTTTGCCCTTTTTACTCTGCCACACATTTACAGTCTTGTGGTATTAATTTAATGTTTTTTTAATTAGAAACTTGATTATACCCTTAAGACCATTAGAGACTCCTTATCTATCCAAAGTGCCTTTCATCAAAGTTAACATCTTTATCTTCTGATGCTACCCTTAATTGCCATACCAAACACTAATGCAGAGCCTGCAATGATCGCTCTGTTAATCATTCCCCGCTGGGTAAGAAAAAAAAAAAAAAAAAATTCTGCATGCAAATAAAAATCATTGTACTGCTATCTATGTTTTCAGTGATGGACGTAAGTTGTAGTTTATTATCAGTTGGTTGAGCTGTAAAACCTGATGCACAGGTATAAGCATGTGGCCTGGATAAAAGCCAGTCCAGGCTATCTATCTGTGTATCTATCTAGCATGTGCAAACAGCATCAAGCTAATGTGAATCGAGTGACTGAACTGTGAAGTGACACTTCCTAATTGTATTACTTCATCCTACCACTGAGGGGTAGCATTGTGTCTTCATTCAAAGCACTTCTAAATGCAAATTCCTGAATTCAAGAAATCCTTCCCAGCTTAACTGTCAAGAATATGTCAATGTGTGCTTTTTAAATAATGAAATATGGTTATGTATATGTGAAAGCCAGGTTGATGAAGTTTCCAGCAGGTTGAATTCCATCTCTGATTGATAATCGGTTTTAATCTATTGTGTCGATGAAGTCATTTTGTAAATACTGTACATATGAATCTGTATGTTGTAAGAATTGATTACGTGCTGCTGTTTGTGAATTGTGTGTCTTTAATTTTAATGTATAAACAGTAGATGGAATTGTGCATTGTGACAATTGTGTCCATGAGGAACATAAATGTATAATTGTAGTTATGACCATAAAGTGCCCCCATACAACCAACCTCTGTTTAACGTGGTCATTCAAAGTATTTGCATACAGTGTTGTGCAGTACTCGCCAATGTAAATGTAAATCATTCCTTCACAGGTGAGTGACATGCAGCGTAATCACACATATTATACAAATCATATGGAAAGCCTTGCAAACCCCTGTCCGCTGTACACGGTTTATAATGGACTCTTTCTCTTCTCTCAGGTGTCCCTATGCATGTGGGCTTTGGCTCTGAAGGGCGCATGTGCAAGTGGGTCATCATGGCCTGAAGTCGCTCGCTTTCTTTCGCCAGCTGTGAAACAAACAAGGGTGGTTATCGCCATGAAAAACACTTTATCTCATTTCGTAACGCTTAGATTGATATAATGTGGTATTGACACAGAATTACAATTACAATTACACCTCAGGCACAGAGATGAATATGAAAGTCAGCCGCCTCAGCACCCGGAGCTCTCTCACACACTTACACTAGCCTGCAGACACACTCGTCCCCGTTTGACATTGTTAACTGCTGTTTAATGGGTGCTGCTACAGCCTGTGGAAACGCTGCATCCTGCGTGTGTGTTTGTGCATGACTACAAGCGTACACACGTGTAGCCTCCAGAAACAACGGATCTACACTAAGAATGATAGCACTATTAACATACTCACACACTGCAGAGATGCGCAAATATGAGACATTTCAACAGTGCAAGTGCTGCTGCTGTGTGTGTGCTGTTGGAGGGTAGAGTGGTGGGCTGCCTGTAGACTGCTGAGGGATGAAGTGACATGTCAGAGGGAGAGAGACGGCCGTCCTGATGTGATGTGACACCAGCTGCCTCTCTGTCACTTTGTGTTCCCTGGTGGTGGCTTCAGGGGCTCAGCTAAACGCTGTTTACCACCACTGCCACCACCACCAAACACAATGCTTACCCTAATACCGGACAGCACACACACACGTATGCAGTGATGTGAACAGGGTATTCTGAAGTGTTTTGGAAACTACGTCAAGATGTGTGTGAAGAGGCAACCTTTGTGTTTTCACTTTTCTTACGTACTGTTTGAGAACAGTGTTTCACTTCTTGCCCAGTGTCGGTATTTTGCTTTTGCTGAGGCATTCAGATGTTTCAAGAGCATTGCGTGCATGAAGCACTTTGAGAACAAGAGAGGCCATGCAGCCTGGTCCTCAGCCTTTCTAGCTCATGTCTCTCTCTCTTTTCTCTTCTTTCTCTCCCTCCTCCCCTCTCAGCCTCGCTCTCTCTTGCTGGTGACCAGAGCAGCTTTATAATTGGAGCAGCGATGGCAGCTTCCCTGCCGACTGCTCCTTTTAAATTACAAGCTCCACTGCTCTCCATAAACTCTGCCCTGCCTCAGACAAGTTACTGCCATTGACTGGCTGAAACAGTCTCCGTGACTTTGTTTGTGAGCGGATGAAAATGAAGCGAGTGTGTGTGACTCACCTGTATCTCCAGTTGCTGAACCACCTGCATCTGGACTCGGCACTGAGCAGTGCTGCGGTCATCTAGGGCGTGCTCATTGTTCAAGTGCCTGGAGGAGAGAGGAAATGGAAGAGGACACATTTATATCTACAAATTAAAAGAAGAAAATTCAAAGCACTGATAGACCCAATTTAATGATGATTTCTAAGTGAGACTGAGTCAACAGAATCCTTGTTAAATCCATTCACAGGTCCTGAATAATGAAACCCCAGCTCTTTCACTTTTATTTAAACTGAGTTATGAGCTGTTTCGGCGCTATAAAAATAAATCATAATCTTGGAGGTTTATTTTGTCTAGTGAAGGACGCAGCAGCTGTGTTTTGTGTGTGTATACTTCATTGGTGCTCAGTGAGCCATGATCCAAGACAACCACCTGGATATGAGCTCATGTGTTATCGCACAAAGCCTTATCTTAAAACTTTCTGTTCGCTAAACTCCACTCCACTTATTAACATTGGTGCGCATATGTGTCTGTGTGTGTGTGTGTGTGTGCGTGTGTGTGCATGGACTTGTGTGTGTATGTGTGAATGGTGGCGCTGTTTGTTTCCTCCAATGTGGGAGGACCCGGGACCTTCTGATCTTTCCCAGCCCACCCCTCCCTGTCTCCCTTCCTCCATCCCTTTCTCTCTGCTCTTTCATCGCCAAGGTTATTCACAGGTTGCCGCTGCCTGCCTGGTGTGTGTGTGAGTGGGTGTGTGTGTGCCGGTGCATTAGAGTGAGTTTTGTGATATCCTGTGCTGTAAAATTCTAATCCAAATAATCTTCATAAAACCATTTTTCTGACTTGTTTATTGGGAAATATGTGACACAATGTGTGTCTGTGTGTCTATTTAAGTGTGTGTGTGTGTCTTTAAGAAAGCAGAAAGTTAGGCAATATCAGGCGAAGACTAGAAATGAAACAAAAACAATGATGTCATGGCGTGGCTAATCCAGTCAGATAGACGGCTCAACACAAGTGCACGATAATAATAACAAAAACATGATCTCACCCCTCTCCCTCACTCTTTCACTCTCTGTTAAGCTCTCTCTCCCCCTCTCTTCCTCGCACTCACTTCTGTCCACTCTCCCCTTCCCACTCGTCTTCCCCCGCAACTCCCCAAATGCCTATGATTCACACTCATTCCAACCAAATCTGCCCCCAAAAACCCTCCCCTCTCTCTATAGTCGGGCCATAAACAGTAGCAGTTTTTTTTTTCGATGTGTCCCGACAATGAGGCTCTGTTTACTCCTCTGAGTGCTGGCAGACAAGGCTTTAACCCACATTACACCCAGCTCCACCGACCACAGCCAGAGTATTATACCAGAGGACGGAGAGGGAGGGGAGGTGGGAAGAGAAAAGAGAAGAGAAGAGAGGAGAAGAAAGGCCTGAAATAGTGGAGTGTCTCCCTCCTCTGTTCTTCTGCTCTACCCTTTTCCCTCCTGGGGCGATGACTAAGGCTGGCTGGAAGGGAGCGCACTGTCGGACTGACGGCATTATCTGTCACTGCCTCTATTTTTTTTCATCTCCCTCTCTCTTACACACACACACACACACACACACACACACACACACACACACACACACTCTTTCACTCTATCTCTCTTTCTCCTTCCATCTGCCCCGGGGCTACGTGAAATGAGACACCAAACAACAGCTTTCCTCTCCAAACTTTCCCAGCCTGCCTGCACGCTTTGATCTGACTGTCCGATGCCATCACAATCACCACGCACACTTCTGTGATTATGTGTNNNNGTGTGTATATGAGTACGTATTTCATCACCCCAGCTTATTAATATCGCCATTGCTCAAATAGCTAAGAGTTCCACGCCGATAATGAGAGTGTGAGTTTGTTTAGGGCTTCATTAAAGGCTTGTGAAGCCTTCGTTAGCAGCCACAGTGCCATGGGGAAGTCCGCTGTACTGTGTGTGTGACAGAGGAGGAGGCAGCAGAATGTCAAGGCCGGCGACTCCATCGACATCCCCCCACCGACTCCAAAAGTGGCAAATAACATGATGGAAGCAGAGTGGGAATGAGTGAGAGAGAAGTTTGTTTGATGTCTTTACTTTTGTGGTGAAAACAAAAGACGTGCATGCGGATGAGCTAATTAAGAGTAATTTTCTATTTAAGCAAAGAAACAATGTGTCTGACCCTTTAGAGGAAAAGCGTATAAATACAAACATACAGACAACAACATAAAAACATCACCCAAATGAAAGAATGACTGGGTGACACATACTAACACGGGAACAAAGAGGAAGAGGGAAGCATTTTAGGAGGAGCCCAAAGAATTCCTCGAAAAACAGAGTTTTTACACACATGTTGAGTCTATGTGTGTACCTGTGTGTGTATGTGTGTGTGTGTGTGTGTGTGTGTGTGCATGAATGTGCCTCAGAGCAAATGTGATGTAACAGATTGCAACTGATGAATTAGTGAACCAGTGCGAATCACCAGTGATGTACGTGACTGACACTTTACATTTACCACAAACGGTAGCTTCACTTAGCTCTGCTTTATCTGAATCAGAGTCTTTTTCCTCCAGTGCTGCGAGGCACGCTTGAGCCTTTCTAAAAAAGAGCTATTAGTGATAAATGTGAGAAAGTTTTGATGTGGTCTTAAACCTGATTTGTGGTCAATGTGAGTCAAGTGTGTGACTGCAAAATTTTAGGTTTGCAGCCACAACGTCTGCACATTTGCACCTGAAATTGAAAACAACGCTGAAGTAAGAAGTTTTTGCTGATCTTTATCTGTGTGATGTTTTGAAAATAAAAAACTGTGGACAAAAGTTTGAAGCGAAGTCTGGAAATATTTTCCTTCTCCAAGGTAACTAGAGACACATCCAAGAGCCCTTGAAGCTGAAAACGGACACTTAAAAAGAATACTTCATCCATAAAATGGTAGTCTGTATATAAAATTACTCAACCTGAGTTACACTGAATTCACCAAGCAAACTTTGTTTTCATCTAATGCCTATATGGTGAACAAAGAATCCAAAAGTGGAGAAAATTCTTGATAAATTTAAGTAAACCTTAACATTGAAAACACTTCTGCACCCAGGCAAATGCACATGCTTACCCAGGCGCACTACTTGTTCGTGCATGAGACTGTGTATCCAGAAGTGTTTTAAATACTAACGTTTTAGAGAAAATGCATTCGTTTGGGAAGTACTGAGCATACAACTGGATAAATGAGATTTAAATTATATTGCATGAGTTGTATAAGAGTTTTGATATAGTTTTGCTGTTGTTT
>JAPZEB010000012.1:24188998-24199492 GCA_029783705.1 Chaetodon striatus | reverse complement strand
GTCACACATGCACACACACACACACACACACACACACACACACACACACACACACGCACACATGCACATGCACACACTCACACACACACACGGTAAAGGCTACTTTCTCTCCTTAACAGGATTCCGAAAAATGGCTGACAACTCTGTTTCTTTGGGGGGAGGGGGGCAGTTAGAGGATCCATTAGAAGAAAAGGATACAAATTTCATTTTGCTGTGTGTGTATGATAATCTTGATGTGTGTATGTGAGTGTGTGTGTACATGCCTATATCCATACTCTGTGTGAAAGTGTGTGTGCCTGTGCCTGGGCCTGGCTCAGGTTGCTAAAGCAAACAGGTCTGTGTATGTGATGAATCTGGCCTCTAATCCGCCCAGTGTGTTTGGGTGAGACAGGGAGAGGGAACGCAGGAATAAGCAAAGAAATCTAAACAGAAAGACGTAGCAGAGGAGGAGGGGGAGGCAGGGAGAGAGGGAGACAGAGAGACAGGTGGGTACCATATGTTGGAGTAGTCCGTCAGCACAGACTGAGGTCCATTGTTGACGGCCGAAACGAAACAAACCGGTCCCCCTCCTACCCTCTCCTCCTCATCTCCCCCCCGTAGATAAACAGGCCCCGGGGCAGACAGTGGGCTGTCCTTGAGGGAGGAGGAGGAGGAGGAGGAGGAGGAGGAGGGAAAGGGAGTTAGGAAGGGCAAGGGGGAGGCAGGTGGTATCAGATTTCTTTGCTCTTAGACCAAGAAGAAGTAGAGTACAAATAAAGAAAGGAGCATCTGTCCACAACACAGCCAAACCAGGCTAGACGAAGCAAGTGATTCAGATGTTTCGGGCAGCATCGGGCGCAACAGATCTCTCCAGCGCCACACAAGCATCCCCTCTCCAGCCTCACCAGCTCAACAGCCTGGGGAGAGAGGCCAGTAATGCACCGCTCCTCCATTCCTAAACCCCCTTTTCTTCCCCAGGAGAGAGTGAGAGATGGCGAGAGTGGTAGATAGATACAGGGTGAAGACGTAGAAAAGAGCCCGTCACACCCAGCTGCTTCTCTACAGGCCTGCACGCTTTCTGATTTTTGGATCAGTGAGAGAGACCGGGTTCAGAAAGGAGCGGTGGATCTTCTTTTTTTTCCGCACTTACTTCCCTCTTTCTCTCTATCTCCTTTCTTGAGTGCTGTCATTGAAGCTGAAAGCCAAGCTAAAGCTGCGTCGATGCTGCCGTCCTCCTGGGTCACCCTCCTGTGATCCCTTGTATCCGTTTGCACCGCGCTTCCTCACTTTAACACTAAGAAAACACCTCCAAACTCCAATAAACCCCTCTCCTACTTTAATTTACTCTCTCCTTCTTGGTCTTTGCTACTCTCTGCTAGTTTCTCTGCCTCTAAATCTCTCTTATCTGTGATTCCTTCTCTTTCTCTGGTTGCTCAGAGGGAATCATGATCAGAGAAGAGGATGAAACAAGACAGAACAGATGTAACGCAATCTATTTGTTAAAAGGATGATGATACTACAGTACCAGCAGCTCACCGGTGTTCACAAACTGGCCTAGTAGTTACACCCACACACGCTGTACACAAAGTAGGGATTACTGAGGAGGTGACAGTTAGCGGGATTGCTATATGACTTTGGGGCATATGTGAGTGAAGGCTTGGTTACAGCCGCGGTGGAATCTCACGTATCAAATGCATCACTGTCACTCACCACAAAAACCAGATTGCTTTCCCAGATCACTCCTACTTCTCCCCGTCTATATCACCCGATCTGTCTCTTGCCTTCACTCTGCCTCTCTCTATATAATGTATAACTCGCAAAAGTTTGGCTGGCACCTCTCCAAGTATTCTGTCTTTCTTGTGCCCTGCCCCCTCCCCTCTCGTCTCTAGAAATCTGTTACCCATACCCTTATTCGCCACAGTAAATTCTGAGAGCAGATATGGGTTAGACGGAGGCCTAAAATAGATTGTCCAGGCCAATGGAAACCAAGGCTTGTGAATGCAGCTGTTGGCCTTATGAGAGGACCCCCGCCTCCCCTTGACTGTCAGACAAAGACACACTGCCGTGACGGCAGCTGTGGGACTGAGATAGGTAGTTAAAGGTAAAGCCATATTTAGGATTAGTACATCAATATTTAAGGGACAGTTATAATAGCTTAGTGGCATGTTGCATTTTAAAGGAATACTTCATCAATGAAATGATTTAACAATAAAAACAATATACAGTTTTTGTATAAATTGCTGGGAAGATTGACAGTTTTATAGCGTGTTGTAGTTGTTAATCATGCAAACCATCAAGGCCAAAGTCTGGAAGTTTTTATTCCAACTAAATATTACAGGAGGTAATTTCTCTGATGCTCATGTTTTCCACCAGACATTAAATTTAATGAGGAATTTGCAGGATTATGTTAGGTCAAAAATATAACTTACTCTTTAGCACAGGAAAGGAAGCAGGTCTGCTTAGCAGGTAAAATAATAATAAGTGAATACTGTCTTAAAGTAACTGGAGAAACTCCAGCAATAGCGACACTGTTGTGAGAAAACTTGTTTGTTTATAATAATTACAACAATGTAAAAATTATTTTAGCAAAAATACACTGATTTCACAACACAGTCAAAGCCTTCAAAGTTAGATGTAATTTGACTACAGGTCAAAGGTGTAAGGGAACAGGGAGTGGTGTATATATTTGGGGCAGATCAGGGGTTTCCAGGGGTAAACATACAGGGGTAAGGGGCAGCCTGAACCAAAGCCTGCTAAAGCCGCTCAATTTCACGGTGGGTTACAAATAAACTATGTTCTGCCAAGACTTTGCCCCTTTCCCCTGACTCTTCCTCACGTACTCCTTCTCTTTCTCTGGTATTAATCAGGTCTTTCCGGCCTCCCTTCACCAGCTTTCCTGCCATTTGTTTTCGCTCATAGCAACGTGGGCTTCAAACCAGTTGTCCACCAATATAACTGAGCTCAAACGACACTGAATACCTCAATCTGTTTAGGCCGCCGCCGCCGAGCTGGAACTATCTGGGACACCTTCAGAAACACCAGCCAGCCGCAATCCCGTTCAGCTATTTAATGTAATGTTTCCGCAATATAAAGGCACCGTTCGAGAGCTGAGGTTTTAAAACGGCTGAAGCAAGCTTCTCTGGGCCCAGACTGACCATTAAAGAGAGGAAAGACCGCGTCCAAGAGCCAACGCAATAAAAACTCACAAACTCCAAAAGAACTTCAAAATATGCCGTAATGTTTGAAAACCCTGGCCGATTTTAGATTTTTTTTCACATCCTATTTTTCACAAAAGGGACCTGTTCTAAACTCCGGGGACCCTGCCGTTTTCCAGATGGTTCTCTTCAGTTCAAAACTGTTTTGTGAAACGAGAAAACCTCTCCCCTTCAACTATGTCCCTACACTCATCTAATGTTTCTATTGATTCACAGGGGTATACGCACAGTCATAAAAAGGAGCTGACTGAATACCCAGGACTGCTTTATATCATTACACAATTCATCATCATACATCTTTAAGACACACACACACAGAAAGAAATCTACCCATCTTCCTAAGGAGATGTTGTCAGCTTTTTCCCTGTCAAGTGAAGGGAAAAGGGCATGAAGAGATAGACAATTAAAGATAATGATGAGGTGAGCAGGGACAGAAAGAGAGAGGAACTCCCTTCCTGAGAATATAAAAGCAGCTCCCTCTGTACTGTAGGCCTCATCTCAGTCCAGGCGGCTAATTGATGGCAAATAGCTCTACAGCAGTTTCCTTCCACACACACACACACACACAAATACACGTCATACATTATATACACATATGCAGTTTCCCTGCGGTTTTCAACACAGCTCGTTTGGCAAGAGAGGAAGGTCTCACTCCAGACAGACCCAGCCCACAGCGGAAAACACACACACACCCGCACACACACATAAACACACAGTGTACCTTGTAATATTTAGCCCTCATCTTGTATAAGGTAGGACAGTTAAGTAGTTTGGTCATGCTCCTGGGAAGACAAGGCCACTTAGGTGTTAGGTCTTAGCTGGGTGACCTCCAGAGTTTAAGCTGCTTCTCCTGCCCAACCAGAGCAACTCCTGTGAGGCTAGACTGTGCGAGGCCAGCCCATGATGAGGATAGCACTAGCCTGGCAACCAGGCCTCACATATGGAAACCGTTTAACTGTTATTATTAATATCCAAAAAAAAAAAAAAAAAATCAAACTAATAACACATGCAAGACACTGCCAAGACTCAGCTCAGGAGACAGAGGGAAAACACATACATACACAAACACAGACTGTCTGCCATGTGCACATGCATACACAGACACATATTACACACATAAAGACAAATGTACACACACAGACGCCTATTGGTTAAACAGAAAAACACGCTCCTAGTCAGTGGCCTGTAAAAGTATTAGCCTGGCTGCCCGCTTCGATGGAAATAAAACTCTTTCATGTTTTCGGTTCAGAGGGTTTTTACACCTGGTTGCGGCTGCGGAGATGGAGATGGACACACCCTCGCACCCACCCTTGCCACACAGACACATACAAACACCGGAAGTGGGCAGGCACAACAAAGGCTGGCTGCTGTACAAGAAGTTAGAAGGTCTGAACAAGAACAAAATCTTTAACTTCCCCAAATGAGAAGCAGGGGTGGGGTGCGTTCCAAAAAGGGGAAATGGGGAAGTGTGTGCGTGCGCTGGACTGTGTGATTTAGTAAGAGGGTCAATACAACCAGATGTGAGCGGGCACATTTTTCAATTTAAAATACCTCAAAGCCGAGTCCAACTTCTATTAGTTTATAACTTTTTTGACAGGGTCTTATTTTTGTTCATGTGGGTGTCTTTATATCGCTATTATTAAATTTCTTGTATTAACAATTTTGTTCAGAGATTTTGAAAAAGTGAGGACTTTGCTCAACAACTGTTACAAGTCCATAAGGACGAGTAAAAAGAGCAAAGACAAAGCCACAAAATGCTTAACTTTTTTTGTGGTGAGGAGATTTATAATACAGCCAGTTCAACTTTGACCTACTGTGCCTAATGTAGTTGTGTGTATACACAGTTTACACAGTATATACAACAATTGGTTCAATATTGGGATGCACCAATTGGGAAATTCTAACTCGATACCAGTGTTTCAAATAAGCTGATAACAATGTTTTTTCTGTTGTTGTAGGTTATTTTGTTTTTGTTGTGATTTATTCCCACTTTTGTGCCAGGGAAACAAAGAAACCTTAACTGTAAGGAAATAACTTAACTGTTTTTAAGTCATTCAGCCCTTTATTACACTATTTTTGAATGAGCAAAAATTCAGTCATATAAACTTCTGAAACATCCTTTAATCTAATATTTCACATAAAAAAGTGCTTAAAATTCTTGTTACATATCTTTATAATTCCCTGTCTAATATCTATTTTATATTGCTGTGAAAACATCATCAAATTTCTCCTTAAAACAACTGTATTTATTTAAGTTTCTTGCCAAAAGCTATATTTTACAAGATTACATTTGAAAACATCATGATAACAATGAAATTTACCATCACCCAATAATCATTTTTACCGAATAGAGCTTGAATGCATCATTATGTAACTCAGTGCAACCTCCACGAGCGGTTGGTTCCAGCCACCGGCTGCTAACAGCTAACGCTAACTACTGTATCTCTCCTTCCTCGTATTTCATCATGGGAAAAATGAGGTGCATCTCCTGATGCATTCATAGTGAGTTTACTGCGTCCTTTCGTCCCAATGGCTTCCTGGGGAAGATAGGATCTGGGGTGGGATGACGGGACTACATGAGTCTTGAGCCCTGCTTTTAAGCCTGCACAAAACTGACCACTGCCATCGGTGATTGTCATCTTATTTGCTGATAGGCCAATGGCAGTCAACAAGATGTACTGTATTTCGGCCAATACCAATGTTTGGCTGATAAAACGATGTATCCCTAGCTAAACAGAATTAAATTAAGTGCTGATGTGTCTGATATTAATTATAAAGCAATGAAAATGTAGAGTAAAATGTGATCATATAAAACACATGTTTTTTCTTTGGGAAATCTGTCCTTGAATGAGCACACATTTAGAGCAGTATTTATGACCCAAAATATGATCTTAATTTCATTAAGTTGACTGACAACAAAAGAAAAGTTTTAATGAAGTTTTCATAAATACTCATATTCATACTGATAACTGTATAGCAGCAAGAAGAAGAAATCATTTGATGATTTGACTTTTCATGATTGTCTAAATGAGAGGACACCATCTCAAACAAAGTTTCACCAGACTTTTTTTTTTTCAGTTGTTTTTAGTTATGGAAAACTTTACCGACAGGACAACAAATGCACTCTGTCTCTCAGGTGAAAAAAATGGCCGTCACACACTGTCCCAGAGCTCAAGAAGAAAGCAAAGAAAGAGAGAAGAGCTACATTCCTCTCCTCCTCCCTGTTGACTCTAATCTCTCCTTTAAAATGGCTCACACAAAGAACCAGCGCAGACTAGCTAATTAGCAACACTTTAGCCCTCTGCACCTATTGTGTGCGTGGTGTGTATGTGTGTGCGTTCATTGTGTGCACCGCCGGGCTCTCGACTGTTTCCAGGGTAACTACTTGCCTAGCAGCCTTGTAAGCGTTGCACATTTTGTCTTTACTCTTCGCTTTCCCTCCTTCCCCTCTCGGCGTCCATCACTTTCTGTGAGTCCGGAGTGGGGGAATGAAGGAATGAGGGGCTTTAAGAAAAGAGATGAGACTAAGACCAAGATATGAGTTTTTTCTGACTTGTGAGGGTGGAGACTGTAAACTAACTCTCTTTTTTTGAATGCTTTGCCCCTTAATGAACTCTGAAACACTGCATCCAAGCACACGTCAATTAAAACCAATTACAGCTGCTGCTTTGTGATAGAGAAAGCAGAAGACGGTGACCAATGTGAACAGACATCCATGCACAAACACACACTGACAGTCACACCCCAGTGTCACTGACTAGTAGTAGTAATGAGGTCATGCAGCTTTGCTCGCTGACCTACGACCTCCTAAAAAGGTCTCAGTCACCATGGCGATACCCTCTTAAGAGTGAGGCCCAACAATCAACTTTTTCACCCTCAGAAACTTCTCCACGAAGCGAGCCCCTCCCCGCTCATGTGTGTGTGTCTGTGTGTGTGTGTGTGTGTGTGTGTGTGTGTACATGTGTGTGTTATTTACCTGACAGCGCAGCTAGGCCTGCCTGGTGTAAGTGCTTCCAAACACTCCCATGGCAACCAAACCCAACCAAACCCCTTCAGGTGCCCGGGGATGTGTGTATAACTCAGTCTCCACAACAGAGACAGGACAAACACACACACACGCACACACACACGCACACACACACACACACACACACACACACACTTACACACACATCCTTCTGTTGGTATCTGTCTATTCTTGTATCTGAGACTTTTGTCTGGTTGGGTCAACCAACCGTGACTGTGTCCATGCTGGCTGATCTGGCCTGGTGGACCATGTCTACTGTCCGTCTACTCTTTATCCACAAGACCTGTAGCATTGAAGCATGCTTCTCCAGAGCAGCTTGGATAATAAAGTTTATTTAAACTTTGAAGCTGATTTTACACATCCACTTTATTCAATGTCACAATAACGATGTATCTATTAGCCATGATCAGTGATGCCCCCAGAAATTTTTCACAGGGGTGGCCAAATGGGGAAACTAAAAATGCGGAGGCAGCACACCAAGATCCAAAAGCCACAACTGAATTTCTGTTATTCAATAATGCTGTTGAAATATATAGGTTAATTGAAAATATAGTGAGTTAGGGAATCGCGTACTGGTATACTTTGGTTTCCTTTTTGTTCCAGTTAATGATGATGTGCAAAGACTGATACCAGTACTCTTGACACTTTGAGTTCCACAACAATCCTGTTTTAATGTGTTATGTATCTATATTTACATAAGTTAGGCGATTCACTGTTCTTCAAATAGGCTGGTTATCATTTTCCTTAATAAACAATTATACAGCTTTATGTGCATTGATTTTAAGGAACAAAACATTTACTGGGAACAAGTCTACTCAAGTTTAGAGGAGACTTGTGGGTACCCATAGAACCCATTTTCATTCAGATAAGCTAAGGTGAGAGTTCAAAGAACTCTTTTGAAAACAGCCGTGCCAGTTGTTACCTCACCAAAATTAGGCCAACTTCGGAGTGTTATTTAGCCTTCTTATCAACAAGCTATGCCATCTTGGTTGGCACCATAAATGTCTTAGGTTGTCTAGTTTCACAAGATACCACTACCTTAGTACTAGCTTAAAAAATGAGCGCACCACGGCCTCTTTAAGACAGTAATGTCGGCCTCCAATTATTTTCGTCAGAAGGGACCAGTGGGGGGGCCAGCAACTGGCCCCCCGTTGTGGGCACCCCTGGCTATGGTTTCAAGAACATGTCAAATGGTGGCTTTTCCTCAAGACATTACTCTGTAATTAGAGAGCGAAAGTGTACATGGAGGTCATAGAGCAGAGAAATACAAAAGAAAAGAATCTAAAAGGACGTCAATAGTGAGAACAAAAATCACACTCAGTGGATTCTCTGACATTCAGTGGCCTGGCTGGAAAAAGCTATAAAACAATTTTTATGGGAGCTCATAAATACAACATCTCGGCATCTTGGAATTAGGTCTCAATGTGTGAAAAAAAATCACTGAATGAGAAATATGAGGAAGGGGAGTCATGAGAAATATATCACCATGAGATTTGCAGGTGTGTTTGTGCTGTTTTGTTTATGTCTGGAGTGCAGGGATGATGCAAAAGTATATGCAGTACATGGAAGTGCCACCTTGAACAACATAGGCAGGTAGAGTATGAATGAATGCCTCAGATCTAGTAGTTTTGATCACTCCATACGGGCAGATTCATGTGTAGAAGGATCAGCAGCACAAGAAAAAAGGGGAAGTAAAAGTCAAAGAAGACGGATAAAGGGACCTGCCGGTGCCTTTAAGACTCCTAGAGGAAGTTGGTGTTCTATAGGTCTCTTTGTATCGCCGCGGTAACAGCAGTGGGTGTTCTGTGATGCTAGGCAACCCAACTGGCCCCTCCTCTGTCTCAGCATGACCTCTGGTGACCTGCGAACTATACTGACCTCAGACATAAAGAGGAAGGCCTGGCCCAGACCGAGGGAAAGCTTTTAGGAGGTGACAGCACTCAGAGAGAGGCCTGGGACTGATTTACTGGCCCGCACACACGACGGACAGACACATGCACGCACATACACACGCACACAGACAGATGCACATGGGATACAACCTGTCATGCAGATGCACAATACGCGAGTATAATGTAATTAAATTAAATCCCACCGCACTGACAAAGTAGAAAATGTGTCTGAAAATGTCTTCTTTCGTCACCTCCTCTGCCTCCTCTCCTTTAGCCGCCCCTTCACCTCCATCTCCTCTGCACTCCTGACCTGAAAGTGAACTCTGGCGGAGAGCTGGAGGTCAAACAGGACATAACTGTCCCAGTGACCAAAATTCACCTCCCATAATTTAGCAAAGGCCAGAGCGGCCGGAGCTATGGAGTCACATGTGTCTCAAAACCTCCCCGCCTCCATCCATGCAGGCCATAATTACTGAGTCTAGCCAATCTAACAGGAAGCCATACGTTATCTGAATCATCCAGCATCTCTCCTCATCTGTTAACACACACACCAATCTCGTACATCTGTCCGCAAAGCGCTCCCACCATCGAACCCATATGCACACTCTTGCACATGCGCACAGGAAGAAACAGCTATCTTTCATCAGTGTTTGTGTATATCTGAGATCTGTATCGGTTCCCCCTGATCTCCAGTCATCACTGTGGCTCCTTAATTACACCCTTCATTAACTCACATCAGCTCTGTGCATGTGTGTAACTGCCTGTGTGAGTACGTGAGAGAAAAGGGAGAGAAACAAAGATGTGTGTGTGCATTTGAGAGTGCAAAAAAAAGAGGGAAGTGCTGGCAAAAAACAGATTATGACAAATGGGAGTGGGGATCGAAGCTCCGAACCAATTTCTAAAACTGCCTTTTTCTCAGCCAATGTTCCCTTTAAACCCCCGGGGAAGGGAGACCACCGCTACAATCTGCCTCTCACTTTCTATTTGCGCGTAAGAGCAAGTTAAGGGCAAGAGAGAGGGAGAGAAGGAAGAGAGAAAAAAAGCTCTCCCTGGTTGTTTAAGCTGACCGATGAGTGGCACTCCTAAGAGGAAACGGCACCTTTTTGTCACCATCTCTCTCTCTTTCCTCTCCCTCCTACTTTCCCCTGATCTCTTCCCGGCATCACCGGCTGCAACTACTGTAGCTGCTGGAAGCGATTCATTGATGGCGAGGGAAAAGGAGGAGACATGAAATGGGTGAGTATGGAGGGGAGAGGGGAAGTGACGGCGCTCAAAGTGTGGACTCACATCTGCAAAAAAAAAAAAAAAAAAAAAAAATGTAAAAAAAAAATATAAAAAAAAAAAAAAAAAAAAAAACAAACAAAACAAACAAAAAAAAAAA
>JAPZEB010000012.1:24153426-24163706 GCA_029783705.1 Chaetodon striatus | reverse complement strand
CCCCGCCTTCCCTTTAAAAAAAAAAAAAAAAAGCCCCTCCACTTCATTAGGAAAGTAAACACAAGTGCTGTCTGAAGTGGCTAATTAGAGACTAATTACTCCCTGCTCGTTACTAATGCAAATTAGATTACGCTGCTTAACTTCCTCGTGTCCACAACGCTGCTGTTAATTGAGGCCTTTTGAAATTAAATTACCCGCTAATTAGCATATCAAAACCATTAATTCTGAGCAAGGAGGGGAGAAAAAAAACAACAACAAATGCCAAGTTTTGCTAATGCGTTTTGCTAATTGAATATGTGCGCTCAATACAGGGGGTTTGTGCCAGGAATACCTATTCAGCTGATCAGCGTGCATTTTGTGTACGTGTGTGTGTAAGCAGCCGCACAGAAACACCATGCATCATAAGAGCAGCATATAATTAAAGGAACCGTTGCATCTCTCCAAACGCTTTGTCAATATTTCCCTCTGAACGCACGACTCCACTGATGTTCAGCGAGTGGGGAGCGAGGGGATACAGCAGAGACTCAGAGAGAAAGGAGTGTGAGAGGGGATGGATATTCATCTCATGAGAGGCAAAAGAGCCACTGTATGTGAATGTGGAGTGTGTGTGTGTTGCAGTGGTATGTGAGCGGGGGTTAGCGTTTGTCCAAGCCTTCTTTGAAGTAAGGAACTCTGTCTCTCTGCTGCTCTCCTAAAGCCCCAGACCCCCCGCCTGCCTTTTTCTCTGGCCCCTCTTCACCTCCGCTACAATACCTGTCCAATTAGGGAAACATACACACACACATACGTCCACATTTTATGGCTGCTAGCAGGTGAACAGCCCAATCTTTCCTTCAATCAAAGCAGATTTTTTCTCTCCCTCTCTCTTCTAACTGAATAGATGATTTGAAACTTTGTGGATTAGAAATGGTGAGCATATTCATGGCCCGGGCCTACTCGCTTATGAATAAGAGAGGAGACACACAGAGAAGCCAGGAGCTATTAGCTACTTTAATCTGCTGACGAAATAAAAGAATCACACATCTAAAGATCCATCTCAGCTTTGCATGTAAAACCAGCAGAAATAATGTCATTCTGAACAACTCTCCTTTCCCTTTTCCTAAATATCTATCCAATCAGGGTGCGTGAAAAGCCCCATTCAGGTTGGCCCTTATAAAAGTTTCATCTTATTACACTTTCCAACTTCTCATTTCATTATCCCTATAATGGCAGATGAAAAAAAAAAAACGAATGGTAAAATTGAGAGGTAGCCATACAAAAAAATTAAATAACCATGATAATTAGATGTAAAGATATTATAATTCCTTTAACAGGATGCATAGAAACTGCTGCTCGACAATATTTGCCCTAATTGCTAGAATTATCATATTAACCAGTTACCATTTGAGTAAGTTGATTAAAAAATTGATTATTCGTCTATTTCTTTTAGGAGTTTCTTAATCAAAATCTTACATCCTTGAAAAATTAATTTGAAGCCGTTTCTTATCAGTTAATTAAATCGGGTTGGAAGTCATTTTTTCTGCGCGGCATGATTAGAACGGTTCTGTTCTCTTCTGTTCAGACACCATGACGTTAGAGGGGGAACTTTTCACTGTCTCATC
Source organism: Chaetodon striatus (assembly GCA_029783705.1). NCBI lineage: Eukaryota > Metazoa > Chordata > Actinopteri > Chaetodontiformes > Chaetodontidae > Chaetodon > Chaetodon striatus. The sequence continues at coordinate 24,162,105 of JAPZEB010000012.1, read as the reverse complement.
AAACATTCACAACCACAAGAATAGGACTTCTTTGAAGGGCCCGCCGCCTTTTTTTTTCTCTCTCTTCCAAACCTCTGCCTTTCTGATAAATTGTGCTATACCCAATAGATCTTTCTTTCTCGTTAACACATTCTCATTAACGGACAGAGAAAGCGAAAGGAGAGGGGAGGGGAAGAGAAAAGGAGAGCGGTAAGGAGAGGCAGAGGGGAGTGGGGGGGAGAGAGGGAGGGAGGGAGGGAGGGGGGACAAGAGGTGGGAAAAACAGGGCAGGAAAAAAAAACGGAACCAATGGCAGAGATAAAGTCAATGGGAGAAATGAATACACTGACAAATTTTAGCACACAATGAAGAAAATTAAATATAAAGACAACACAGGCGCACACATACAACGTTGCCTGGGTGACAGCCTTGGGGTGGTCTGAGCTGAGACTAAACAACTAAGCCAGGAGCTAAAACAAGACCTGCTGTTACTACAGGAACCAACTGTCTATCTGACCAAACCCTCCTCTCTCTCACTCATTTCATTTTGGTGATACTTTCTGCCGTCTAAACATCTTTATTTTGTGAAATTAAACTTGAAAATAACACGTGGCAGACAGGTGCTGGCAAAAATTGATTTTCCTGATATATATAATAGATTTGACTTCGTTCTGTATGAATTCAAATTCGCAGCTTTAAAAACTACACATCAGCGGGTGACTTCACCTCAGAAAACTAGTTTTCTATTTCTGGAAGAAGACTAATTATAAAGCTCTGCCCCTGGGAAAGAAAAGCCCCTCTTGAAGGAGAGAGGGAGGCAGAGAGTCCATTCAGCACTGGCATCAGTGGAATATAAGTTTGTCTCTCTCTACTTCAGCGGGCAGCAGAGCAGAACCGAACAGATACAGCGCGCTCCACTCATCTGTCCATCCCCGACTCCTCGGGGAGGTATGGGAGGAATGGAGAGGGAGGGAGGGGGTTCAAAAGGAGAATTAAAAGGAGAATCGGTGAGGATACAGAGCAGTATGGTGAGTCTCTCTGATTGGATAATGAATTGAATGATTATAAGAGCCCGGCTAGTAAAGTTACGCAGAAATCTCCGCTCGTCATCAGCCAATCAACACACTCCCTCATCAACCAATCAAACCCCCACCCCGAGGGGTGCGGCGGGGGAGGTATGTGTGTATGTGTGTGTGTGGGGGGTTTCTATTTGCTCTTCCATCTGCCTCTTTCCCCATATTTCTCTCTCTCTCTTTTTCTCTTACAACACGTCATCCTGTCTTTGGTACAGCTGCCCTCATCTTTCTCCGTGGGAGACAGAGAATTCTCAAAGCCACAATTACCGCACAGAACTATCAATTTCCCCTTCAATTAACCCTGTGGGAAGAGAGGGGACGAGGGAGAGGAAGGAGAGAGCCGAGAAGGGGATGAGAGATTCAAATTTGGGATGAAGAGGGCCACCTCGGTCCGCTCCTCCTCCTCCTCCTCCTTCCCCCCTCACGTCTTCCCCCCAGGGTGCAGTCATGTGTTTGGGCTGAGGAGGGAGAGAATTACACCTCCTCGGGATGAACTTGACCCCGCCACTGGAGGTCAAACAAGTTACTATACAGCACAGGCCCCCTATCCTCATTACCAGCAAATAGGCCCAGCCACTGTTCCACTAATGCAGACTGTGTGTTAATAACCAGTGCTGAAATCACAGCACAGAGCTGTCGAAAGCTAAGAGAGAGACAGACAGAGAGGCAGAGCAGCAAGGAGGAGGATGGAGGGGAAGATAGGGGGAGAGAAAAAGGGGTGAAGAGGAGAGGGGGAGGGATTAGGAGGGGGCGTGAGCTCAGGAGTTGTGCTTCTTAGATCAGCGACTAAGGGCCTGCGCGCCGCAACAACGGACAACTGTGACGGCATGCCTGCTCTCTGTGCTCTGCTCCCCTCTCCTCCTCTTCTTTGCTTTCAAACTTCCCTTCCCACCTCCTCCTCCTCTCCCCTCCACCCACTCTCTGAGCGAACCCCTGGGGGAGCCACTCAAACCAAACCCAGCCTTCAGCAAAGTTTTGCAGGCAAACTTTTCACAAAGCCCCCAGAAGCCGTACGCTTGCCTGACACCACGGAGCATGGCAGGGTTTCACTGCCACTCACCCTCCCTCCTGTCCTCTTTTTTTTGTACTTTAGTCCTTCGTTCCTCCCGCAGTCCCCTCCCTCGTTTACGCTGACTACTTTCCGAGGGTAACGCACTGTTTGTGACTGACCTTTAGACAATGGAAACCTGCAACAGCAGAAGTTGCCGATTAGGGCTACAGGTTGCACATGGCAGCGCTGACCTTCACTCAGCAAATGGGCATTGTGGTGTCTGCTAATCCAACACCCCAAAGGCTGCCTTTCAACCTGGTAATAAATGCCCTCAGTCCTTGAAAAAAATATTCCTGTGATTGTACTTCAAAAAAGTCTCATAATGGAAAAAGTAGAAGTCTGTTTTTTTGTCCCTTGTCATTAGTTGTTTTTGTCAGAGAATCTGGCTAAGATCTGTCTGTTTTCTCCTGTGTTCTCTTTGTCCAGGGACAAGTAGGTGTGCTGACAAAACACTACATTCACGTCTCACTACAATCACAAAATAGACTAAATAAAGACTTCTCACACTGAATATAATTCTTTGAAAGAGCACCTATAGGCCAAAGTTTACAAATCAGAATGATCTGGAATATGTGTGAATGCACCACAGTGATAATGCCATGCTTCTCCTATGTGAAATTTGCTTGCAAAATACTTGAACAAACAGATATTAAAAAGAAAATGTTTTGTTTGAAATGCTTTTCAAAAACACGCTCGAAAACAGCTTTCTCAGGGACTGCTGAGAGACTGAGCTTGTGATTGACCTTGCATCGAGTCTTGTCATTTCAGTCATATAGAATAAATGATTCCTATTGAAATGGGGCCTGAGGAGAGGTAGCAAATGTTGGAGGTAAACTGTGATGACAGCTTGGATGTAATGAAGAGGCTGAGGAAACACAGAGCCATGATAATTAGAGACAACAGGCATGACAGGGAGAGGAGGAGAGGAGAGGAGAGGAGAGAGGGAGAGCACAGACAGGGGGAAAGAGGAGATGGACAGGAGAAAGTGCAACAGAATAAGAGGCAAGGAGGAGAAAAGAGAGACAGCGAGTGTTGAGTCCTTCACAGTGAGCGACTATCGGAGCTCCGACAGGGAAAAGAACACTTTCCGACCAACCACGGACCAGAAGCGAAGGCAGCCCTGGCAACTGCAGGCACGCATGCTGTGTGTGTATGTGTGCAGCCTCAAGAGTGACACACAAACATCTTTCCCGATGCATTAAAAAAAAAAAAAAAAAAAAGTAGTACCAATTTTAAAAAATGGACAACATTTTCTTTTTGTATGTCTCGTCATGAGTTGACCAAAATTGTCTGTGGAAGGAGGAAAAATGTCTGTGTGTAAAACATTGTGTTGTGCCTTTGTAGATACAGTGGAACAGTGAGAATGTGACAGCAGAATATTTGAATGATGTTTTTCTCTTTTAATCCAGGAAAAATTGTTTTAATTAATTGTTGAAAGAAAAAATAAAGGCATTTATTTAAAACTTGAATTGATGTATTGAAGTTGAAAATGAAAAACTGTGGCACACGTTTAAAAAAACAATTAGAAAACTTTTCTTTAATTACATGAAATCTGATAACAGTAAATATATTTTAACAGTATCATGAGCAGCCTTTTAGAATAATTTTAAAAATTACCTTAGCTTGAACAATGAGCCCAAAATCTAAAAACTCGAAGTCTATTCTTCTTTCTTCACTACTTTTGAACAGCTCTTTAATTCTTGTTTTTCGGTGCTCTCTACCTTCCTTTCCTCTCACCCCCTGACCAGCATTCTGCCGGCAAACAGCTAACGCTGCTTCAAAGGCCAACAGCCCACAACGCAAACACACACACACATACACACTCTGCCTTCTGTCTCCTCAGGAACATGAGAGCTGGCTCTAATTCACAGGCTGGTAAAGCTGTGGTGGACAGCAATCTTGATCTGGCAGGATTAGGCTACTTTTATTTCCCCGAGAGCCACGGCGAGGGGTGGAGAAGGGAGGGAGGTGTGTGAGTGTGTGTGTGTGTGGGGTGGGGGGGACTAAAATCCTTCTACAAATGTCAGACAACGACCGGTGACCAGGGGCTGCAGAGATACACACACACATGCAAGCTCACACACTCATAAACACTCATGAAAAAGCCCAAAGTGCCACCCGGAGAAAAGACTCATCACTCTCTGTCTCATCAGTCGGAGGAAGAAGGGATGTGGGGGCAAGAAGGGAGCAAAGGAGGAGGAGGAGGAGGAGGGAGGAGTGAGGGAAGGAAGGAGGGAGTAAGAGGGAGGGAGTGAGAGGGGAGGGAGGGGGGATTACACAATTATTCAGATAACAGCTGGGTATAATCTAGTGGCAGATGTCTCTCGGTCAACAATGCCCACCACACACAGGCGTGCATGTGTATGCGCATACACACTAACAGAGTTTCAATGCCCAGCGAGCAGCCACAGAGTGAATAAACGGCCGCTGATGAACAAGCACCAACTACTTAACAACACAGCTCTACATCGCTCTGTCTGGAAACAATTTTTTTTATTAAAAATCAGTGTCTGACGCGGGTGAAACAATCTATAAAAATAATGACATAGAGCGTGTTTTCTACGTCTAAAAAACACACACAAGTTGGGAAAGGGACGACCTGTTTGCTTTTCTTCTCCTCCGACAGCCGTCTGAAAAACAAAACCTAAAACCTGAGGAATTCTGTCCGAGGAGGAGAGAGGTGGAGGGTCACCGGATGATTGACAGTTAATTGTAGTCGCACACACACACAAGTGTACACACATGCAGAACAGCATCCATCTCGTCTGTGAGCGATCTCCAAGACTCCCGATAGTGGCTCTAGCAGGCACCATCCTCCCCCTCCCTCTCCCCTCTCTGAAAAGGCCACTATAGAAGCCATAGAGTCCGCACCCCACTGGGCAAAGCCTGTACAGTCTCTTCACCTTGAGAGCCACAGCAGGAGGAAGCAGAAGAAGAAAAGAGACGGAGGACAGAAGTTGACAAGACGAGAGACAAAGAGAGCATGTAGCCTTTTTCTATGGGCCACATAGCATTCATCATATTTACTCTGAAAACGATCTCTGGATGTTTCTTCCAGAAGTTTTTGGAAAACTTAATTCCCAAGCTAACAAATCTTCATGTGAGGTTACGCGCAGCGGAGGTGGATGGAAGGGCGGCCCAAGTGAGCGGTGAGAGCGAGCCCTGTCAATCTGTCAACCCAGGCAGCCTATTGTGATTCAGTTTAACACTGGTTAACAGCTCGTCCTGTCAGGGGATGGATCATCCCACGGCGCCTCACATGCTAATAGCTTAAGTAGGCATCCCATGTCCCCCGGAACTAATACCATAAATACTAATACCATAAAAGAGCGGTGCACGCCAACGCTCCAGCCTCACTTTCGCCTGCGTTAGCCAACATCCCGATACTTTACGGATTAGAAAACATAATGAGATGCATTTAAATGGTTATTACCTCCCCGGTCCAGGACGGCAAGGAACAGGGACAAGGGGAAATACTGCATTGCTAATTTCCTATCTTTGTATGTTAATGTAAAGTCATCCTGGTTGAAGCAATTCAAACACTCTGATGCACACCAGGAAGTAAAATACATCAGATTAATGGTAGATCTGATAACTGCAGTCAAAAAGACATCTCAAGAATCAACCAAAAAATCAAACGAGCAAAGAAATCTAAATAGGAAGTGTTGTTATTTGCCAGGAACTCGTAAAAGTGATTAGATTTCAATCAGGTTGTAGTTGAGTTTATGGACCTGGATATGAATCCCTGTGCGCTCCTCCTCTTCTGTGAATCTCAGCGTTTTATCGTAGCGCTCATTCGTCCGCTCGGCAGATTTTTACCGCCACAGCACCACGGACAGACGAGCACTCAAGAGCTGTGTAACGCTTCTTTACAGTCAGATGGTTTATGAAATGTGCAAAATGCGTGTGCGCGTCTTTGTGTGTGTATGTGTGTGTGTGTATCCATAACATTCAGAGTCTTGCGCTTCACAGCTGTCACCTACCCTTCACAGCCATCCTTTCAATACACATTAAAGCAGTGCTGCAGAAAGTTTAGTCACATTGTTGTTCTGAGCGAAGCTTTCCACTGATCTGCTCCCTCGGTTCCCCCCCGCTCGATTGACGGCTGCCCTGTCAGTTTGTCGCGGCGCTTTAGAAAACACCAACGGCTCTCTGATGAAGTGCTTACAAAAAGGTCATAGGGTGGAGGCGATGGAGAGGAGGGGAGCCGACTACTGAGGGAGAGGGAGGCAGGGGAAAAGGAAAGGGAGACGGGACGGAGTGAAGGAAAATCCATAACACAAATACAGCTGTCAGAAGCAATGCAGAGTTAGCAGGGGACACAACGACCGATGAGAGCTGTTTTTTCATGAAGACGCTCTGCTCAAACACAACAGGCGTTCTCCCATTTTTTTACACACAACGCTGCTTGGGTGTTTTTTCTGCTTCCGCTGACCATCTCGTGGCCTCTACCTGGCTGTGCTGCTGACCTAATGATCCTCTTACTCTGTGTGTGTGGACTAAAACTTGATAGCTCCAACTGCCTTACTTCACAATCTGTGCTCTCATTCCCCCAGACTCCACAGCCACAGCCCTCTCCCTCAGCTCCAGCCTCAGGTGCCAAGCGCCACTCTGGAGAGGCTGATCTAATGCTTCCTCAGCTATAATGACCCACGCCTAAAAAACCACTCGCACTGTCGTTTCCTTCTTTTCGACCAGCCTTTCACTCATATGTTCTATCTCTCTGTCCGTCCCTCTCTTGCTCCCCCCCCCCCCATGAAGCTTTGGTGACCCCGAATGAAGGTCTGGACCCCCAGATTGGGAACAGGTGGCCTAGGCTCCGCCCTTTTGACGCACAATTATGCGAATTTTGTAATCTGACCTCAAACCAGTCCCTCCATTTCATTTCCTTAAATATGCACCACCACCACCACCACCATCCTCTGCTGGGTAACACTACCCGTGACCAGTCAACAGATGATGACGTGTGAAATGTGTGGAGTTCCCCTTTAAATCAGGAACTACCAAAAAGCTGCTGAGGGGCAACATCAGGCCTGATGATGCAGCTGTTAACACATGTGAGGTCTAATGTGATGGTCATGGTTTATGGTCACAGTTTCATCAAACACACACACACACACACACACACATACACACACACACACACACACACACACACACGGAGCAAGTTTCTGTGAGTTAAGTTTCAGGAAATGCTGTCAAACCAGTTGAAGGATCCTCCGGAAATGAAACCTGAGTCCCTGTTTCTGCAGGACGCAAGAAGACAAACACACTTCAAGGCTTCGACTCGACTCTACTGTCTCGACTACGGCACTACTAAACCTTCTCCTGCTGTAATATCAGACACAACCACTGTGATGATAATGAGGATGACAGCAAGTCTCCAGGCGTGTTTGATCTTGCATAATACAACGCCATGAAGACTGTTAAGAGTTTTCCTGACATCACATGGAGGTTGTTTTCCTCCCCACACGACTGGCTGCCTGTCTAACTGTCACATGGACACACTGGGTGACGACTGCGAGTGCCCATCGACTCTCCTGACGACCAGGCAGAGACTGAGTCAGACTGCAGTCTCTCTTTCCGCCCACCTTCCTTCCTGTCAGCCTTTTCTTACTGGTTCTATCACTGACAGCCAGACGACCACAGGGAGCCTCCTCACTGGTCAATAATTAGGTTATTATCATACTGGCTCCGCCGTGCACGTCACACTGATTATGTGCATGACAGCTGGGAAGAATGACACTGTGCACATTGCTCCTGGTGGAGGAAACCCTCCACAAAAGTTACATCAACCGTGACATTTAAGAAACGTAATCTTCCAAACATTCATTCTGAGCCATTAGCGTAAAGATAGCGAACGCCTCTGCATCTCTCTGTACGGAGAAATTGTTTTATGGCCAAAATCAGTCAGAGGCTGCTGTGCTCGCAGCATTTCTCAAGCTTTCAGAGTTTGCAGCGAAAAATAAAATGATTTCTGACATGTTTGTCCTCTTCAGTGAACTAAAGGAGTGAAGAGACTGAAGCAGAGGAACGCCAGAGTTTCACAGGAAATGTTGTTGTCGTCTCACCTCGGATCACAAAGTGAACGTTAGCCCGTCACCTCATGATAATTACACCCAGGATCAGTTTAAAAATAGATGCTGAATGAGCTGTAATGGTCCTCTGGGTATGTTCATGTGAGTTAAAGCTCCTCTGTGTAGAGTTTGTGTGTGATTAGAGCATTTTTAAAGGATCGTTTAAGTGTATTATAACTTGGTGATCAGAGCAGAGAGGCTGTAAACAAGCCAACAGGAAGTTTAATCCACTTTATCGTGAGGTAAATTATATTCTGGCTTCAGCGTCTTGAGCAAAGGCTTTATATCTTTTTCCTTAATATAAGGGAGTCCTTTCTTTCTCTGAGTAAACTGACGACCCCTGACTGATTCATTATCCTGGTCCAGGGTCCCAGCTGACACTGGCTGAGAGGCGGGGTTCACCTGGACAGGTCACCAGCCTATCACAGGGCTGACACATAGAGACAGACAACCATTCACACTCACATTCACACCTACGGACAATTTAGAGTCACCA
>JAPZEB010000012.1:24118322-24134605 GCA_029783705.1 Chaetodon striatus | reverse complement strand
CATCATTCTTTATATAACAGTCCTTCCTACAAGTACACAGATAATTTTGTAAACAGATATTTTCCTCTATATTTGGGCCTCTGTCCACACGCAAAAAGTTTTAGGTCACTAAAAGAGAGACTTTTTTAAAACGCTTTCTAAGGTGCAGATTTAACAAAACTCCAGTTACTGTGTGAACATGTAAAATGGAGCATTTGAGAAATTATGATGACATATCCTCAATGTGTGCCTGCTAAAAACAACAAAACAGGCAGACTAACAGTTTGCTAATGTTTTGTTAGCACTGCTTGGTCTAATGAGTAGTTCACACTTAAAGTTAGTATTACTACACTACTTTAAAGATTAACAGAGGGGTCAGCTGCACCCAATGTTTTTGCTTCACCTCAGTGTCCACGGTCTGAAGTCAGCCAGAAACAACAGTTTCAGATCAGATCCAGTCAAAGCAGTAAATGGTGGGACACCTTCCAGAGTGGGAATGAGGAATGGAAAGTTTAGCATGATCAGAGCACCTCTCATATGTTTTGAGTGAGCTCCTTCATCCTAATATTGAAGGGGAATCAATGGTGATGATATATCAAGCTGGTGTTTTAAAAAGGTAACATTAGCTTGTGCACTTCACTACCTTTGTAGTGAAGCTTCAGTCACTGATGGGCATTTGCATCTGTTTTTGTGTTCTTGTGTGGACAGAGATTTTTTGTAAAACAAAAGTCGGGTGGACAGAATTATTTTTTCTAAACGTAGGGGGAAAAAGTTCATTTCAGACCGTACCCTGTATCCTTGGTTGCCTGCTGCTCTAGTTTAGTCTGCTTTACTTTATCCTTTATCTGACTGTTTGAGTAAATTATTGGTAGAAAAAAAAATCATGGCACCGAGCGTGGTTCTGAAATAGCATTTATGCTGCTTAAATATCAGCAGGTCACTGTTTAATAAAAAATCCGTGGCACTGTCCATGGTGCTGATAGCACACCTCATTGTAAACCCCATTTCTCTGTTACGCCCTCCCATCTCTGAAAATTTCCCCATGGATCTGTCTTGCATCTGCATACAGCCTATAGGCTGTATAAGGGCCCACTACAGGTCCTTAACTCCTCTGCAATGAGCCATCAGCACCTGCTGCAGAAGAGGCCTGACAGAGCATCACTAGAAAATATATGAAGTATCTGCTGATGCCAGTGGCTCAGTATGATTAAGCAGAACACACTGTCCTTCTTCAACATAACTTTAATATTTGGATGCTAGTTGCAACCGTGACACATTTCCGTGTGATGCTGGCCGTCTTGTTCTAATGTTGGCGGGTTTCCTCTTGGTGACAGAAATGAAGAAACACTGTGAAAGTGGCGAAAAAACATTTCTGGAGAATTTTGCTTAAAAAAAAAAGCTGTTATGTGACCCGTCAGAAGCAGCGTATTGTCACATTTGTAACAGAATACACAATGGGAATGGAAAGCCGTTCAACCTTCACAAAATGTCTGCATAAGAAAGTTCCAATCAATAAATGTGCCATGACCTCCCAGCCCTTGGAGAGTTTTTCAATCTTGGCCACAATGATGGGCAAACACACAAATATGCACACAGAACTGCTTGTGTATCTGTCCATACATGCACACATACTCTCACACACACATACGCACACACTCTCGAACAGAACTCCAACCCTGACATACGCGTTAGATTTATTATCTGTCCACATTTTAGGAGCTTCCAAACCATAAGAAAGGCTATATTGTGTATGCAGTGTAGAGAATGTCCTTGGCAGCTAAATGTTTCTGAAAATGTATTGTATGTCCACCATGATTCATTCAAACACATCTCTTCACAAGTGCAGTCAGGCTGGTGGGTGTACTTGAGCTGTGATCAAGCAAACGCTTTCAAATACACACAAATAAGGATGAGTACTGTTGAGATTTTAACGGTATTACTACTCTTACCGATACTACTCATCCATCTGGTACTTTAAGGGTACTCTATTGGTTCTTTTTGTCATCTTTTAAGAGAGAAAAAAAGAAACTAATTATACATGAAATTAACATTGCTTTATTTTCTCAAATGTGCTACATAGAAATTAATATTCTAGACTCTGACCATTTAAGATTAAATATACAGACTGCTGGCATACATAACATAGCTGAGGTGGATGGGGCAAAGAGAGATGAAGTGTGTGAGATGCACTTTCACAAGATGTTTGTAAAGATTGCTTGAGTTTATGCACATACACTCAAAAGAGTTGTTGCACTTTTGACAACAAGCATTGACACACAAGTCTGTGTGTGTGCCCACACACAACAGGCCCAGAGAGAGAGCTCTCTCTTCTGGATTGGGCATTGGGAAAATGCATCATAGTTAAATATCTTATCTTAGTGACAAATTAGAAACAGAGTTGGTGACATTATTTCCAACCTACACCCCATTGTCCAATGTTTTTGTGTCTAAGAAACTAATGGAAACAGCAATTTTTGAAATTGGTGCAGTATTGTGCAAGAGCAGGCTGCAATGTAATCATTGGGCATGGTCATTGTCATTTTTTTGCACCGTCAGTTTACGTCCACTAAAGCCCAGTATACACTGTGCAATTTTGGGCTATCTAAGACGAAAGATGACCAATGTGGAAGAAATGTCGTAATATCGTGGTGATTGGTTGTGACTCTAAAATGATGGTCCTATGTCACAAAGAGAGAGAGGTTCAAAGACGGCCATTCTTGCGATCAAAGACAGCCTGGGATAAAATTGACAGTGTCACAAATTTGGGATGACCATCTCACTGCATGACTGCTGTTGTGGAGTTGTGGCAGCAGAAGCCTTGCCTGTATGATGTGTCCTCCAGCTCTTACCATGGTCATGTAAAGAAGGAAGAAGCATGGAAGGAAATAGTAGAGGAGTTGCAGCTGCCAAATGAGCAACCTAGCAGCTAGGAAACACACACACAGACACACCGCAGTATATAATGCCCACAAAACGTTAGGTAATTTATTCATGTGGTGCTTCACAGGTGGAAAAGTAATAATCCCTGCAGCATCCATGTGCACTCAGTATGGGAAGCTATTGCAACCTACATTGTAGCCTGCGATTCAACAGGCACTGTCATCGTACAGTCTGCATACACCTAACTTTGTCGTACCCAAGTTTAGTAGATCTATGTCGCACAGTGCCTGCACTAAACTTATAAGATTGCTAAGACCTCACAGTCTTTAGGGGGCTTAAAAGTGCTCGTTTTTGTCACTGACAGGCTCACATGTATAATTCAAAGTGTCTGACAAAATTATGGAAAAGATTACTCAAGTAGTAGACCTTTGTTGAAGACTAAGACCAGAAACAGCCCTGAAAGTACCATTGGCAAACGATATAGAGCATACAGAATACAGAATACAGAAGCTGTCTTAGTTTATCTTTCCACTTTTGCAGCATTCACCAACTCTGGTTTGGTTGAAATAACCCCTTTACTTACCTAGTAAGATGTGAAAATAGACTACACAAGATCTACACAAGCAAACACACAGTCTACTGTCCTTCTGAAAACAAACCAAACATGGCAGTGAAACACAAAGCTACATCAAACCCTCAGGGATCAACATTATTTTTATGTTTATGGGGAGAACTCTGCCAATAATCAAAATCTGCGTCACATATGTCAGAAATATTAAATATTCCCATAATAATGAGCATAAATACTCCAGTTAGCTCCATGACTGACTAGGAGAATGTTGAACATACATGAACATAAAACCATTACAATGAATGCTGGGTACTATAGGAAAATTTAAAATGAATGAACAGTTACTGTAACCAAATATGTTGTATTTTACTTGCAGTAAAATAAATAAATAAATAAAAGTAAAATAAACAAATCAATAATTATCACTATACATGTCAAATCATTATTTCTTTCAAGTTTATTGGCTGATTTCTACTCTTTATTCAAAGTAAAGGAAACCAGAGGGTTAATTGTGGTTTCAGGTATTATTTATCGTCAGAATGTGACAAACTCTTGCCAAACAGCGGAGCATTTAACAAATCTGAGGTAGATTCAAAACAATCAAAATCGAAATAATATTAATAATCTCAACAATAAATAGACAAAAAATATCAATTCTGATCAGCAGCATGCCAAAGTGTTTTAGCTGACAAAACATAAATCTCAACTGTTGTCCGGGTGAGGCTTCTGTTCAAGTTGCTGCTGGGTCTCTCAAACAGTAACAAAAGGAGGACTTAAAGGACGTTTTAGAGGCAGCGTGGTCTTCATTGTTAGGCAGAAATCAAGTTCACAGACAAGGAAAGGATTAAAGTTGTATTCATGCTACGTTTATCAAGTTATGTCATTTCATTTTAATGAAATAGCCATAAGTAACATGAGCCATCAGTAACATTAACTTGCCAACTTACTAGTAGACGAGTTGACTACCCATACCTGTAGCTAACGTTATGTGGTGAATTCATTCGTGGGTTAGCCTCGCACTGCAATCCCTGAGCAAAACAGTCAAACTAACTAAACAAACTAAATCACTTTATTAACATGTTGGACATGTAACTTTATAACATTACTGTTAGCATTATCTTGGTCAACAAGCTAGGAGGAATGTATATCACAAGTTTTACCACAATACCAGATCATATCAATGTTTTGACAGCAACATGATATCTGCTGATATTACAAAGTCCAGCACGATACGATTTTAATTTGATTCGACTCTGGGGCCTGCAATCGATATGAGACAATATCAGTTAATGTCCTCATTGTCTTTATCTTGGCTGCTAACCATTATCGGCCTGGCACTAGCACTAAATATTTAGGGACAGAAATAATGACACAGATGTGCCATTGTAATGTCAAAATGAAGGTGTATGTTAAAGATGACATTATGTTTTCGATGTTTCACTCTGCATCAGTAAAACTGGATCATCGATCACTGAACTGATATATTGGGCCAAATCAATAAAACCTTTACACCCCTACAAGCTAATGCGTATGGTAAGCCTTGATTGCTTTACTTGTTGTCTTCTTGTTCTTCTGATTGGTGGCTGATGGCAACTAAGGTTTAAGCTGCATTAACGCCCCCTTTCCCAGTGGTTGGGTGGTTTAATTATATCAAACATTTATCAAACTGTTGTCATATTTCTACTGGGGGAATTATACCAAAATAATTATTGTTATCTTTTGGTGCCTAGCCCTAGGTACAACATACAGCACATGGTGAACTGCATCATTTTAAAGACTCACTACGTACTACGTATGCATTAAATGTCACATGAACGCGTAGGACTATTCAATTGTACCATCTATTTTCTCTGTAACGTCTCATAAAGTCCACTAATGATGAAAAGCACCATACCAGCTGACATCGTCTGAGAGCAAATCAGAGTTGTAAATTATTTTTAGATTTTTATAAATGATTTTTCATCATGTCCACTGTGACCCCTTGAGCCTCTCTCCATCTTGGCCCAGAGAGCTCTCCACTCGAGCAAACTGTGTGACGTCCACAAGCTTCTCTGTCAATCTACAGATTCCTGGCCTTGAAGTCAGTGTCCATTTGGCACTGCGTCCACACTGATGGATTTGTAAACATTAGGACCGACGTGTCCACACACACCTCTACACACACACACGTACCATTTCTCACACCTGTGTCCAGATGATTATGGGGCCATAAGGTGCCCTCTGACTCCATCAGCACAAAGGTAATCCCGTTGCTCCAGAGAAGAATCACCAGGCCTTTTTCTGCTTTCTTACTCAAACATAATTCTCCCCATTTGGCATTTTGACATCATATCTTCAGTCTCCTCCTCAGTCACCCCTACCACAGTTTTCTCTCTCTCTACCTGGCCAAAACATGGCCATAATAACTTTATTTTATTTTTTATCCCTCGCTCCAATGCACAACATTTAACCCTTACCTCTCTATTCTCTTTTTAATGTCTTTTTTGTCCTCCTCTGCCTTTCTTCTTTCTTTTTTTTCTGACTTCCAAGGTCAGACAGGACAAACAATGCCACTGGTGTCTGTCTGAATGTGGCTCGCTACCCACCGCCACTGCTGTGGTTGCCCTGGCAACGCACTAACCATTAATTTTCAATTAAAGCAGACAAAGAGATGACAGCTCAGGGTCCATGGAAGATGTCAAGAAGCAGTATTAATATACGACAAGTGAGCATAATTGTGTGTCCATTTTCCTCAGCTCTCATCTATGCTATCAGTGAAATGTGAAAGCGGCAGATAATTTGAGGGTGTGGGAGACGCCGGCCACTGTTTTCTTTTAACCAAGATGCCTCTGATGTATCTCTCTGAGAAATATGGCATTCATCATTACCTTTATGAATATTTTGTCAGGGATGTTATTATTTTCATTATCACTCTATCACAAAGATGTTATTTCACTTGCGATTCAAATGCTGACACACACACACACACACACACACACACACACACACAGGCACACCTGTAAGCTGAATGTTGTGCGAGGGCACAGCGCAGACTGTATTTCATAGGTTGTTATTTGATTTCCATTATTCAGCCATTACCATGAGACCTCCAACTCATGCAAATGTGCAAGCCGCTCTCCATCTCTTTGTCTGGTTCTGCAGAACCAAGAGTGTACACATTAACGCACAGACACAAGTTTACACACAAACACGTACTAATACATGTATGCACATGCAAGGCCAATGCAGACCTCGAACTTCACACAGAGTGGAGCCTTGGGAAGTACAGAGAAAAACATGAACGGCAATTAAGTATTCAGCCTTACAAAATGTGGGGCAATATTTTATCAGAGATAAGGTGAGTGAGGCAGAGATAGCTAGTGGCACAGGTGAAGAAAAGAACATCAAATATTTGAGGGACAAAACAAAAAACAATGATGAATACATGTGTAGTATTGTGAAGTGGAGTGGGGCGTCAGGATTTACAAAGAAAAAGTAACTAAACATACTTGCTGTCTCAGACTCTGAGATGTGACAAAATGACGTTTAGCCTTCACTGCATTCACCTGAATAAAGGTCTGCAGGATTTACCTGGATCTCACACAAAACCTCAAACACATGCTTGTGATACAAATCATACAATATCTGAGCAGACCAGCAGACCACCATATTGGCACTTGTTACTTATTTATACAGTGTGTGTGTGTGTGTGTGTGCGTGTGTGTGTGCAAACAGGTTCCAGAGGAAGTGTGTCTGCCGTAGCAGGGTTGAGTAATCTGTCTTGTGCCAGGCCAGATAAGGCCCAGCATAGGCGCTTTGTAACATAAGGTAAAACAGTGGGTAATGGAGGCTACTGTCGGTTGTTTTTTGTGTGTGTGTGTGTGTGCCTGGTTTAAGCTTGTGTTTATATCTATGTGAGGAAACTATTTTTGGAGATAAGGTGAAAACAATGCAGCAACTTGTGGGGCTGAAAAATGAAGCCAATGCAAAGTGTCAAAAACTGCAGTTCCTTGAATGGCCACTTGAGGTTGGCTCCAGAAGTGAGTCAATCCCCGAAGACCCCCATGTTAAAATGCCTAACTTTACAGCAGAAACAAATATGTTTACAGCCTGGTACAAAAACAGTTTTGGTCTCTAAAGCTAATATGTCGCTTCATGACAACTGTACGGGGGGGGGGTAATTTTTTTAATCTCACACATTTGAATGCTAAAATAAGGGCTAAATGTTATGCATCCTTAAGGGCATGGCCCTTTTGAGTGACATGGGGAAGGGCGTCTATTGGCAAATCACTACCTCCGCAACGCTGGTTAGGTAACGTAACCACAATGTAACCCCAGATTCACAGCATATGGGCACAGCTGTAGCCGTCGCTATTTAAATGTGTTTTCGGTTAATTAAAACTAATTGTAACATTTAAGCATCTAAAAAAGACTCGTTAAGCATTTGGTTGTACTGAAAGACCCTCAAAGATGTTGGATGTTCAGTTTTTCTGGTAAGTACATTTTGTTTCAATGGTTTTAAGTTGAGCCCGGTCTCACTCGCCTAAATCTGGCGCTTGGGCAGTGACTTGCAGCGTCAGAAAACAACGAAAAAAGGCGTCCTTTAACTTTGGCATGATATGCAGCCGGTTGCCTTTGTAGATAATGATGGGTAAAGGGGAAACGTGGTGGGACAAGGACGAAAGTTAAGGCGACGAAAGTCCGACTGGGTCGGGTGGGAGTGGTGATGGATGGGTCCAACAAACACCGACTTTCATCGAGAGAGTGTTCACATCCCGTAAGATTCTATAGCCGCACCCTGTTCTTTTTTCCTAAACCTAATCACATGTTTTTGTTGCCTAAACCCAATCATGTGTGCTTGTTGGAAAAAATTTTCGTTGTTGTACTGACATAGTGCATTTATGTTGAAAAAGACTGTATGCAAACGTTACATTTCCATAAAAAATGGAAGTGTAGTT
Source organism: Chaetodon striatus (assembly GCA_029783705.1). Taxonomy (NCBI): domain Eukaryota; kingdom Metazoa; phylum Chordata; class Actinopteri; order Chaetodontiformes; family Chaetodontidae; genus Chaetodon; species Chaetodon striatus. The sequence continues at coordinate 24,126,238 of JAPZEB010000012.1, read as the reverse complement.
TGAAATAAGGCAATGCATGTAACAGGAAATACTTGAGACGGTGTCCCAGAGCATCAACAACCAACACACCCATGGGGGCTTACACGTCATATGTGGACATGAAAAGTCCATGACCAAACGTCAATATGTGATGAGGTCAGAGTGATAATGTGTTGTTAAGTCTGTTTTTTTGCCAATTAAAGCTAGCATCAGCATTACCACAGTAAAGCACAGCTGTAAAGGCACCATGCTAACCAAGCTATCAGCTAGTGTGAGGGTTAGCTCCACCCTCTCGTCCAAATATGGCCACTTCTGGGTTGGCTCCTAAAATCCAAGATGGCGATGATGAAAATGCCAAACTCAAGGTTTTTAAAACAGAAATCCCCAAACCAATAGGTGACGTCATGGTGGCTACATCCATTATTGTCATGCAAACTTTGGTGAAAAGAAAAAGTCTGCTGACAGGGGAAGAACGTGATATATGAAAAGAAAGGAAGCCATTGAAGCTTGTTGTCCAGGTCTCGGTAAGAACTCATCTTGTTTTTTCTCCCACAATCACTCTCTCTCTCACTCACTGTCTCCTCTCACCTCTCTCTATCCTCCCATAACAAAACCCCGCTTTTATCCTCACTCACCCCCACTTCTCTTTCATCCCCAACTGTCTCTCTGTCCCTCCCTGCCTCCCTCCCTCTCTCTCTGCCCACTGCTGAGTGTGCCCCTTAAATCACACAGTCCCTAAACTGCCCCATAAAAGATGGCAGGTTCTCCCCTGCCTCCCCCCTCCTCTCCCCCTCTCCTCCCCTCTGTCTCCACACATTACTGCTTTAATTAAGGTAATTACTTTCAGAGTAGTACTAATCGGATCCTCTTCTCTCCTGGCGCACATGCACGCTCATGCACGCAAGCATACACACATGCACATAAGCAAGAACACAATTTACTCATACACACTTTACTCTCTTGCTGTTGTATATACACTTCCATGGCCAGCAATGTCTGTGTAAACTGAACCCTGACCTAATTTTAAGTCTAAAGCTGGACCATAGCTAATGACAAGTCTTAGAAGACACTTGTCTCAACACCTGTGACAAGCAGAAACACACCAATCCTAAAATGTTCCATTGTAGATGAAAACCAAGCAGAGATTCCAACCTCCTGGTCTGATCAACTGCACTCCCTCTTAAATATTATGAATTATTAAACACCTATTAGCTCCTTCATACTATACGTCTAATTAAAGTAGACCATTCCTTTAATATAATATTATTTGACTCATATGCTTTCAGAGCTCTCATCTCCTGTTTTGATTTCTCTACAGCCGTCAGACACTGTCACTTCAACAGAGGACTTGTAAGATTTGTATGTTGTGAGATCTACAGCAGATTTTTGTTTAAATTGTTATTAACTTCAACATGTGGAACCAGCTGAAATCTGGTAATGTAATCATGCAGAACAAAAACACTGAATCAAAACGCTGCTCACTCTGACAATAAAACATAACAGTCAAAGGGAAATTTGAGAAACAGTGATTGTGTCGCTTGTCAGTAGACCTTGGTTGATAACTAATGTTTTGACAGCTTCATTAAAGAGAGAAAAAAAGAAGTTAGATTCTACAAACTGAACCAGTTTGGCATATCTGTGTTTATTGCTGTGTCAACAACAGACATGAAATATAATTTCTCGGCATCCTGAGGTTTCATTCATGATCCAGCTGTCACAATGTGAGCAGTGTAAGGTTCGGGAAAGTATTTCACAAATAATTAAGAAGAACTGAGACGAATGCATTCCCAAATAACTGCAAAGTTCAAGAACATTTTCATGCTCCTGATCTTGGGCATATTTAAGTTGGGGTGACAGACTGATGGGAGAGAGAGGCCTCTCTACTATCAACCCCAGCACGTACAAAACACGTACAGATTCACAGATCCACATGTTTTGCTCCAGGCATCTTTTTTTCCCCTGATGGAAGAGGAAGCAGACACCAACTGGCTGCTAAGTTTAATTCAGTCAGATCTGTGGATGTACAACTGGCCTGTCACAGGAGACTCGGGAGTCCTCTCCTTCCGCCACCATCCCCCTCGCTTCTTCCCCCAAAGGCACCTTGACTGATAATGAGAGAGGGAATGCAGGTACGGCTCAGACTCTGGGGGGTTTCAATTAACGCCCTGCAGATTAATAAAGAGTAATAAGGTGTACTGCGTTTATGTGTGCGTGTGTGCATGCGTTTTTGCATGTGTTCATGTGTATGTGTGTCCATGTGTGGTGAAAAGACCCCTGTCGCTCAGCATGGTGGAGAGAACGAAAAGGGAAAAGGGCTGTGACAAGAAGTGGCAGACTGTGGTGTGGAAGGCCCCTTCGGAGCACAGCTCTGATTGGGTATTTGCCCAAGGATTTTTAATTGGTCATCTGCTTCGTGTCACTGTGGTATGATTAACAGCAGGAGATCTTGGGGTCATTTTAACTCTATGTGCACAAAGACACAAACACACATGCATGTCCATATCTAAAACATGACTTCAATCTTCAGAAATAAAAGAAAAACAAAGAATCCTTGTTTTATATCAATAAAGTTAAGTCCTTAAAATCAAAACCTTTTTTAGATACTATTTATAGTCGACATTTTCTCAGCCATAGCCATTCAGTGTATTTACACTCAATAATTACCTCTCTGCAGAGTAGTTTTCATTGTTATTGGCAGGGTCGGCCATTCTCGCTGGATTCAAATTGCCTACTTAAGCATGAGGGAATGATGCATGCATGTAATCCAGCGTTACTGTTTCTAATTCTTTATTATTGATGTCAGCGTTGCTGTTTACTGCTCACTCATCCATATCAGAGCGGTATTAAGTTACTGCTAATGCAAAGCAAACATTCCTAATACTGTAGCTTCTATTAAAAGCATTCAATTGGCAAAAACACAAGGTGTCTTTTTTTTCTTTTAAAGCAGATTTAGGAAACACAATTCATTTGTCACAGATGTTAAAGCTGACTGTGATCATTCATCCAAAAATGTGTCTGCAAACCAAGAAAAAGGTCTTAATCTATCATTCTTTTTTAGAGTGGATTATTTAGAATATTGCAGGAAATAACAGGGCAAGAAGGAACAGCACAATGCAGGTGAAAGGCTGTACACCTCCAACTCAGCAAGGTCATACCATTAATTTGTTTGGCTGCACTGTCATCAGATACACCAGTTGCTCTTCTGCTGTATTTCTGACAAAGTAGCTGCTCAAGTGTTTGCTGCCTGGAGAATTCTGGGACTTATCAGTCCCTCCAGAAAATCATGATCTTGCAATCGCAATAATTAACGCAGATTCAATGAAAGTTCACAATATTTGCGGGGCCTTGCAATTTTTCAAAAGTCCCGCGATTTTTCCACATTTTCTGGCTGACCTGAAGTCATCGCAAATGCAACGTCATTTGAAACATCATCAGATACATTATCAAATCGCGCTAATGGAAACACTCTGTATTGACATAAGAATTTGCACTTTGTTTAAATGCATACAAAATGTGTTGAATTTATTAAAATGTTATGTTTACAGAAGATGTAGCTTACATGTTGTTTTATGGTCACATTGTCTGGTTTAAGAGCTACAATAGTAACTCAGGATTTTTTGCAACATTATTGGGGTCCATGTTTTGAAACTAATTAAATAAAACTAAAGAAGAGAACTGAAACATTTGCAGCTGTTTTTGGAATATTCAGTATGATTATTAAAGAAAGTGATTACATGACTTATTTTTTGGAAGCAGTAGTTTAAAAAAATATTTTTTTTTCTTCTGACCGCAATTTTTGTCGTTTGCTGCAATTCCTACAAAAAATCCCATAAAAATGCTGCAATTTTTATCGCAATTTTTGAAAAAATTGGCCACAAATTCAAGGGATTGGCAAGTAAATTCAAGGTTTTTTTGCCACAAGATCCTGGAGGTACTGACTTATAGTATTATGCTGCACTTAATGTTACCAACAGTAACCATGAAAACTACAGCTTTGAACTTATATCTCCTTTTAGGCCCCTCTGTGGATATATTGTAACAATTGACAGTGTAAAATAATGGATGTATTGTGGCTAGCTTAACATCACGTATTGGTTTGTGGACTGCCATTTTTAAGCATTTCGGCCATTGCCATCTTGTTTTGTGTTTTTTTGAGCCACAGAGACCATACTTGATACAAGAGGGTGGAGCAGTCGAGGTTTGAGGGGTGGCTGTAGGTTGTAGCATCATCTTGCAGAGAGCCTGTCACTCAGGCGGTCTGCCCTTGAATATGCCTAACTTTAAGCCTTAAGCCCCCCCCATGGAGACCCAAACTGTTTTACTTAACTGCTATAAACATATTGATATCTGCTGTAAAGTTGGACATTTTAACATTGGGGGTCTATGGGGACTAACAAGATTTGAGAGCCAGCCTTAAGAAACTGTTGTTTTGGCATTTCTGAGTTGGCTGCTTTATTGAAACATACAGAAGTTTAAATCATATTGATGATGCACTTTCCCTCTGTGTCTCATATGCTAAAGTTCTGAAATCACCATAACTCAGACTGATGTCACCTCTCTAGAGTTGGATGAACAGTAAAGTTTGTTTGAAATGCTCAAAGCATTTAAAAAAAATAATTGCATTACAAAAACAACATCTAACAATTCATGCTGCAATATGAATAATTACTTGGAAACAAGAAGCTGTTCACATCAAGGTCTGTGGACTGTGTGCACTGTGAACAGTCATTGTTTTGGGGAAGACACATCACTGCTAACTAACTCTGCAATGCTTTAAGCATCACAAATGAAAGTCCATGCACCTCCTTTGTATTGGGAGTGGTGGCAGTGGTGGTAGACGTTATCTCAAAACCTTGGCAAATAATAGCAAAACTCTCTGCATGGCTAAACACTATTAGGGAAATATGTTTTTTTGTAATTAGTGTGAGCTGACCCTTTAAATCGACAGGCCTGTCTGTGTGCTGGTTTATAATGCTGTGTTTGTCTGGTGACACTCCCTGTTGCATTTCCCATGGTGCCTCATAGAGCCTAAATAAACACCCACGCAAACAAACCCACACACACCCTGGTGCCTGTCACTAAAAAAACTATTCATCTGAACTCAACCAGTTACTGTTGGCCTCTGCTTGCCTTGTTATATCTCCTCTCTCTCTCTCTCTCTCTCTCTTTGTCCCCATGTCTCTATACAGTACAGTAAAGGAATGCACCTACAGCGATCTCTGTCTATATTAACCTCTTCCTGTTATATACATGACTGATTTACACAAGCTGAAAGCTAAGACTCTCCGTCTTTTTCAGCATTTTCGCAATCCCTGATTGTGTTTGTGGTGTTTGCAAAAGCAGAGTTGCAAGTTTCATTCATTCACTGTTAACCTAGATTGACTGTGCACCGTCAAACCTGGAAGCTTTTGTCTCAACCACGTAGCATGCCCTGAATATCTCAAGCATGCAGGATAAATATTTACATTAGCCAGAACTGGATTTGAGGTATGTTGTTATTGGTAGGGGAGAAGGCATTTGTTGTATTTACTGCATGTAGCTAGGTGTGAGCATTTGTATGTGTATGTGTATTTGTGTGCGTGTGCATGCATGCATGCGTGTGTGGGTGTGTGTGTGTAGCTCCAAGGAACTATACTGTACACAGTATACAGGCCTTTAGATCTGAAGCACAGATAACAACTGACATGTGTGGTGTGTGCGTGAGAAGGGCTTGTCTGTGTATGACTTTGGCGTGTTCTAACCTTGATTTATGGTGTAGTGTGTTTTTTGCTCTGCTGTGCGCCTGTGAGTGAGTGTTTAGGGGTGAAAAGGACGCTTTCAGGTACCCTGCGGCTTGTACATGTATGTGAAAACAAAGTCCCGGGCCCCTGGGACAAGCAGCTGCAGGAATGATTGAGTGACACATGGCTCCACCCTGATGCATTTCGCACTGGCATATATAGGAACGAGGAATGTATCGAGGGCCGTTTAAATGTCAACAAATACCGTAAAGCATTTGAACAAGAAAAGCTGCGAGGGAGATTAAAATAATAAAGTGTGACGGTTGGTGCGGAGGTGTCTTTTGTAGAGCAAGTTGTTGCAGATGCGTGCAGAGGCAGCACCTGACAGACAGGAGGACAGTTGGAAACAGTCAGACCAGATTACTGAGTGGATGGAACCTCGTGGTGACGTCTAAATCCTCACACTCACAGAAATGTGGGAAAGAAAGGCAGCTGTAGAGAGAAAAAGTGGTAAAAAATAGAAGATGTGACAACACGGAGGACAAAGCATGATAGGCCACAGTGTGGAGGAGAGCGAATCAATCAGTCTTCAAGGGCCTGTTGATTAGACATTCTACAGCCTTCTCCATCTTCGTTAGGCTTTAATTAATTCATAATACTGAAACAAATTACCTTTGCATGGATGAAAATTACACCTAAATGTGGCGTGGCAGTTTGGCATTTGGTGATTAAATTATCTCTGGAGATTGTGGGAGTTTGATAGAGCAGCGTTGTCTTGATGGAGTCGTGTAACATTATTAAGTTTGAAATAACAATCCTCTCATTTCCTACGTGGGGCCATTTGCAACAGAGAAGAAGAGAGGTGTAGTGAAGAGAGGAGAGGAGAGAAAAGGAGTCTGGCCCTCCACACAAGACAGAGGATGTGTCTATTGAGTCCTTCTACAAAAAGTCTGTTACATTTAAACTTGTTGGCTTTAGATAATACGGGAAACCTTTTATTTTACTTTTTAAAGACTTTATGGTATTTGGCCTTTATTCTGCTGTCTGCAACACTGTGAAGCTGAATAGATTGTGGCACATACAGTCTTTTTTTTAAATCCACTTCTCACTGAAAACTGACTTATCACACAGAAAGGGCAGATAGTGCCCCATCAAACTCAAAATGTGTCTCTTTATCAAAACCCACCTCATTGGCTTTGTTCACCAGACCACCAGGTAGGGGAATTCTCCACAGACAATGAAATATAATAATAGAAAAATACATACAATAAGAATACTTCCTTGCGACAATACAATAAAACAGCCTTGGAGCGAGAAAGAAAGCAGGAGAGCTCAGCTTTGAAGAATGATAACAGAGTTAAGGAATAGAATGGCCAGGAGACTTTTCTTCTCTTTTTATAGGTTATAGATTATGGTAAGCAGATAGCCGCGCAGCTTTATCTTTGTCTGAGCTACTCTGTTGCTACTCGAGTTGGAGGCTTAAAAGAAGAAACGCAACAGCTCCTGTATAGTCTCATCCTGCCTTTGTCCGGGCCTGGATGCCAAGAAAACGATAGTTATCATGTGTAGATGCAGCCGATGAAACACAAGCAGTGTTCACAGGTTAGATAATGAACATTTCCTTTGAAAAAAGCTTTTATATACACATATATGAGATAGTGACTCAATTAATAACACCTAAAAAAGTGGCATTTGGTATTAGTGGAGGTCTTATGGGCTGCGTTTATTGTGCCCTCAAATTCATTGTTTTCAATGTAGACGTGCGGCAGGCATGCTCAAACGCCAGAGTTCACACGGGTTCCCAAGCATCCATTGTTCAGGGTGCAACAGCTGCGCTCTGATATAAACTTTTCAGTTCGACTTTTGGAATGCAGCAGCACGTACTGCATGTCATGTGACGAGGAACAACCAATCACAGCCCACAGATATCTTTCCCTTCTTCCGTTAATATCCATCCATCCATCCATTCCGTAACCGTTTATCCTCTTGAGGGTCGCAGGGGGGCTGGAGCCTATCCCAGCTGACATTGGGTGGAGGCAGGGTACTCCCTGGACAGGTCACCAGACTATCGCAGGGCTGACACATAGAGACAGACAACCATTCACACTAACATTCATATCTACAGACAACTTAGAGTCACCAATTAACCTGCATGTCTTTGGACTGTGAGAGGAAGCCGGAGCCAACAATGCTAACCACTACACCACCGTGCTGCCT
>JAPZEB010000012.1:24074908-24092323 GCA_029783705.1 Chaetodon striatus | reverse complement strand
GTGTGTGTGTGTGTGTGTGTGTGTGTGTGTGTGAGTGTGTGTGAGTGTGTGTACGTGTTTGGTCTCTGTGAGAATCTGATAACCTATAACCTGCAAACTCAATTCAGCTCTGCGGTGACAGCAGAACACAGCAGCACATCAAAACCAAACCCCAATGACAGCTGTTTTTATGCACCGCAGGCCACACACTCCTACACACACACACACACATAGGATTAGAGTGTGAATATCAATAACCCTAACCAGTAACCACACCACTAAGAACTAGTTGCAGAGAACGATATCTTGTACCTTTGAGCTACACTGAAGCACTGCAGCTACTTCAACCCTGATTAACCAAACCTGAAACAATAAATTTCTCTACTGACTTTTTCTCTTCCAATCATTCCTGCTCGATGAGCAGAGCACCATCTGTGAGTGGACAGCATGTACTGTATCACATTTTTTTGATCTGTGCAAAACTCTGTCTCGTAGCAGCACACTATGAGCCTGCAGTCATCTACACATGAGGGACTTACAAATGTTTGATCACAACAATGAATGATGAATGTTTTCCATTCCTTTGTAAATTATCAATGTTCAGAAATGCTTTTTGTTTTAAATTATGTTTGAAAGTTATGTGAAACCTCTGTGAGAAATTAAATGATATAATATTCGCTCCAGGAGTAAATCTTTTAATCTGTTATTGAGGAGAAGCAAAGGTTTCCTGTAGAGCTGCGATTTCCATTAACAATTAATATCTTTTGCTTTTGTTTCATTAACTATTATATATACAATGAGAAATACAGACTGTACATGACGAAGACCCCCTCCAAAAAGCAAACAAATATAACAAAAAAACTAATTCAGTGTTGCATATAAACAAAACAGAAATTAACTATATGAAATGTTATGAAAACTAAAAAGTTCTCAACAAGAAGTTGCAGTAATGAATGCACAGGTTAGGTATGCATCCAACCCGGTCTCACTCCCAACTCGACAAATACCAGCACTTGGTCAGTGGCCCTCAGAGTCAGATACGCAGGCACACAGACACCCTTTAGTGGCACTTTGAGATGCACTGTGCTGCATTTTTTAATTCTGAGCAAATGCTGTAGCAAGAAAATCTGCGTACGTTGGGTGGGAGGCGATGTGGATGGGTTAACCAAACTCTGGACTTTCACCCGAGAGGCCGCTGTTCATGTCCAGTGTGAAACTAAAAGTGAATCAAGTGCTTTTACTGAAAACGCAGTGTGCTAGTATGTATAGTACACTGTGCTTGTGACGTATGTCACATGATGTATGTTGCGTGACGTTATATTGTGTGAGAAATAAGTGGACCTATTTTAAGCCAAGCCATTTTTTTTCTAAACCAGTGGTTCCCAGTTGATGGGTCATGGTCACAAAGTCGGTCGCTGGTATCATCCTGAATGGACCCCATGTGACTTGCAAATGTATCAGCTTTGTAAAAAACATTTTGAAAAGAGATTACATGCATTTAATGAGCAGAAACTGTACATTTCCTGTTTGAACAGAAGTTTATTTTGAAAGGACACAATGCATGTAACGAGTGTAAACTGACACATCATCTCCAAGTATCCAAAACTGATGCTGGAGGGGTACATTGCACTTCATATTATGATGTGTGGGCCACTGACCAAGCATCAGTATTTGATGAGTTGGGAGTGAGAACATGTTGATGCATCATGTTTGTACCCAGTTCATGTAATTAAACTATGTCATCTTAAATTGTTGGCCTGTCATGTTTAGAGTTCCTGCCTTTCTTTACAACAACAAGAAAAAAAAACCCACAATGTGTGTATATCAGTGCAGTGATTGAAATACAGTATATTATTGCATAATTTACAAGTAATGTCCCATGGGTGGAGCTTATAGTTAACACTCTGCTAGGCTTTTAAAAGACTCCCTGTCTTTCTGTTCCATACCCTGCTGCTCTCTTCCTACATATCTAATTCAAGTTAAATCTTCACCATCTCTCTCTCTCTACCTCCTCGCTGTCTCTCCTGTCCACCCCTCCTCCTCCGGCTTCAGTTAATTCATGAACAGCATCATGATTGAATATTAATAATTCACATCAGCTCTCCCTGATGACTCATTACAACCCTTCAAATGGAGAGGGAGGGAGAGGGAGACGGGCATACAGAGATGAAAATATGAAAGTGTGCAGACACACACACACACACACACACACACATACACACAGAACTAAAGGTATCATCCAAACAAAAGTTTTCTTTTTTTCTTTTAATAACTTCCATTTAAAAGTCTGATATGAGGCCCCAGACAAACATGAACACACACGTACTTTCACACATAATAATTCCTTATTTGAACCAGCTATGGTTGGGGTGTTAGTGTGATGGCCATGGACAGTGGAATGGAGAGAAACACAAAACTGAGCGAAGCAGAATTATCAATGGCGATCGAATCATTGTGAGTAAAAACCTCAGGCTTCAGACCTTTCTGTAGAGGCTTCTCTGTTTTCAACATTTTTTTCTTACTTTTAAGACAAGCTGACAAGCTCTTTTCCTTATATGGTCATCCATTCCAATGTTTACATGACACAACATGCATTGCTACATGTAGCTACATGCTGACATCTGGGAAATGTGTTATCTTGGTTACAGATGTTGCGAATTTCTCCCCAGTTTCAGATCATATCTTTGTTGGAACATATCCAGCTGTATTTAGAAACTTTTAGTCGAAAGGGTAGAAGGGGCCACTCCCTGGCTGCAAGTACACTGCTAACATGTAGCTACATGCTAACATCAGGGAAACATGTAAACTTGATTTCAGATGTTGTTAATTTAACTTTTATTGGTGATTTTTCATGGTAGAAAGTGCTGCTAATCTCTGTTACATTTATTGCCCGACTGCAATGATGGCACCGAGACACTGAGATAACGAAAAGCCAGTTCCAATAGGTACTTTAAATACAAGTATAAACCTGAAATTGACAATGATAGGTCCCCTTTACAGCAACTACATGGAACTTTCATTTTGTGCTGATTTTGTTAGCACCTGTGGATAAAAGTTGTGGTTTTTCCGTGAGCAACATGGCATCATGTCGTAAAAATCTTGATACAATTTTTTCTTTCTTAAACATAGCTGTTTGCAGGACGTATAGCGATGAGATTATGTATATTTGTGGCTATGCAAGACATGATGGGGCGACCTCACCATGTAGGCTGAGTCCTTGGCAGCATCCTGGGTTTGATTCTGAGCTGCTCTACAATAAAGGCAATAAAAGCCCTTAAAAAATTTAAAATAACTGTAATATGATGATGGAGAAACAAATTAAACATTGTTTAGCCATCAGTGTTCATTCATATAACCATTTCTCGCAATAGGAGGCTAACCCAGAATAAGTTTATCCCACAGTTCTTTCTATCTGTTGACTGAATGACCAAGGGTGACTTGTCAGTCTCCCTATAGCTTTTTTTTGTTATTCGGTCAATTCTTTTCTTTTTCTCTTTGCTCCAGCATCAGCCATAACTACAAAATATAACGTCAAAAATAAAATTATCTGAGGAAAAATATTTCATTCTTCATTTTTACTAGCAAACGTACATTGGCTTTTCAGGACTGCGTGCCATAAATCCTTTTGTCTGATTTTGCAGGGAATCGGACATAGTCATGGGCACAAAGAATACCTTTACAGAAATACTGACTCTTCTCATTGATGGTCTCGTTTGCATATGTAGGTCATATACATCAGTGTTAAACTGAGATAGTTTTATAACAAGTTAAAAAACTCCTTGTCGTAGCTCTAAAGGTCTTAAAAGTCCTTTGACAGTTTTACAAAAAGTGGAAGAGGAGTGCATAAAATGTAACCTTCCCCTTCGGAGTGAAAACAAAAAATAAAAATCGACTTCATTGTATCTGCGTGTCTGTGGGAGTGGGTGCAGGTTTGTATGTGCAAGGACAATATTCACATTAAATCAAGCGACCTCTGGGACCTTGCAAAGTTGTCATAGCAGTGACAGACTGAAGAGGACTCAATAGAAAAAAAAAAGAAATTTCATGTTCTCCTTGAGTGGAGAGAAAAATGACCGCTGCTGTGCTTGTGTTTGTGTAACACGCCGACATACATCAGCGAATGTAATGACAACAATCAAATCAATCAAATATTCCCTTTACTTTCCTCTGATAAAAACCTCATTTTACACCCTATGCTCCCTAAAAGAAAAGCAACACAGGAGGAGGCCATGCTTTGAATCGCACAAAAAAACATACACGTACACACACACACACACACACACTGTTGCACAACCATTTAGCCCCATTAGTGGAAAGCAGAGTTGAACACCTTTTAGACTGCGAGGTGTGTGTCGATCGATGGAGGTTAAACCCAGGGTTCAAATATAAACAGCAGGATAAGTCACAATCAATAGCTCCTATCCCCTGGCAACTGGTCAATACATCCACACCCCGACCCAGTCAAAGGAGAGAGACACACACACACAGAGTCTCTATGTGCCTGTTTTGCGATAAGGATGTTAATTAATATATACGCAGTCACACACACATACACACACATTGCCCTGAGTTGATAACCTGTTAGCAGAGCTGTGGTAACTCAATAGACAGCCGCTCTGATGAAAAAAAAACACAACGGTTCCTATTGATTTTCCTGCCGTGCCGGAATACCTTACGCTGCTTACTCGCTTAACAAACGTCTATTCTCACCCACACTAGAAAACGAATATGAGTCACACACATACACACATATAGGCCCACGTCTAGGGTTACTCAATCAAGGCAGTTCCTACTTATGATCTGAATCCCTGCCATGTCACTGAAAATATTTCTTATTATGCATTCCTTTTCTTTCTACCTTTATATTGCTTTTTTTGCCCTGTAGAAAGCCAGAAACCACACCTCTACAGTAGCGAACCCAAAGTGCAAGGAGAAGAATATTATTCCTTGTGTGAGCGTGCACGTGTTGACGCTGTGTGTGTGTTCGTTTCAGCGCTAAGCCATAGAGGAGATGGACTCCATATGCAGAGTGTTTTCACAGCCCTGAAGGAAATCATGACCATAGCAGAAAACCCACCAGCTATTTCACTGAGGTCTCATTTGTCTGTGTCTTTGTGTGCGTGCATCTTGTGCGAGGGCACGATGTGTGTGTGGGCGTGTGTGCGTTATTTGTGTAAGCCTGTGTGTGTTCCTAGTGTGATTTTTTTTTGTTTCTACATTGGCTCGCACAGCGTATCACGCCCACCTCTCTGCGACCAGCACAAAATAAAAATATACCTTACTTCCCCTTAGCATGCCAGTCCAAGGTTTGGGATGTATGCACGGGCATGTGTGTTTGTGTATATGCTTCCAAGGGTGATGGGTGGGCGTCACCGGCAGTGTGTCTTTAGTGTTTAACTGCTCAAAATAAGGGCTCTCCACTATTCAGGCCATTAAAGGTGCTGTACGGTACAAATATGGCCACACACACACACAGACACACACACACATACATACTAACCCTCGCATAATTAAACAATTATTAATTTGTGTTTATATACAACTTCTAATCCTCTAGAAAAAAGCTGTGGCACTGTATTAAACATGTGCTATGATTTGCAAATCCTTTTCAACAGACAGGGGAGAAAATAAGTATTTAACATGTCAACATTTTCATTACACATATTTTCAGTGCAGCTAATCCCATGAAATTTTGACCAGACATTGGTGTTAAATTCATCAAACTACACTAACATTTGAATCTCCCAAAATATTTGCAATAAAGTGGAATAACACAAGAAAAAAGTTTTTAACATACTAACTGAAATTAGTTTTATACCTGGAGAAGCCTTTGTTTACAATGCTTCAAGATGCTTCCTGTATGAATAGTGACAGTGTTCAGAAGGGATTTTGGCCCATTCTTACACACACACACACACACACACACACACACACAGTCTAAAAATATTAAAGATTTTGGGGGCCCATTTGTACGCCTTTACAAAGAAATTTTACTTTCAGAACTTCAATAATTAGTATCTTCAGTTTCCTCAGTCCCACTGAGTGCTGTTAAAAGCAAAGGTGATGTAACACAGTAGTAAACATGCTCCTGTCCCAACGTTTTTTTGGATAAGTTAAGGGCTTGTAATTCAGAATGAGTCTGTATTTACAAAAAAACAATGAAGCTGATCAGTTTGAGCATGAAATATCTTGTCTTTGTACATTACTCAATTGAATATAGGTTGTAAAAGATTTGCAGATCATTTCACTCTGTTTTGATCTATGTTTTACAAAGTGTCCCTACATTTTTGGAATTGAGGTTGTATTTTTAAGGCTAAATTTAATTTTTGATGGTGACGTACATTAAGGTTCAATCTGAGTCAGGGGTGCCCACTAGCTCCATGGGTAGAGCAGGCGTCCCATGTACAAGGGAATGTCCTTGCTGCAGCAGCCGTGGGTTTGGTTCCAGCCAGACCCCTGCTGCGTGTCATCCCTTCTCTCTTTCCTCCTTCCACACTTAATACTGTCCAGTCATTTCAAGGCAAAAAGCCAAAACAATACTGGGCTATTAAAACAAACATAAATCAAACTGAGAAAAGCAAGGAGTTGAAGATAGAAGGTGATCACTTGTTGAACTATTTTTCTAACGTGGACCCTCAGACAACTGTTTTAGAGGCCTCCCACCTTCCTTTTGTTCTTTGTACAACCTCTCCCAGCTATCAGAAGCAGGCATCGTGGGAGAGCATCCTCATCCGGTTCTCAGTCTTGCCTCAGCGTCCCGCCATTCACCACCTAGACACGAGAGCAGAGGAGATTGGTTGATTGTTTCTAATGCAGGCTCTAGCGGGGGCTTTATCATGGCAATAAAGTTGGGAGCTGTGAGTTATCAGTGATGGCAGCCCAGCTAATACAGCTAAGCCTGAGCCGGGCTAATCATTTACAGCAGTGGTCTAAGCAGGGCACACCGCTCTTTCAGCCCACTAGCATCATAAGCCTGATTAGTGAGTGAGCGCTTCCTCGTTCGTCGCCTGTCTGTCTGTTTGCTTGTGGGTCTATCTGTGAACAATGAGGCTTTGGGGAAGGAGGTTTCTGAGGGATGCATAGATGGGCAACTGTGAGAAAGCAGCCAAGAAGAGAGACTGGATGAAGTGCTGAGGGTGAGGCATGAGATGCTAGAGGAGATGGGGCAAAGTGCCAGTGTTGGGCAAATTGGACATAAATTTAGGGTGCAGGTCCGTTGGGGTGCGATGAGTTTAAAAAGTGTACAGATGTGGAGGACAGGTGTGAGATATGAACTTGTCGGAGTGCCAGAAGGGAAAAAAACAGGCATCAGTGATTACCTAAAGAGCCATAGACTCAGGAGACAGCCGGTCTTTATGATAGAATCAATAACCATTCATGGTCGGCTGCTCAGGAACCAGCAGTTTTTCCTCTAACGCACACAGATCAATACAGGTGATTATCAGAGTTAACCCTTCACTCTCTGACTCTGATCTTTAGTCTCTGGACAGCGAGACGTTTGGTTCGATATCTTCAGATAACGAGCTGAAGATTCAAACACATACAGCAGAGAGAAAAGTGTCGACATTAGAGGCATAAGATGTTGGTTGGATACTGTACTCAAAGTGTGGATTGACAGAATCAGACTGACAATAGTTTTCCCAGTGACACCAAGTCCCACAACGACTCTCACCGAAATTGATTTCAGCTCAGTTCGGTTGCACTTTTATTTTCTTCTTTCTAAATGTAGAAATGGAATAATGAGTAATTCTTTGCCATTTTTGGACCTGCCTTGCAACATTTGTGTGTGGTATTGCGTGTTTTGTATGATGATGCCCCCTTGCCCTTGTTTGACTCTGTGTCTAAGGTCGACCCCACTCTCTCATTAGCCCTGACCCTCCGCAACCTCCTCTCATCTCTGGTGACACACGGGTCAAACCAAACACACTAATTATGGAGAATCGGAGGTGTTGAGCATCAATGTTTATGGGCTAAAAAGAGGAAAACAATAATTAAAGCTGGAGTAAACAGTAGGCTGTGACACTGTCTCATAATTCACTTTTTCTCACCTAATATTTACCATAAGGGGGCCGTGTCTGCCAAAGCATTTTTTTTCTTGAGCCCAGTGTACTTTTTATCCTTAGAAATGGGAATGCCACGTATTTACGCCATGTTACAAATGCCAGCGGCATGACAAGGCACTGAGCGCTGGCATTAGGTGGAGTTTTCTGAGCACCAAGAGTTGAAAAATGCTCAACTTTGGGTAAAACGATGCACTCGTTAGTGTCACTTTTTACCCGCCATTGAATCACAGTGAAGGGTGAACAAATACCACGAAGACCAGCTGTCACATCTTACATGTACAAGTGTTTAACAACAAAAATGGAGAAGAAATAAGTTAATATACTGTCTATATTTTAATATATGCTTCCTCTTATGAACCCAATTAGTGGGTCTGTCCTCTCTACCTGTATACGTCAGCCTTTCCTTCATCCAAAGCAAGTGCTCTACCTTGTGCCGACATTTTTACTTTTGCAGATATTCCATATCATTGCGATAAGATGCAACCAAAGCATCTCAGCCAAAAAAACACTGTGCTTCCAAAGCGCTCTCAAACACTCCCAGCTAGGCATTTCCCAAGGAGTGCCTGGCGTTTCAGCTGGGAAAAAAAATGCTCTGGTGGACACGGGGCCTAATGCTTGATGTTACGAGAGGCCCTCTGTGAGGTCGTTGAAACTCTAAAAACTTTGGTTATCTAACAACAGGTGGGCGGGGGTGCGAAACTTAGATTGATTTGAAAACACACACTAAAATACCAAATGCACATGCATGCACACAAACAGACAATTGCACACATGCATGCACAAGCTGCTGCGCTGTCAAATTTCTAATCCCCCATGCTAACTGTTTGCCCCATGTCTGCCTCATGGACAGTTATATGTCTGCACTGCCAGAAACACACACACAGAGTCCAACAGTGCACATCAGAAAACATCTGATTCTCTTTATCACCACTGCTTCTATTTCACACTGATCCAAAATAGACATACTTGGAGGAACACAAACAGATGCACACAGGCACACACACACACATCCACCTCTGATCCAAAATACCTCCAGAACAAACAGAAAACAATTCCAAGCATTTTTTTTTTTTTTTTGCAGTCAGCGAGAGCTCAGCCGCCAGCCAGGCAGAATGAGTTACATGGCAGAATGGAGTGAAAGTAATAGCAATAGGCCTAACCTAATAGTACAACCACACTGAACACACACACCGTATATGTGTGCACACAAATATGGACATTCATGTCGACTCAATAAGCTTCCTAAGCCCCTGATGGCATACTATTGAGTGACATGCGGAGAAACCGAAATATGAGGGAAAATTATAATAGAGAATGACAGAAGTGTTTTGCAATTCAAAGTCACTCAAAAACAATGTATATTCTGACACAGTATGGTGCCACTAAACAAAAGCGTATGGTTGGCGGCAGAAAGAGAAAAAGAGGTAAGGAGGGAGAGGAAGACAGAGAGGGGCTAAGATAACGAACCATTAAACTTGGCACTGCTGTCCAAAATCCTGAGGAGAGAGAGATAGAGCATCTTTAAACACTGTCATTTGACTTTGAACAAAGTGACTTTTGAAGTGAAAGAAGCCGTTTCCCCCTTTTTCCTTTTTTCCTTTTTTCCCTTCCCTCCACATTTTAATGCTCCCTGCTCTATCATGTAAATCCCCATTCAAATTAGTTGGGCATTAGAGCCCTCAGCAGTAATGTCAGAGAGACTGAATGAGATGGGGGACTTAAGCACCTAACGAACAATGAAATTCCCAAGCCTTGGGACAGGACAATTAAGAAGCAGGCTTAGCCAATGATGAAAATTTATTGCTATCTAATACATATTTCTATTTTCTGAACACTAACCAATTTGAATGTGATTAAGGGGGGTGGGGCGCTTCATTAAAGAGACGCTGGCTCTCAGAGGTCGCTGGGAGAGGAGCCTTTTGATGTTAAATTACAAATACGGAGGAGAAAGGCACTGGCATTGTCTTTTTGGGGTCCAAGTATTGTTTTCTGTGGTTCCCCTTAAACGGGTTAGTTAACCCCTCGCTGTCCAGGAGAGATGCTAATATGACGGGCCTGGGGGAGCAAGAGGAGGGGGGGGGCAGGAATGGAGAGGGTTTTTTAGCCGGATAATAGACAAAATAAATGCCTTAGCGTTTATTCCTTTCATCAGAATGAAAGCATCCGTCCATTCATTGTTTCCTCCTTTTTCCTTGTGCGTCAGTCTGTCTGTCGGCCGTGCTCACAGTGGGTGTCTTTGGCTCTGTTAGAGCCGCTTGCACGGGAAGCGCTAGTGAAAGGAAAAGAACAGAAGGAGTAAAACTAACAAGCCCATTAGAAAACAATTCAATTCGTAGCAGATTCACAGTTATGCTGCCAATAAATTCTAAGTGTTAGTCAAACTTGCCAAGATGTATTTTTATTTCAGAACCTCAGATGTGATACAGTCTGACAGATATTTTATTTATTTTTGCCAGAACGCATCATGTGAAGTCTAAATGACACATCAGTCAAGTCCAGTTTATGGGCTTATAATTGTCTGTGCTGTACGTCGGTGCTACAGTTCTGACACCTGTCCATTAAAACGAGCACATGATCTTTCTCAGATAATAAAATACTCTGGCCCACACTGCACACTGTTTTCAGGCCAAACCAGTGACAGGAGGGTGCTGGTGGTCCACACATGGGCCAGCAGGAGTAAGAGGAGAACCCCAGGACAAAAAGCTCCGAGCTGAGAGCCAAGGCATCAGCGTCACGTTGTTTTCAGCCAGATATCAAGCTCTGGGAACGGCTTACCAGAATACTCAGAAGGGGGAGAACAACGCATCTTTTGTTATTTAACTGTCCTGCTCGCAGAGAAGGACCATAATTCGGGTCAGAGAGGAGAGCAGCAAACTGTGCATATATCTTCTCTCCTGCAACACGCACCAGGGCCAGATTAATTTGCGTTAATGGATGCGTTCTCAGGCCTAGTTTGGAGGGGATAAAGGACATTTTCATTAACTTTCTTTATATTTAATGTTCAATTAGTTGCGGGTATAACCGGACCATAATCAGATGGAAATATGGGCAGGAATTAATGCCCCGGCAGGAAGAAAGAAAGACCAAGGGATTGGTATGCACCCAGTGCAAGCTGTGTGCGGATGTGTGTGTCTGTATTAGGGTATGTGTGTGCGCTTGTCTTCACGAGGGTGTAAAACCCGATGCTCAGCATGCATAGTATTACAGTACAAAGGTATTAAATCTCATAAATATATTTATAGAGATTAGTTGAGATATTTACATGAATACACAAATATGTGCTGTTGTGTCAGGAGTGATGCCGCTGGGGGAAAGAGACAGAGAGAGGATGGAGGAGGTTTACAACAGCATAAAGAGAAAATGAATGACACGGAAAATAGAAAAATCAAACGCTTTATTGTGTGGGTGAGGCATGCTTTTATCATCCTGATAGGCAGTGTTTAGTGTCTGTGTGTGTGTGTGTCTGTGACTGATGCGGCGTGTTGTGTTGCATGTCACGCTGAATGATAGGATTACTCATTTTCCCCTTAGCAGAACACAAATCACTCTTTTATCCGCCATCATTGAATCTTTCCAGGGTTAAGTGTTTATGTTCACAGCTTCTCACCGCGCTGTGTGTGCGTGTGCATGTGTGCATGTGTGTGTGTGTGTGTGTATAGCTGTGTGTGTGTGTGTGTGTATGTGTACGTGCGTGTGTTGTTTGTTTTGCGCATTTTGTTTGTGTGATCAGCAGAATATTCCTTCAACCTTCAACAGCAAAGTGAAATGGCACAAAAAAACGACATTTTGTCTCACTTGTCTACAGTAGTGAGGTGTGTGTGGGTACATGTCTTTCTATCTCACACACACACATACACACACACAAACACACACACACACGCCACAACTAAGCAGTTTACAGACTGAAATTTGAAAGGAAACAGAAAAGAGCTGAAAAAGAAATGAAGAGTAAAAAGCAGAAAAGATGTAAATTGTGCATATGTGTGTGGGTGGGTGTTTGTGTGTGTGTGACTATTCGTGTGTGTGTGTGTGTTTGGGGGTTGTGGGGCGAGATATGAGGTCACTGTCTGGGGATTCATGGCCTGGAGTCCTGCATAGCACACTATGACGACAACTTATTCTTCGCATGAAAAGGCCATGCGAAGGATTTTCTGTCCTACCGCTTCCCGCCGAGCGCGCTGGTGGTTAAATAGGCCAAATCTTGACGTGCAGATTTTTATTCCACCTTGTGCACTCTAACACTCTAATTCCTGTCTAGTGGTGGTTTAAGTGGAGGTTGTGTCAGGGGCCTCCCCTTTTTGATACCACTTTTTGTCTCGCGCTTCCCGTCTCAATCCGCTTTGCTGCTTTTTGACACAGTCTCCATCTTTTTCCTCAGATCACAGCCTCACACAAACATTACCACACGGACACACACACACTCACACAAGGATGTCTGATTGAGAAATAAATAAAAAATAAAGAAAGCTACAGTATATTCAAACGTGGGACTTTGTAGACAGTGACAAAAGACAGAAAAGAAAACAGAGTACAGTCAGAGGGGTCATGAGGACATAAAGGGATCATCTGTCAAGGTTATGCTTGATCGTTTTATTTCCCATCAGATCTGAGAAGTACAAATGTTCAATCTTTCAAGAATAATAACAGCCAAGATGAGTATTACTTTGTCTGCCATGTCCTCAGAATTTCATATTCAAAAATACACAGCTTCAAGACATCAACTACATTCTATTAATTTATTTTCTAAACCCATTCAGTGAGTGGAATACTTTCTAGTTTGACAAGGACAGCAGTGGGATGATTTATCTTCTCGAGAGAGCGAGAGAAGAGAAAGAGAGAGGAAGACAGATAGGGGAAGCAAGACACCAACAGACTGCACCCACAAACTGCTTGTATGCAACGTGCTCCACTTTTGAATTAATTGAATCAACACATAAAAAAAACGGTATGATAACGGTATGTGTATTTCATTAGTCCTTCATGTCTGTGCCACAGTAAACTAGTTATAGTTCCAAATAATCTTTAGTCATAGTCAATGAAATTTCTTGCCACAGTTAATGAAAAGTGGATTTACAAATCCAATGTCCCCCTCTGCTTGTATTGGCTTCAGTGTTTGTGCACTCCATCCAAGTGAATTCCTTTCCTACTTTCAAACAATTTCATGCTCCAATTCCAAAGCCTACTGCTTCAAAGATAACGAGGGGGAACATGGAGGAAATTCTGATCATTTGGCTAAGATTCCCTCTGAGTTCATTAGCTGCCCGCATTAATTAAAAACAAACAGGATAAATTGACCACAAATGGAATTTTGGGTGAAATCTTGTCAGCAATCCAATAACGGCGTGAAAAAAAATATCATTTCAATTACAGTGTAAGCTGTCTAAAGCTGGGGTCAGATCTGCCCCTCTCCATTGAACTTCAGGGCTTCCCAGGCTCTGTCTTGGTGAGAGCATCCAGGGACTTGAACACAGACGATTACTGAGGTAATTTGGCTGAAAGCCCACTTGAATTGGCCCAGACCCTCGATACTATCAGCTTCACAATTAACCAACAAAAACAGATAACCTCCAAATCTCTGCAAGCCGTTGCAGCTATAATAGCTCACCGGTCCTGCCCAACACACACACTGCACACACACACACACGCGCACATACTGTACATATACAGATACAGTACAGAGGCGCACACTCATGAAGTTACACACAAATGCTCAAAACCCAAATACACTGCAGGGATTTCTGTCCAATTAACATGCATGCAAAGCAATTTAGAACCCAACAAGATGTTTTTGTCTGACTGCTCCGGGGTAATTTAGCACTTCTGTTTCCACACAAGCCTGCCATGAAGGGAGGGGAGCAAGAAGCGAAGAGGGGTTAGAAAAGTGGAATGGATTTCTTGATTAAAACTGGCCTTTTTCCCCCCTCTCTCTGCGTACGGAGGCGCGAGGCTGCGGCTACACACACGCAGCAAACATGCAGCGAATCCATATGCCCTAATACAGAGGCAGCATCATTGTTAATTTCCTTTGTTAGCTGTCTGCTCCCATGGCCGATTTAATTTGTGGTGGTGTTTTAGCGAGCGGTGGGTCGGAATTGAATTAACAGACATTCGTTGGCTCGTACATTCCTCTGTCTCCGTCCCGATGTGTGTGTCAGTTTTACATATTGTTCAATAATTGGACTTAGATTACTGTTGATGTGAATGCATGATCACACTGATGCCTCTCTGCAACAGACGTCCGGAGATGATTGGCTGTATGACGTGGTTCCTGTAGCGGGTTGGCATTCATACCAAAATTATTTCCCAGAAACATGCAGTGCGCAAGAAATGTTTATGAAAATAAGAAGCACCTTGGTTTGATGCTTTTATCTTTTATTTGGCATCACTGTCAGTCACACGCCTCTGTCATCTGTCTTTGTATCTCACACACACACAGACACATAAACAGACACAGAAAAGCTCATATCAGACAGTTTTGGGTAACTCCCGTCTTCACTGTGAGGTATTTGTTAACAGATGAGCAGTAAACAGATGGAAGTGACAGGTGAGATGTGACGATCACAGCGAGGACTTATTAAGGGTGAGACAGAAAACATATAAGACAAATGCTGTGGAAAAAGAACAACATATCTGGGCCTCCCACCTTCTCAACTCCCTCCCTCCTCACCCTTTCTTCACGTAATTAAACCTATAGTCACTTTCAATTAGCTAGCCTTTCTCCCTGTGCACGCCTTTATGCAAAAATTAATTAGT
Organism: Chaetodon striatus; assembly: GCA_029783705.1. Classification (NCBI taxonomy): domain Eukaryota; kingdom Metazoa; phylum Chordata; class Actinopteri; order Chaetodontiformes; family Chaetodontidae; genus Chaetodon; species Chaetodon striatus. The sequence goes on along the minus strand of JAPZEB010000012.1, from coordinate 24,077,528 downwards.
CAATTAGCCAATTAACATGTGAGCAGGTCTTTGTGTTAACGAGGCTTTTACAAGCTGTGGCAACCCTGCAGTAATGGCAGACAGGCAATAGACGCCATGGGACTAGTTTACACCACACAGATTCAACACGGCCGGGCTGCTCGCTGGCACACAATCCTGGAGCACATGCACACACTTTAATTTACTCTGCTGCAAACCCTTAACTCGCACTCCACACAGCAGATGGACTTGCTTGCTTATTTTACCCTAGTCCGGTGATTAGATGTCTTTCATTAGGTGAATCAGGTATGTTGGGACCGTACTGGAGTGAAGCCAGCAGTCCCTGTAGACTCCTAACGTTGCTGCATTGAGGCCCACTGCTGAACACTGTTCCCGCTAAAAGTGCTGGCCCTTCCTCTATTAGGCCCAGACCACAAATCACCGCAGTTTATTTTCACTGTGCATTGTACACAGACACACATCTCCCTCCCGAGTCACATAATACGCATGCCCTTTCTTTCTTACTCTCACACACACGGACAGAAACTTGCGCGCGCAGTCTGGTTGTATCGGCGTGCGTCTGTTCTGTGTCTGTGTATAAATACGGCCCAGAGACAGCAGTAATGGCTCCTGCTTCAAATAAACAGAGAGCAGAGAAGCCTCCCATCCCTGCTTCCCTCTGACCTAAATCACGGCTGGACGGACACCCCACTTCCTCACGCTGGACGTTCTCAAGGAGACCCGTGCTCCGCTACCAGATCTGTGTGTGCGTGCGTGCGTGTGTGTGAATAAGTGAGAGGGCGAGCAAGACAGAGAGGCAGCGAGGGTTTTGATATATTCCACATGTTGCTTGCAACCCAGACACAACAACTCCTCGCCGTATGGAGGAGTGTTATGAAAAAGAGAGGAGAAGGGGAGAAGTTTCTGCTGCTGAGGAGAGGGAGTTATCGTGGGTATGAACTGGTGGGGGTGGGGTAGAAACAACATCCATGCTTTTAGGAGAGAAAAAAAAAAAGAGTGTGAGCTGCTGAGAGTGTGCTGAGGTAGAGGGTAGATTAGGAGTTAGGAGGGCACAGAAGAAGAAGAAGTGAGGTCACGGAGGGTTCGCGTAAAAAGAGCCCTCTGATCACCAAAACAGCTCCCAAAAAAAGAACCTGTCATTTTAGGCTCAACTCACACAAATACACACCTACCCACCCGCACACACGCACACATTTTGTTCTGGTAGCGGAGATCTCTCTGTCAGTAGAGAGCGCCTGGCCTCCTTGAGAACGTTTATTTTCCCGTTCCGTCAATCTAAACAATCCCTTAAAAGGGATCGCAGATGTTTATAGGCCTTCACAGAACAAATGCTGCCTTTCTGACCTGCAGATACACACACAAGCATGCAAATATATACACACACACACACTCTCCCCAGCGGAAGAAACAGAGGCAAGTGCTTGTAATGAAGACACAGGCTATGAAGAAGAAAGGGGGGAGAGGATGGGACCAAAGTAAGCAGCAGCCACAGCTTAGTGTCACTGACATAACAAACACTCCACATGCTCTCTCACATGTCCTATTTTGGGACACACAGTTTCAGTGGAACATACAGGTGATGATTTAAACAAAATGTGTGATTACCACTTGTCGCATTTCAACCTGATCAAATAAACAAGCATATAGAGAGGTCTTCACAGAGGAAATGAAACAAGAAGAAGAAGAAAAGAAGGCAGTGTGTGTGTCTATGTGTCTGTATGTGTGTGTGTTTGCCTGTTTTTTTAAAGGCTTGTTAAAAAGGCTGCCCGCTCTGCCTGGGCTCTAAAGCCACTCAGACAAGCAGTGTTTTAGTGTAAACACACACAGCGGTTTTCCCCTTACATGGCCATGTGCTGCCAAACTGTGTTTGTGTGTGTGTGTGTGTATGTGTGTTGGGGATGGGTGATTATGGTCATTATTAACCTGCTCGGTGTTCGTGTGTGTGTGTGCGAGTGTACTGGACTGAGCTCATGTTCTAGAACAATGTTGTTTATACAGTGCCAGGTATTTTATGTCAGTGACACTGCACCACTCTACAGGGCATAATCTTTCATCTCACACACACCACTGTGAGCTCTCTGTGGTTTAGGTTTATTCGTTTTAGCAAAAGAAGGCGAGAGTACAGGCCCAATCACATTTCTTATTCTTACCTCTACCCCTAGTTTTCAAGTGCCACCTTGCCCCTCTGAACAGAGTTACAGGGAGTGGCGGTTGAAATCTTCTCCTGTGAAACGGGTCAACCCTTGAAGACCCTGATACATCATTAGTTCTAATCGATGCTGGCATTTACGTAAAGAGACGCAACAAGTCTTGTCAGACATTGCGAATGTACGCCATCTTTTTAAGCAGCTGGGGCTCAGAGGGAGTGGATCGTCCACTAATTGGAAGATCAATGGTTCGATCCCCGGCTCCTCCAGCCTGCATGTCAAAGTATCCTTGAGCAAGATACTGAACCCCAAATTGCTCTTGTGTCAAAAAACTGAGTAGCAGGTGGCACCTTGTATAGTAGCCTGTGGGTGACTGTGACGAGTAGTGTAAAAAGCGCTTTGAGTGGTCGGATGACTAGAAAGGTCCAATTACTATTCTACTGTGGTAATTTCTCTTGTGTGGGCTATAGGCA
>JAPZEB010000012.1:24060420-24074808 GCA_029783705.1 Chaetodon striatus | reverse complement strand
GGTTTCTTTGTGATTGCTCTGACACTTTCCCCGTTAGTTCATTAGTTCTATCTGGGGCCATATATGGCAAATAAATGAAGTTTGAGTGTTTTTATAGCCTTAAGACTAGTGCAGGCTCCTATCAGAGGATAATGTGTCTTTATGATAGCGACTATTATAACTTTGGGCAGTCAGGCAGGGACACAGGGGAGAGTGAGGGGTTGGGGTGGGGGGTGCTGGGGAGGGGACGTCCCCTAAGTCTTGGTAATGAAGCTCGATCCATCTCTCCTCCTTCACACACACGCACACACATATGCATATGCACATTCTCAAATTGGCCAACTCTAAAGGCTCTGAGGGCACCGAACACTGTGATTACGACCGGCTGGCCATGAAAAATTAACAGGTTTATCTCTTCCTCTCTCTCCTCTGTGTCTCTCTGCCCCTCTCTTTATGGTAGTTACTCTTAGTATACCCCCCCACCCCCATCCCCCCCGTTCTGTCCATCTCCACTCGTCTCTACCTCCAGCCCAGCGATACTTTTCCAATTTTCCTTCAGTGTCTCCCACTGAGCCCAGGGGAGGACTGGGAGAGAATTGAGCTGTGATTAAGTTGATACATTCTAGATAATAAAAGTAGAATGGCTATCACTCTCTCCTCTCTCTTGTACGCAAGAGTGCCAAAGCCCCTCCACCACACCCCACACGCCCCTTTTCTGTCTCTGCCCTGGGCAGTTTGGACACTGATAGACGAACCATATGTAAGGACAATGGATAGGAGAGGGAGGGAATCGCTACAGATAAATACAGACGGTTCCCTTCTCGTCTCATTGCTTGATATCGTGCATTACCGCTGCACCGTTCCACTTTGGCGCTGTCACACGTTTTAGAGTCCGGAGGAGATACGCTCAAGTTCTGCTATCAGCCGCAGCTTCTGTCTGTTTTATTCTTTGCTTTTAGTCCTTGTTCCGCTTCACAATCTCTGTCTGTCTGTGTCTGTATTGCAATATCCTGTGTATGTGTGTGTTTGTCATCAGTTCCAACATTGTTGACACTGTTAACCTGTCTAATGGCAGCAGTCAGTGGCGTTTATTCCAGCACCTCGGGTGTATTAAGTGCCTTGTTGACACTATGCTGACTGTGAGCTCAAACAGGCTTTTAAGGATGAAAAAAGTGTAAATTAGGACAATAACACTTGTAATAATGTTGCATGTTAAATTACAGAGCAAGTCTTGCACATTTCTGTCTCTGTCTCACGCTGTTCTGCTTTCAATTGCAACAGAAATTGTTTCGATACTTGCCGTGCCAATGCAAAACAACTTTTCTTTTAAAACTTTGCCTGTTTTTTTTCTACAAAACCTGTTTCTACAGAAGTCCTTGGTATCAGTGTTTCAACAGTGCTAAAAAAGCCTCACGATTAGATTTACATGAACACTGTTAAAAGTGTACTTTTTATATAACATATACAGACATCTGACAGTAACAGAAAGCACAAGGACCTCTTGTATTTCACCCAGGCTATCCATAAATCTCGAGAATACACAGTAAATATTTAGAATATGGTACACAAGCACAGAGGGTATATTATTATATTTCTGTCTTTCTGGCACCACACACCTACCTCTTCTCACATATACTGAGGCCCATAATTACAACATGGTCAGAGAAACTGTAAGTCACATATAATCAGTCAGTGACCTTGTCATTAATGGTGGTTTCAGTCTTCAAAGAGAGAAACCATAGCAGTATTTTTTTATTTTAATAACTTCATTTCACTCTCACTGAATCTTAACATTGATGTACTAATATTACTGTCCGTAAGAGGAAGATCACCTAAATATTGAGACTTTACTGGCAAAAGAACTGGCCTTAAAGCTACTGCAAAACACCCATACACACAGTCACACACACACACACACGAAAGGGTCCGGTAAAAACAGTCCGAGGGGAAACGGACAGTCAAGTGCTCTTCTGCCAACGGAACACTTTGTTCCTCCAGAATGTAAACATACTGATTTATCTCAACAGCTCTCTTCAAACACGGCCGCCTCTCTTCCTCTCCTCCTCTTCTCCTCTCTTCTGCAACCTCTCTTTCTCTCCAGCTCAACGCCCTGCTGCACCCCGCTGCCCTCTCTCACTTTGGTAACTTGTGATGTCTGTGTTAACGCTCACAAACACCAGTGGCCCTGATCGCCTCTTTCCCTCTCTCTCTTCCTCTCAGTCGCTCCACCTCACGTCAGTACCATTCCCATGCAAAAAAAGGAGCGTGCCCTCTCAAGCACTCAAACCCATCACACCGGCCCCTGCACGAGGTGGAGAGATGCTGAGAGCAGCTTTGGAATAAAATAACAAATCAAGCCCTACAAACTAAGGATGACCAGCCTCTTTAGCTGGCGTGCACTCGTGCTGCCCTTTCCCTCCCCTTCGTTCTTTTTACAGTTTGGTTAAACGCACGCCGCCTTCTTTTTCTGTTTCCTTTTTTCTCTTTCTTCTCTCTCTCAGGATAGAAGTTTGATGGCTTACACTGATTCCGACGTCACAGCCAGACTGACAGTTGACATTCTCTCTTCTTTAAAAACCTGTCCCTCTCCTTTATTTCCCTCCCTCTGCTCAGATTGCCAGACTATTGTCAGAGGTAGAGCACTGGGGGGGCAGTGGGGGGGAGGGAGGAAGAGATAGCAGCTTTCATAGTTTCTGATTGTGCGATTTCCGGGTATTGGGGTGAGTGGAAGGGAGGTAGAGCAAAAGTGAAAGCGGAAAGTATACGGAGAGAATGAAAGGGACATAAAGTAAGAGAGAGCAGAGGTAGATAATAGGTGTCACTTGATCCAAGTCTTTGTCCTGTTTAGGGCACTAACAAACACAGACGCTGAATATCGGTGAAGTAACAGCACGATCAGAAAAGGTTTCTTAAGGAGACCATCAGAGAACCAGAGACGGTCTGACAGTAAGAGTGAGGGTAGTCTATAATTGTTATGAGATTTGCCATTTCCCCCCACTGACTGTTACCTTCTGTGTACATTGTTTACATCCCTGATCACTCCCTCTGCTCTTTTACTTTTTGTCTTCCACCTCTCACACGGAGAGACATGGTTTGTGTAATTGAGTTTGTCCATGTGGAAAAACAATACAAGCCAGAAAAATACTTAATGCCTGGTATTTTGTATACATGTCAGATCGCATGAGTGTAAGTTTAAATTGGGACCGTTTGTGCATTGTGTGTGAAAAAGAGGGAGAAGTGCTGAGTAGAGAGGCGGCAACGGAAAAAAAAAAAGAAAAGGGATGAAGTGGCATGGTGCTTAAATGCTCTACACATGGACGTGGAAAGCTTCTTCAGTTTTATCTTCAGTAAGTGATACTGAAAAATGTACACGAGACTGTCTTAGCACCAAACAGATGAAAGATAATATGACTGTTTTAGTTATATAATCTCATGAACAGTGGTGGAAAGTACTTTTAGTACTTTTAGAGTACAATTTTGAGATACTTGTACTTTACTTGAGTAGTTACTTTTAATGTTACTACTAAACTACTTTTTAGAGGGTAGTATTGTATATTTTACATTATATTTACATTAAAAATGTATTTGACAGCTCTAGTTACTAGTTATTTTGCAGATCAAGATTTTACATTTGAAACATATGATTATATAATAAATATGACACATTATTATGGGTTAAAATACCCCAACAGCATGGCTAGATTACGACAGCTCATCCCAAAATCAGAAATGTGTAAATTTCCTTTTACCTATAGCACTTACAAATAGGAACTATTTACTTTATACCCAACTACACCCACAACCATATCCCAGCACAGAGAGAAGCATACATCTACCAAAGATGAATGGCTTGTGCTTGTGACAGTGCAATGTGTAAACAAATGTCATCCTCCGTGGCTGAGCTGTAACATTAGCTAGCTCAGGGGTGCTGGGTGAGCTAGCAGTAGACACACTTCCCTCTGCACAGTGATGTGGTTGTTGGGGGTAGTTCAGTAGAAAGAAAATAGTTCCTACACGAAACTGCTCACAACAAGGTCTGCTTTGGGCATAGCTGGCAATCCAGCTATGCCCAAAGGTATGCAAGTATAGGGTACTTTAAATTAGCTCTAATGCTCGTCCTCTTCTTCTTTTCTTGGGCTAAAAGGGCTATAAGCCATGATGGTGGCACCACAGCAACAGCAGCTTTGAGCTGCAGGAATTATAAAGTCCATCATTGTTTTTCTCATAAGGTGTAAAACTAATCCAACATATCTCCGTCTTCTTTTATTTATTTTCTGGGCAATTGACACCAAATTCAATCTACTGTGTTATGTCAAAAACTGAGCCCACAGTACATCATATTGTTTTAGTGTAAACAGTACTGTGATCAGCTACTGCAGATTCTCGCTAAATAAATCTCCAATGTTGATGAAAAAAATAAATACAATTTGGTGTCATAGAGCAGTAGTGTGGTAAATTTAAGCAAAATGTATCTAAAAACAATAAATTACAGACATCTCTACGTTTTCTAGATAAAGTAACAAAAAACTTAGAATTTAGTATTGTTAATTTAATTTTTTTAAATTCTGGGTTAAGGTTACATGCAACACACCTATAGTGTGAAGCCAGTCTATGGTTTCTCACTTGGCAGGCAGTTCAACAAGATCTGGACCTGCCCCTGGTGTCTGAGGTTGTGATTTTGAGCCTGGGTGATGCAGAATAAATATGCCAAGGTCTACTCAGGCATTGTCCTGTATGAAACAAAGACACGTGATTTCTCATGTATTTTTAATTTAAGAAATTTTAACTCATGGCAAGCTTGTTATGGTCTGGGCAGTTCTGCTGACAGACCCTTCTGCGTTTCTCATTTGTCCTCCTTCTCACCCTTTTTTCACATTTGCTATATTTTTATTTATTTATTTTTGTTTACTTTGCATTGTCATTGTCAGTTTATGTAATAAAGAATAAATCCTAATGTGGAAAAGCTTTAATTCTTTTGGGGGTCCGGTAGTGATAAGGCATGTTGTCAGTCCTCTACCGCACACACAGTACTTTATTATATGCCTTTAAAAACAGCAGCATTTTTAAAAAATTCAATCAAATACTTGTTAGTTAGCGGTAACATTTTATGAAGCGCCCCTACCTAAGATGTCACAACCATAAAGCAGCAACTTGAAGTTCATAATGCTTTATGTGATAAAATAGGCAACATCAGAGGTTGGTATAGACCAACAATGTCAAATGACTGGAATTAATCACTAGTTAAAAAAAAAATCCAGATTTTTCCACCACAGTTCTACTTTGTTTTGTCACTTGGTTGGTAATCAAATTTAACCCTAATAAGAGGACACGGTATGGTTAAGTATCTTAGACAGTTGGAAAATGTGAATTATTTTTGCTGAATAAAAACAAGCACAGTGGAGGCTGAAGGTTCAAATCAATGGCAGCGGAAAACCTCTCTTTTTTTTCTGTCTTTTTTTTTTTTTCTGAAGAGGCGTCTCCCCTCCCAAGCCCTCAGCCCCCCCCTTTTCCTCTCTCTGCCACTCGTCCGTCTGTGTGATGTGTTTAAGACAATCCCATAATAAAGGATGCGGCCATACATATTCATGATAGAAATCTAGTAATTAGTAAACCCCCCCATGCACACACATACACACACACACGTACACGGCCTTCATGCATATGTATGTCCTTGGCAAACAAAGGCAGTGGCAGCATGGGGCATTCTCTATTAACACACACATCCACGTGTGATGGCACAGATAGCAGCCCTGCCACTCACACACACATGTGCAAAACACATCTATGTGCATGTGCACAGGCGTACATGCTCTTAATAATACACACACACACACACACACACACACACACACACACATACACACACTGTGAGATGGCAAGGTTGAGAAGGGAGGGGTTTCCCTCTCATCAATGGAGAACCTATAATTTCCTCCAGCTTGAAAAATAGCCTTAAACACAGACTCAGATCTGCGCTGACTCCCAACTACTCACTCATTCATTGTCTAACACACACACACACACACACACACACACACTGACAGCCCTGCATCACTATTGCATCACATTTAACAAAAGCAAGGGAGGCATATTTAAGAATCCAAACCCTAGTGGGATGCTGCCTCCTCAACTCCCATCTCTGTGCAAACACACACTCACAATCACCCGCTCCCTGAATGTTATCTCTCACTGAACAAAAACAGCTGAATGCAAGTGAGAATTGGAACAATCAATGCAAAATGATTGCGTCATGTGAAGTGCGTCTGTTGCTTTGAACCTAAAGGGGTTGGGGGGTTTAGCTTTTGTGGAACAGGGGTTTTATGCCATCTGACATCCTGAGCCTTCCAGCAGAGAAGTTTCGATCCAGTTTTTGCTGAATTAGATGATACAAAGACGAGGGAGACAGGCAAGGTGAGGAATGAGTTATAGGTGACAACAAGCTCGGAGAGAGAGGATTTGACAAACTGACAGTGAGAGGGAAAGATAGAGAGGGGTGGGGAGTGTGAAGTGATACTTAATGCAACATTTCTCACTAACAAAACTCCTTTTTCTTAGACTATTTCTTTCCCTTCGATACCAAGGTAACTGTTTGACTTCCTGTTATACTTGACGCTGTCAATAGACCTGCGCTTGTGCACTTCACTGTGTGTATGTCTAACTCTCATGGTCACACAAGATCAAGAGACAGATTGAATATAGCTGCAAATTTTACTGAAAACAAGTGGAAATGGTGTGTCTGCGTTAGAAATTAAATCTGTCTTAAATCAGTCATCTAAAGACAAAAAAACTTTTAAAATCAGTGTATTGTACAAGACAAGACAGGAAATTATTTCATAATAACTAACAACAATAAATGTAGTTTTTTAATTTAATGACCAAAGTTGATGTTAAAGCATCACCTTAATATTCGGTGCTGGTTTACCTGATCAAAACAGGTAATTTTATTTCAAGTTGGTGCGCATTTATGGCTACAGCTGAGGTAAATATATACAAGTGCTAAAAACAAAGGCTAAATATAAACTGTTTGGTTCAGTTTTGCCGACCTGGTGAAAGAGAGGCCACGGAGCAAAAACAATGCCAAACTTATTCCATCATTGCCGAAGAAAGAAGATGGCAGCAGGGAGCGGAAAAAGAAAAGGAAAGTAGGTCAGAAGGACTGCAGTGCTGCACACCAGAGACAAATGGATTATTTCTTCACTGTGCGGAGGAAAAAAAGCCAGGACAGTGATGAATGAATTACAGTAAATTAATTAAAACATCTGGCATGGACTCTTCTCTAAATTTTTTGAAATGTGACAGTTTTCTTTTTTTTCCCTGTAGGAGTACAAAGACGTTCCAGGCGTTCAATCCCTTTTTTTTTTTTTTTACTTTATGGAGCACTGCATAGTATACATGGAATTAACGTAGAGCTCAAACCTGAAAATACAAACTGATTTCACCAAAGACTGTCTGTCACTCACAATGCTTATTTTATTCAGAGTAAAAAAATAAATAAATAAAAAAAAAGTGTGATTAAACGCAGCCAACACTGTTGTACTCACGTATACTTTATACATTTATAACTTTTGGCAATTTTAATTTCCTTACTGTGAAGGTCATAAAATCTGCTCTCCTCAGGAGGGACAAAGCTGTCACTAAGATTATAAAACATAAAAGGCAAATTTTGCCGGGGCCACAGACAATAGAACTATCTGCGCTCAGGTAGCCACAGTCCAGTGAAACTATTTGAACAGCACCACCAGCTGAGAGTGCTCTCTGTCCTTATTATCACATCCTCAAATGTACGCACACATGCACATACACGCACACAGAGAACGGCCTAACGCTTCCTGAGCAGGCTCATCTGAAGTTGTAATGGGTCAGGTATAAAGGGCTTTTTTGTGTGCGTGTCAATCAGAGAAGTATGAAAGCCTATGAGCATGCAGAGAAAATGAGAGGTTTGCCACAAAGAAACATTCAGCCGCCTAAAATAATACCGCTCAACAGCCATTCAGAGACTCTCTCACTTTAGCATATGAATCATAGTGAATAATCAAGTTTCTACCAGGCGAAAGGCCTTTAAATTAGATGGCAGCAGCATTGAGAGGTGCAAAAACAGAATAAATAAGTAGCGATAAAGATCTGATGTTGCCGTGTTCAGGTATTTGCTAGGTTTTTATTATGTCCACTGTGCTTCATAAAATGTTAATACACCTGCAGCATGTTCACCAGACTCTGCTGGTGCAAAGTCGCCCATCTCACACAAATTTAGAAAAAGTTCTGAATGTTTGACACATCTCTTTAAATTAAGCAGAGGGGTCAGAGATCACCACTCTGCCCACACTGGATACACAACGACACACTCGAACTGGGCAAAGTTTTTGGTAAGAGAGGTAAATAATGCCAGAAGAAGAAAGAGCAGAAGAAAGAAATAGATGTGAGAGAGGAGGAGGAGGAAGAGGAGGAGCAGGAAATGAACTAAACTCTGGTAAACTGCACCTGCAGGGATCTCCTCCTGTGTATAATGAGAGTGTTTAATGAGTGCACACTGCTTAACGCCTCCGTGTGTCAGTGTGCATGCGTGTGTGTGCGTCTGCATGAGTGTGTGTGTGCATGCGTGAGTGTGATAATTGAATAGAGACACAGTCTTCATTCCAGCCCCCAGCGCCCGCGCAGGGAAAATAACTCATGAATACATTTTGTGTGTCCGTTGCACATTTCTGTTGTTCAAGTTGCTCTCTCCTGTTCCTGGCGATGGGTATATAGAGTGCCCATTGACAAACGGGGGGAATAATATTGCAGTTAAGTGGTCTAATAAAAATGGGAAATATGAATAATTAAAACATATTACTTAATCTGAATGCAGGTGGAGTATAGCTCTGTGGCACGGAGGCCTAAATAAGCCACTCAGGCTCGGTGAGAATAAGCTTGTATGTTCTGGGAGTACTACGGGGCTTCCTGTAGGCTTTAACACATGACACTGTGTGTGTGTGTGTGTGTGTGTGTGTGTTTGTGTGTGTGTGTGTGTGTGTATGCGTACATGCAATGATGTAAACAAAATGTGCGCTGACAGACGATGCAAAACAGGAAAACGCCAGACAATGAACAAATACAATTAATAGTGGGACAATGTAATGAGATGTTTATTGCACAGAAGAGACCAGGACATGAAAAAAGGGGGATGTGAGAGAGGGATAAACGGTGAGAAGGGGAAAGACAGAAAGGGGGAGGGAGGGGGGAGGTGGTGGAAGAGATGAGCAGCTCAATTTATCAAACCCCTTTGCTGGGGGAGACTAATTAATTTGTTTGTGTGATTGCTTTTCCACACAGTGGACGTATACACACATATTCACCAACACACACAAGAACACACACACCACGTCACCATACCAACCTGACAGACCTCAGCACTAACGAAGTCTACAGCTCTCCCTCTTTCTTTATCTTTCTCCATCTCTCTTTTAATATCTGGTTTCCCCTCACTATCTCACTCTTCACTTCCTCATCTTTTGTTTGGCTTTCCTCTTGTTAATACCCGCGTTTCCACACCGAATTAAGCTTTCAAATGGTCTCTCTCTCTCTGTGCTCTCCTTCACTGTGCACTAGGAGTTTGTTGAGTAAACTGCGTTGGGGTGATTTTCAGCGTGACAAAAGCAGAGCTCAAAAGAGAAACCTTGGACCCTTCCCTCGCATAATATCTGCTGAGACAGAGGAAGCGCAAGGCGGTGACAGGTGTTGGTGATTTTGTTTGGTTTACTGCTGAACAAAGATTTCACAAAATTAAATAAATGAATTGAGTGACGGAATATTAAATACCCCCCCAAAAAATCACAGATACAGATAGAAGTGATGACAATAGGTGACATCCACCTGTAATTCCATGCACAAAAATAATCTTTCTTTTTTTAAATTCTGTATTATTGTTCTGTGTTGTCTGTCTGTGACTTGTGTTGCTGCCTGTCTTGGCCAGGACACTCTTGAAAAAGATTTTGAAGAGGTTCTTCTGGTTAAATAAAGGTTAAATAAAAAATCTAAAAAATCTGTAAAGACCAGAAAAGCAAATAATATAGGTCGATTAAGGCATTTAGCAACCTGGCCCAGCAACCAGAGTGTCAGTTTGACAAACTTAAGCAGAACATATTTATATAAATTGTATGCATTTATTTACACAAACCCCTGTGATGGTTACTGTAACAAATACTAGAATAGAATAGAAAGATTTTTATTCATGCCTGAAGGGAAATTCAGCTGTCCAGCACCTCATAAAAGGCAAAAAACAACAACCAAACTTCCCCTCATCACCAACAAACAAAAATTTAAATAAGTTCATTAATAGAAATTAAATTAAAAAAAAATAGTCCATTCCACAGTCCAGTCCAGTTGTGGCTAATGTGATGTGTGTAAGTGTGTGTGTTACTGGACACAAGTTGGGCACAGCTGTCAACTATCATGCAATTATGGGATGTATGCACCACAAGGTGACAAAGCAAGTGGTGTGGCTGGCACCTTCTAAATGATATACAGCCACAGGAGACAAGTCTAATCCTTGTCATATCTCAGAAAATGTACAGCAAATGTAATCTCAGATCAGAAAAAGAGTGTTTAGAATTACATAAGTACCCAGGATACTTTATAAAGGTGACATTAGACAGGAACCCTCGTCCTTGCAGAGCATGTCTGTATTATAGTGTCCTTCCGGTCCACCGTTTGTTATGAGTTTGCAGTTAAAAGTGGCGGAAGGTATTATGTGTACATCAGCAACTTAACTAGCTTTCACTTGATTGTTGTGACAACTGAAACAAGGCTGACCATGACACAAAAATGTCTTAGGCATTGATGATAAATGTTCAAAATGTCATGTCTGTCTGTATGACAGGTAATGTTTTTTATTCCTTCAATAAATTTAGAGTTACTTCTCAAAACTGTTTGAATGTCAACTTGCCAAAACGTTATAGTGTATAGAGTGTATAGAGTTGATCACCACAAGGAGCCCCACCAATGATTTTGGCTGTGTGATCTTGCACAGCAAAGTTTAAACCTTTCCGTAGCTGATCTGCTCTCTGTGCTAAGTCTAGAAGAAAAAACCAGTTGTCACGTTTACCCTAAAATCTGTGTCGTTTGCATCTTGTTTAAAGATCAATATAACAATCGAGTGGCAGGTCTGCCACTTTTCCCATCAGCCATCATATGCTAGTCTCCTTCTGTTATTTCACCTGTGTTTTCTCTTCAGGGATCAAGTGCAGGGGGGCCGAGGCAAGTGTGATGTGCAAACATTAACCTCGCTTTCAAGTTAATGGAGTTGTGGGTCAGTAACAGCTCTGTACAAGGGAGTGTTTCTACACCATCAGCAAGTTCTGTTGTTTGCACATTCCCCAGCCCATCATCTCTCCCTGAAAGCCAAAAGACCATTACTCTGCAGATTAGCTCCAACTCGGAGATTAGATCTGTCAACCACCTGCATCCTCTGTCTTTCCTATGACTTCCTCAGGCTCAAGGACGAAGGAAGTGACTCTCACTGCAGGCTGAATGACACTTCAAACACAGAAAAATCTCCAGTTTTAGTTGAGTCCTGTGTTGCCATCATAGTTGCTGCCATGGGGGTGGGGGTGGGGTGTGGCACTGGGGGGTGATGCCTATCCAAATGAGCATGAATTAATAAATAATTAAAAATTTTATTTTGCAAATTCCCAAGTTAAAAATACATATTAAAATCACAGTCAGCTGGCATCAGGTAGGCTTAACCACCCTGTTCTAATCTAACACTTTTCTAGCCTGTGAACATCACATCAGCGTCACACACCATTTTGTGTGCAAATTTCAAGCCCTCAAGCAGCAAAGGAACAGCCAAACATTCTGCCCACAGCAGAAAGCATCCATTGTAATCAACTGAGGCTGCTAGACTGCCCAGAGAGGCCACATGACCTGCATTGTGCTATTTATCCCTATTTTTCTATGGCTGGTCTATTTTTTTTTCTCTATGCATGACTAAATGGCCCTCAACAGGTAAAAACTAGACAGAGCTGTGTTAAAAACAAGTACCGTCTTTTAAAAAAATGATTAAATCAATACCTAATTGCACCAGAGGCAAATCAATGCAGCAGAGCAACTTTGTGGGTGTTTTTGCATTAAAATTAATCAATCAAATCATTGCATCCTGTAGTTTTAATGATCCAGGTCATTAATTCAGTTTCAGTTAATGTAGCATGCACTTCCAAACCCTGCTTAACCAATTGCATTATAACTTGGAAAACTCAGTACACACACAGTGAAGCTGGCACACCAACACATGCTACAAAGATGGAGCTTGTGTAGTACGTTAAAAAACTCCGCTCTGCCCTGCCTACATGACTTGTCGTGCCCGTTAACCATGTATGTTGACCAATACAGTTCTTCTATTGTAGGGAAGGTAGCCAGGCAGAGGAATGTCGTGTGCCTGTGAGCAGCTGAGGTACACTGGGATGGTGAGTTTTCCCCATCACAGCAAGGTTAAGTGTTGGAGCACAGTAAGAGCCTTTCATTTGGAGCCCTTTCACCTTACTGTGGCCTATTTTGTTTGTACTATTCCACCCCAAAGTACTAATCAGCTTATCAATGCCATCAAACAGGGCCACAGCAGGGCAGCTTGGTGCAGCTATCACCTGCTGTGAGGCTGTAATAGAAACTCAAGTCATCCATCCCAAGGTGTGTACAAGGTAGCAAGAAGTAGGAGATAACCAGGCAGACTGTAACAGTGCAGTGATTTTAACTGTGGAATGATGTCAAAAGGGGAGAAATAAAAGGATGGGTGGCCTAAATGCTTGAGATCATCAGGGCAGAAAAGTCCACACAGGTGTCCTGGAGACTGAGCAGTGGAAAAGGACAAGAAAGGTCAGATGAAAGGCCTGAGTACTGGAGATCAGCATAGCTGGAAGTTCAGGTGAGTAGCTGCAACACTGGAATGAAGGAAAAGGCTGCTTTAGAAAGTTGCAGGTGTAAACTCTTACAAGGATGGCAGCTAGTAGGCAGGGCAGATTGGTGGAGTTGATCTGGAGGACCCTCAAAAGCAGGACATATGGGTAAAACCGTTCTGTGAGATAGCCTGGATGTCAGCAATGTAGGTGGGACTGCTCTGAAGGCTGGTGTGGAAGTAACCAGAACAGGCACTGAGCCGTTAGAGTGCTGGACAGACAGCAGGTCTCAGACCAGGACAGGTAGCTGATGGGTGGGAGTGCCAGGTAACAATTGGCAGTGGGATTAAAGGTCAGATGGGAAGCTGATTGATAGTTGATTGAGGTTGATTGTTAAAAAAAATCCATTATGAAACATGTAAAAGATGGTTAGGCCTTAGGGGGTTAAACAGTCATCACAGCCCTTCTCACAGTATATATTCTGCCCCACTTCAGACTCTGATCAGATTCAACCCTGCTTAGCTTTTTTATCAATGCTTGTAGGCAGCTAGTCCCATGTGATAGAAAATTGCGGTTGAAGTAAGGCACGGGAATTAGGGTGAGGTTGGGTCAATAGAGGGAAATATTTTCCTCTGACATTATCAGATGCCACAGCAGACTGAAGATAGATAAAGACTTACATAACTATGTCAATGATATAAAGAGGTTTCTCACATAAAACTAGGCTATCTATGCTGTAGAAATATGCACATACTTTTGAAATTGGTGCTACATGAGAACAAAGAGAACAAAGGCTGTGGTATGTGCTTTTGCTTTTAAAGTAGAAAATCTATAACTACCAGAAAACACTGCACTGCACCAGACCAATAAAACCTCCCTCTGGTGGATGACTAAATGCGAACGTACAATTGACACAATGCCGGCCAGCCGCCAACAAACAATTTCATATTACAGTTCAACAGTGAGCTACAACATGTTTCTTAAAAAAATGAGGGGAGAAATAGGTATTGCAGTGACATAGTACTGGTTCATATTTAATTAATGCTGCTTAGTTTTACCATCTGATCATCTTGTCTTTTCACCATAATGGGTTTCTTCAGAAGATAGAGGACCAGTTAGAAGATAGGGAGTGTTATGGACTTTCAAACAATATGAGAAGAGGAATGGTTCCCTGGATTTGGTTTACCAGTGGCTCTCTGTGTCATAAGATCGCCTAAAGCCTTGTTCACATTACACGACTGGCCGACCAGTCTTGAGTTACGGAGACTATCGTAATCTTTTGAGTGGTCATACTTGGCGACGTGTGTTTCTGTCATCGGGAGTCTTGTCAACTGCGTTACGACCTGTGTGTGTACACCACAAGATTTCTCCAGTGAGCCCTCACCGACAGAGCCCCACATAACACAGTGACGTCACCAAACTACGTTTTGTCACACGTGAGCAAAACAGAATACTATGAAGTCCCCCGGCGCTAAACTTTAACATGGATGTCTGACAGCTTAGAGCTCTGCAGGTTGTTTGCGCCATGCTCTGCACTGAGAAGAAA
>JAPZEB010000012.1:24042181-24055849 GCA_029783705.1 Chaetodon striatus | reverse complement strand
AGATACCAAATACCAATATTTTTTGTTGTTGTTTATTTTGTTTTTGTTGTTATTCATTCTCCCTTTAGCACCAGGGAAACAAAGAAATCTTTATCATAAAAAAAAAAAAAAAGTTTATAAGTCATTCAGCTCCTTATTACACTATCTTTAAATAGGCACGAAGTCAATCATACAGATGAATAAAACAACCTTAAATATAACCTTCTTTCACATGAAAAACCTTTGCTATATAGCTTCCGTAATATCTATTTTAAATTGCTGTGAAAAAATCAACAAATTTCTGCTTCAAACAACTATTTTTATTCAGGTTTCTTGCCAAAAACTAAATATTACAAGATAGACATACATCATAGTAATGTTGTAATTTACCATCGCCCAATACTCATTTTTACTGAAGAAAGCTTGAACACATCCTGGTGTCGCTGTTAGATGTGACCACTGGAGTACATGTTGGACAGATACATGTTAGAGAGTGCATGTTACATGGGTGCATGTTCGACGAGTACAAGTTAGACGGGTGCATGTTCGACGAATGTATGTTAGACGAGTACATGAAAGACAGACATGTTAGACGGAAGCATGTTAGAAGAGTGTATGCAAGGTAGGTGCATGTGATACAGGTGCATGTTAAATGAGTGCATGTTAGATGGATGTACGTTAAAAGGAGTACATGTTAGAGGAGTACATGTACGACGGGCTTATGTTAGACGAGTACATGAAAGACGAGTATGTTGGATGAGTACATGTTAGATGAGTACATGTTAGACGAGTACATTTTAGACAAGTGCACGTTAGACGGATGCATGTTAGAAGAGTGTATGCAAGGCAGGTGCATGTGAAACAGGTGCATGTTAGATGAGTGCATGTTCGATGTACTCATTGATGTACATGAGTATGTTAGACAAATGGCGTATGTTTGTTGGACAAGTACATGTTAGACGAGTACACGTTAGTTGAGTACACGTTAGTTGAGTACATCTTAGACGAGTACATGGTAGACGAGTACATGTTAAATGGATGCATGTTAAAAGAGTGTATGCAAGGCAGGTGCATGTGAAACAGGTGCATGTTAGATGAGTGCATGTTCGATGGATGTATTTTAGACGAGTACATGTTAGATGGATGTACATGAATACGTTAGACAAACAATGTACGTGTGTTGGACAAGCACATGTTAGACGAGAACATGTTAGTCAAGTACATGTTAGATGAGCACATGTTAGACGAGCACGTTAGACGGGTGTATGTTAGACGAGTACATGTGAGATAAGGACATGTGTTAGATGAGTACATTTTAGACTGATGTATGTTAGAAAAGTACATGTTAGAGGAGCACATGTTAGACTGATGTATGTTAGAAGAGTACATGTTAGAGGAGTACGTTAGACGGGTGCATGTCAGAGGAGTATATGTTAGATAGATGCATGTTAGAAGAGTATGTTAGACGAGTACATGTTTGACGGATGTTTGTTAGATGAGGCCGTGTTAGACGAGTACATGTTAGACAGGGGGCCCAAAAAAGTCTTCTATTGTTCCCAGCACAAAATTAGTTGTCATGCCCTGCTTTTAGCCTACGTCACATAAAAATCAGCTACTGCCATTGGTGAACATCTTATTTGCCGATAGGCTGATGGCAGTCAATGAAGTGAATATTGGCCGATACCAATGTGCAACTGATAAATCGGTGCATCCGTACTATTTTGTCTCCCGTGACACAATCAGGATTTAATGTATTTAAATAAACTGTGCTAGTTTTAGTAAAGGGCACTTATAAAACAGAAATAATAGAATCCATGAAGAGGAAGAATATATTTTCAACATTCTCTAATGAAATAGAGATATACTGAGAATTTAAAGCTGAGTTAGCAACAATGTTGGTTGGTTGGTCTGAATCAGCCTTTAGCACTGTTACACACATGTTTGTAGGCGATAAGCGTGCCCCATTTCGATAAGACTGAGTGTTAAAACACTCTTGGCAAGCCTGGGCAATGCTGCAAACACTAAAAGACGGAGAGAAAAGACACAAATATGCACATATGCTTGCACCTGTCTGGACAAACCCAGTGGGTTGATGTGCTTTGGCCTCTGGTCACAGTTTAATTAAACTGCACATCACTATGTTGCACGCACGATGTAATACAGCAAAGACAAATTGTGTTTCTCTCTAGTTATTTGACTCTCTCACTCTCTCTATATACATAAATACATATAGAAAAACTTTATCCGTCTCTCCACTGTTTCCTGTTTCTATCTTTAACTAGCTCTCTTTCTGTTCTTCTACGGTTGCTGTCTCCCTCTCTCACACACACATGCACAGTGCGAACATGCTAAATCATGCAACCTAAACTGCAGGGTGCAGAAGTTTCTCCTCTCTCTCCAGTGTTATTAGGATTTCCTGCAGAGCGGAGCAGTGTGTCTTCTACTGCTGGGTTGGAACTGCAGGGTCACACTGGAAAGCTAAAGCCTCCAGCCTGCCTCCACTCCACTTTACTCTTTAGATGGGCCACTTTTTATCCTGACCTTCAGGATGTTCAGAAAAGGGATAGGTCACAGCTCACAGAGAGCTGGGAACTAGTCAGTGAGAAAAAAGTCACTGTATGTACGTATTTACAATGCCAAAAAGACAGCCAAGACCGCAGTGCCCATCAGATGTGGAGAAGTGTAGTTTAAATGAAAGCAGAGGCTTTATCGCACATCATACAAACATACACCCACACAACTCGCTATCTTTTAACAAGTCAGACAAGCAAAAAGGTGTCTGGATCACTTGGCTCACGGCCACAAACAAACTGAGCGTTAACACACACAATCAACATCACACACCTCTGGCCACTGGTGCCTGGGTGAACCGGAGGGGCAATAATTGAAAGTTGGCTCGCTTCAGAGAGCATGACACAAAACCAAGAGGGGAACCAAGAGCATTTTCGCACTGTTTTTATGCGGGAGTTAGTAGGTACTTGGGATAGGTCAGAGGGGGTGTTTGGCCCTGCCCAGTGGACAGGCTCAGGGGTGGGGTAAAGGCAGAGAGGGGGCAGGGAGAGGGTTAAGTCCTGGCTGCCATGGCTAATGCCTCAATCTTCTTGCCCCCCTCGCTACAACAACACGGGATCAACAAAGACAGGATCAACAAAGCTCCAGCCAAAATCCTCCGACGCACTGACACAGAAAATTCCCAGTCCTCCCCAGGCCGCACAGGGAACAGCAAACACACACTTACACACACACACACATACACACACACATATCTCCGACTGCTTAGGGAACAACAAACAAAGGCGGTAAATACAGCTGCAGACGGCTGGGCAGATAACAGCCAATCCCTATCCCCAACTTGTTCCGTGGCTCAGTGGCTACTGACTGCCCTCTGCAGCTCGCTGCCTTGGCCATGCCTTCTACACAGCACAAACACCTGCTGCTTAATGCTTCAACTCACTCAATCACAGCATCCCTCGTCAAACAGCAAAGTTTCTCCTCTCCTGGCTGTGTAAAACTTTTCTCTATTTGTTCCTTTTTTCTATGATTTTGAAGGCAGTTTCCAATTTGTGCGCAGCTGTATCATTTCACTATCATTTATGCAGTTTGTAATAATGTATTAATAATTAATAATTCATCCTTTTTGCCGGCAAAACTTAATACACACTCACACTGACAACTACATGTATGCACATACAGTATATTCAAACTCTTACACATTCACACTGACACACATTTCAGCACAGAGAGGGCATAAAAAGGCCATCCAGGCCTGTTTCAGCAAAGTAGACAGAGCACAAACACAGCAATGTCTGGATGGAAAGATGGAGAGATAGACTCCCCTGTAAAGGAAGAGATAGAGAGAAAGAGAGAGGCCAAGAGTGATAGAGAGAGAGAAGGAGGGAGGAGGTGGGAGGTTCGGCAGCCCTGCATGCAGAAGGGTGTTTGATGTAATCCAGGAAGTTAGTTCAGTAACTCCATCCCTCCGTCCCTCCGTCTTAGTGAAGGACAGGAGAAGGAGGGATGAAGGAGGCCCTTGTCTGGAGAGCCAGGGGTTTTCCACATCTGTCCTCCGCATTGTAGCCAGCCTCTCTAAACAGCCCAGGAGTCTGTTATGGCTGGGGGAGGCACACACACACACACACACACACACACACACACACACTCACACACAGCAGCTATGTCTGAGTGAGCCTTGTGGAACGCTTTAACACTGATTGCAGTTAAGCGTTAAATCATCCATACTAAAGTTACCAGTGAGAGAAAACACATCAGGACACAATTCATAGCTGGGCGATGTCTGTGTTCGGTGCATGTGTGTGTGTGTGTTTATGAAACGCCTGTCACGCAACACTGCCCTGCCTGCTGAAGGGATCCTTGTCTTTCTTTTTTCTCCCTTCCTTTTTTTTCCCCCTCTGGAATGCTCTCTAACACGCATTCGCCTTTTCTTTCTTCGGGATATATGACAGGTTGCCCCCCCCCCCCTAAACCCCACTCCACACCGTTACCACCACCAACCCACTACCTACTCACCCCCACTCCCAAACTCTCAGCTGTGTAACCTGGCAACTCTTTCATACTCTGAGTGGGTATGTGCCACATAAACAGAGATGAACACATCCTCCAGCATATATCATGCACCACACTGGCTGGGCTCTACAGTCAGGCCTGAGGCGTAAGCTGCAGGGAAGGAGGCCTCATTCATATCTGCTCCTTTGTGCCCCTTGTGGTTACAAAGGAGAACAACTATAAATACTGTGTACTGAGTTGAAATGGGAAAAGATTGAGGTCAAGAGATTCTCCAAATTCCCACCACTCACAGTGTCTTTAAAAAGAATAATAAGCAGTGAAAGAAAGTAATGAAAAGTCCAACTTCTGCAAATTCAAAGTTACACATTACAAGTTACAAGTAAGTCTTATTTTAGGCTGTCATAGCCAAAGATCATTAAATGGTCAAGCACCTCGCACAACGCAGGGCCTTTTTATTTCTTGCCTAGAATTTCCTCTTAGTCAGTTTCTTAGCAAAGCAGTCACTCAACATTATTTCTTTCATTCTCTCCATTTCAACCATTTTATGCTCATCTCAGCAGGCTGACATGTCATTGTAGTGGGCGTTTGACAGTCAAACACATTTCAATGTAATTGCCACCTCATAACGTCATAATTACCATAGACGCTACAGCACTCACTTCTGAGAGGCTTGACAATAATGGGAAAGCTGTAATGATAGGTGTGTATCATGGAGCGCGCACACACACACACGCACAGGCCACAACAGCATTGTTCCCACATGTCTACTGTGGCCCTGGCCCTGCTTTTTTTGTGCCATTTCTCTTCATGTAGATATCTCCCATTTAATTCAATTAAAACTTTTAAACAACCTAATTGGAAACAACTGCCTGGAAAAATTAAATTACATAAACAAAACTATTCTGACAGATTACGTCTAATATTAGGCATCTGGGCCTTATTAGGCTCCAGTAATAACAGCACCAGCACACGGGGAGGACAGGGGAGCAAGCCATTTTCTGCTGTATTAGCTTTGACTGGCCACGCAACCAGAAGGTGGGTTGTGTGTGTTTCTGTGTGTGTGTGTCTATGGGAGCTGTGCACCCCACAACAGAGCAGTGTTTATTTATCCTCTATTAGAGCGGGAGCAGACGTTAAACCCAAACAGGCCCTGAGTAGTGCTCCCCCCCGTCAATTCTTTCTTCCCTCCCTCCGGCCCGATTAAGAACATATGGAAATGGGGCACGCTAAAGGTGAAGCAGAGGGGAGGGGAACGCCTGTGAAGTACACGTATGTGAAGAAGTGTCAGCAACTATGTATATGCCTTCCTTGAGGCTCTAAAGTAGAGCTTTGTAAATCTTAAAAAAAAAAATCTGGGTTTCTTCTCTCTTATAGCTGTCATGGAATGTATTCACTAAAAGACTAATGCACTTACACAGTGCACCTGTACATCATCAGTTTTGTCTGCAACCCTGCCATACAAGGTGTTCCTGTGTGCTGACTTTCAGTAAGCAATGGGTGGGCTGAGAGCTTTACAGTGGCAGGTAGTGACTTGTACGTTGAACCATCAGGGCTGGAGACGCGGTCCAACGCTGGCCCGCACTTTTAAGAGCTGCTGCTGCAGCTGTTGTCAAGGTCAACACTCTCTCTTAAACCCTCTCTCTCAAACTTTCTCTCTGATCTCCAACTGACCCTCAAACTGCCTCTTGCTGTCTGTCTGTCTCTCTCTCGCGCGCTCTCTCTCACTCCCCTGCTGTGGTTTCAGCCCATGTCATCACATCAGAGTCGACAGCTCTAATCACTGTGCAGAGCGGACGGGCTGTAAAACATGGCAGGGACTGACAGCAGGGCTCAACACACGCACCTTTCATCTTCCTTTACCAGCACACAGACTCTCACATATACATACACATATAACAAACACACGTGGGCTTGTATACACAGCGCGCTCATTTGCGCGAATGAGTGCACGCACAAACACACACACGGTACACAGACTCAAGGAGACCTCATGTTTCAGCAGTCCCTCTCGGGTGTGTTGTAGTCATGGTTTCCCGCCTGTGTTCTTCCGTAACCCCAAACACGGCGTTGCTCGAGGAGGAGGCAGGAGGGGGAGGAGGAAAAAGGAGGATCTGTCAATCAATGTCTGATCCACCTAATCCTCAGGTAAGACGGGAGCTTTACGACGGAAGACTGTCGCAGGCCAGACAGAGAAAAAACACACACGAGCATCTGACCCTAGACAGCGACTCACATCTTCTTTACGATCTGAATTAATTTCATGTGTCACTGGCGAAGACACGTTTAGGTGGTAGGACCTCTTCAAGGTCTTATTAGAAACAAAATTTTAGACCCATAGCAAACTAAATGTGATTCGCTTAACTGCAGTTACCACCTTAAATGAATTATAAAAGGTACACAAACATGCACAAACATAAAGACTAAGCAGGATATCTATGAAGGAAAAGGCATTGACTTTTTGTGTGCATTTTGAATCTCAAAAAAAGCGGATGCTAGATTGTTGTTAGTGTGTCACTGTGTCTGTCTGCATACACACACATCCACAATGAGTAACAGAAAGCAGCAAGTCCTTTGTCAGGTTGCACAATTGGTTCCTTCAAGGGGCTGGTTTAAACAGCTCCAATCTGGGCTGTAAAATAAGTCAAAGCTGAATTTAAAAAAAATAGAGCCTTTTCAATGTTTATCTTTAGAGACAAGGTTTTAAAGGAGCGCAATCAAAAATGTTTGGGTATTTATGAGTTTTTCCATTCAAAGCAAGCAAATTTCGGAGTTATATAGGTATTCAAATTATTTTTTAAGCTTGGGGGGAAGAGAAAGGACCTGTGCCTCTCAAGGTTGGTCTGATTGTAGCTGAAGTGGATTGGTGTCCTTGCACTGTCCAGTCCTTGTGTTCTCTTTAGTGTTTGTGAAGCTGTATGTGTGTGCTGGTGTGTGAGTGTGCATGCCCATGCATGTGCTTTCATGCATTTACACATTAATAATAAAAAAAATAAATTAAAAAAAAACATCTTTATTGACAGCCACTGTGCCCCAATACAAAAGAAGTCTGAATTCCAAGTCTGGAATTCATTAAGGACACTTTAGCATTCAGCAAGACAACAAGATCAAATACTGAATACAGGTTGAAGGCTTGAAAAGTTTAAACAGTTTTACTCAGTTCAGCACATAATAAAATATTCAAGCTGACGCAAATAACTCCTAATTAAAAGAGGCTGCTATTATCTTGTCACAAGCACCAATAATGACTGCATGCTGATACAGAAAGATAACTGTTGACAAAAAAAAATAGAACTGGTTAAAAAGAAATGAGAAAAGAAAAACTTCAATTGTTTGTCCTTGAGCATTATTTGTGTACAGAGTAACATCGATACATTCCCTCCAAAATATAGCAATGAGGAAAGATTGAGATCTTTAAACCACCTGAGCACCGGACCGAATTTCACCAGCCTTTAGACACTGAAAATACATCACAAACCTCTATTCAATGACTACAATGTTGATGGTGTTGGTGGTGTTTTTGGTGTTCGGAAAGGAGGAGCAAGGCTACTTTGCTAACTGTTAAAATGACATTAACTGACTGCAACAGCATGTTCTACTTCAGCAAGAGCAGCCACTATCCAATTTTAAAACCTATTGATTAAAAGGAAAATGATAATGGCGAGAGGGAGTTTATATATCTGGTAAAAAAGGAAAAAAAGATAAAACTTTTAATACACTTCCAGTGAGTCAGAACCATAACATCTCTCCTGTAATACAATGCACATTGGGGACAGTTTAAGTGATGCGCGTATCCTTTTCAATGTCGCCCTAAGGGTTCAGTGGGTGAGAGGGAGTGAGAGGGTGGAGCCGTGTGTGTGTGTTTGTCCGTGTGTGTGTGTGTGAGTGAGTGTCAGGAAACAGGATGGCTTCAGAAGATTTATCACTGCTTGATCAGGTTGCGAGTGAGTTACTGCTGTTACCCCCCCTCCTCTGCCCAGGGGCCAGGGTGGTATATCAGCCTCTATATGACACATGCACACACACACACGCTTACATACACACACACATACACATGCATGTGCACACACATAGCAGGGCAGTATATCAGCTTGTCTGTGACAGGCTCTGTGTGTGTCTCTCCCATCATCTGGCCATTAGACAGTAATGGCTGGGAGAGGAGAGTAGGGTTTCCCTGTGGGCTCAATACAACAGCATTTATTACACACAACAGAAGCACCATCCTGGCCCTGCCACTCACTGGAGAGACAGAGGAGGAGGAGGGAGGGAAAAAAAAACAGGCAGTGATAAAAGGGGGGAGTGTAGGGATAGGTAGTGTGTCAGGAGTTCAAGGGAACTTTGTGTGATCTCTTGTTTTGGTGTTTATCCACATCTGGATGCTGCTTGTGACGAGAGACTGTGTAACTTTTCACTGGAGAAATGACACAATAGCAATAAAATATACCCGTGCTCAATAGACTTTATTCACAGTAGACTTTTTTACTTGTTACTTGGGCTGGGTATCAGCACAGTACCTTTAATGTGGATGGATTCAATCTTTTTCTACTCAGATCCAGAAAAAAATCTCTATATTTTTGCTCACAGCCAATCACTGCAAGTGTTCTTCGATTTATTGAGACATTTAAAACCATACAGTGTGTGGTGTGGTGAAATTGAGCACAATGTATTTGACAGACTTGGCAGTTCAGCATGCTGAGATGCCACCAAAATGTTTTAAAGTATGGCTATACTACAAGCCTGTGGTGTCTGGTAGCATTGCAAGCAAGTAAAGGCTTCAGTTCACATGATGGATATCTAAATAAGTCAAAAAACAGGTATTAAATGTAGTGCTCTAGTGGTATTTGTATCACTTTAAGGGCACTGATATTGGTACTGCTATCATAATTCTTTAAATGATACCCAGCCCTAAGCCATGGCAGTGTGGCATGTACAATTCCAGGACCCTGAAACCAAGCAGCTAAATGAAAATGGAATTCATTTTATTATTTACACCTGTGCTTCTCCTCTTATGACATATGTCCATGAAAAAGGCCTTTCACTACACTCAGGGGAGTTGCTAATGTTAGCTTATATTAACAAACTTTAAATAGATTACATGAATATGTCTGTGAAAGAGACTTTACTCTGCATGACAGTTTGCTGACTTTTTGGCTCGTCCCTTGCCCTACTCTTACACAATGCTTTAAAATGCCTAAGATAAACATTTTGGTGGTTTTATCGCAAAACTAGTAAGCAAATCATACCTTATGAAGAGACATGTCTGTTGTTGTAAGGACTTATTACACTAGCTTTTAATCAATTTGTGCTAAGCAATGTTGTTTTTAAAGGGATATTTCAACATTTTGGGAAATATTCTTTTTTTGCCTTTTTTCAGAGACAGAGATGAAGGGATTAATAATATCTGTGTGTTAACTAGCCTACAGAGCTGGAGTCAGGAAGTGCTGAGCCTTGCTTAGACTAAAACCAACCCTACTCTCCCTCTCTCTCCCTGATTGGCTAGTACTTGTAGCCTTCATTGGTTGGATTGGTTAGGTTTAGGCAAGGGGAGTCGGATTTGTTAAGCCCAGCTCAAACCAAAGATTTTTGATGAGACAAGTTGAAACATGCAACTACTCGCAATGCACTGCTCTGCAATGTTGTAAACATTGCCAGTTCACACCACTGCAACTAGATTAGATGCTGTATCATCTATATGCAACAGCTCTCTGTACTTCCAGTCTGATTTCCTGCTTTTCAGGCTTATTTTGTGGCTGAATATAATTTGCAGCTTCTTAAAATATGAATGAGGATAGTCATAGTGAGATACTGCACACATACAGCACATACAGCAGCAGAGACCCACCGTCCAACACAGGCAGACATAAAGAGACAGAAACAGAGGGCTCAGTGGGGACAGAGGAGAGCACCTGCCGCAGCAAGCGAACACGCCGTCTGCGGTCATTTTGACTTGACCATCGGACTTCACTACAAGCTGACTGGCTGTTGAAACAGGTGATGTGCTTTATGTTCTAAAACCTGCCGCTGGCGCTTTGCCCAGCTAAGTTGCAGGTGATACCAACAGCTGGCTTGAGTTGAGCTCGGACCGGCCAGTTCACACCACTGCAACTGTTCTCTGCACTGTTCTAAAACAGTTTTGTCTCGTCGCAAATCTTTGTTCTGAGCTGGGCTTTAAGGTTAGGCTAAGAATGTCGGGGTTAACTAATCAGAGGCATAGTAAGGCAGAGTAGATTGGTCATGCTTTCGCTACCCTAGGAAATGCAAATTTGCATCCTGTCTCCACCCCTATAATATTTCCCCAAAATGTTAAACTATTCCATTAAATCAACTGCACTGAGGACAATCTTAGAGGATTAAGGAAAATTCAAAATGCCATTATGCTGCTACTGCCTCACTGACCACTACACAGGAAAGTTGCATGGTTCAGCGAGGGAAATGTGGATGAATGCTCAAGATGAACGGGTGCACAAAAGCAAAGAGCATGAAACAAAACTATTTGAAAAATGGAACATAGCAAATTTGATGACAGATAATAAATTCCTTCCAGTGCTCCTGATACCGCTCAGGTTCCCCTGAGCGAGCCTCCTCTGTAACCCCCACAGCAGGATTAAGAGGCGTGAAAAAGAAGGGTTTCACATGCGGGACACAGGGATGTACATCATGTTAGCGTCGCACAAAACATGTGCGAATGGGCTGTAATTCCCCAGTTTAAGTCCCTTATTTCCATTTTGTCATGTCTGAGCGCCTGTCATGCTTTTGAACAAACATTGACATAATTAAAATGCAAATGCAGTTTGGTGGTGGAGGAGACAGAGAGAGATCTCTAAGCTGATATGCACACAGATACAGAAGCACAGAAGAAGAAACACACGCGCACACAAACACACACAAACCCTTTACAGACAACACACACAAGCAGGAACGCTGCGTGTCGATGTAGCAAACGTTGATAAAGGTTTAGAACAAATTCGCTGTTTGAGCAGAAAACTATTGAGGACCGTGTAAGTGGGTTTTTGTGCTGATCCTCAGAGTGCACTGTTGTGTATGTCTGTATGTGTATGAACCTCAATGCACACACACACATACACACACACAGGGCTCCGTGGGCTTCAGGCTCCCCAGCCCCTGGCCTTTATTAAGAGCAGTTGTTTGATGAGAAAAGGAGCCGGCCTTCACTCCAGGGCCCGGCAGAAGCCTGGGGAGTGGGTAAGTGGGTTAACCCAGAGGCCCAGACAAAGCCTGAGGAATGGATAAGTGGGTCGCCCGCCCTCAACTGAACACTCAAAGGATCCACTCTGACTCCTCTCCCTTTTATTATTAGAGCTGGTCTAATGTGTGAAGGGACCTCAGGAAGGAACACAGCACTCATCTCTGCATGAGCTACTGAGCTTGTGTGTTTGGGTATGTGCATGCATGTGTGTATGTGTTCTCGCAACTAAAGCACAGTAAACGCAG
The DNA here is from genome assembly GCA_029783705.1 of Chaetodon striatus. Classification (NCBI taxonomy): domain Eukaryota; kingdom Metazoa; phylum Chordata; class Actinopteri; order Chaetodontiformes; family Chaetodontidae; genus Chaetodon; species Chaetodon striatus. The sequence goes on along the minus strand of JAPZEB010000012.1, from coordinate 24,043,897 downwards.
TGGTCATTGAAGACACTGAGAAATTAGAAGTACCAAGTTCAAGGCTGCTACACAGGAATGTAGTGCTGCTATAGTGTGAACAACACAGGAGAAACTGATACAGAAGAAAAGTGGCATCTTGTGTGAAGGATCCTTATACCTTGGCCCCCAGTGGGGCCAGGCATGTTGAGAAAATGTGGTACAGAAAGCCCATTATGATGCTGTCATTCAGTTTCCAGACAGAGCTGAAACACTTGGAATATTTGTCCTAGCGTGGTTTCTTTAGATAATTTTACATTTGCTGTGATTAACTACTGTATGCTGTTTTCTTTAACATCTCTCCTTGACCAGACAATGTTATTTGTATGAGCTGTTTTATTAAATAGAGGTCAGATGGACACATTAAGCACATTTCAGATAATCAGGGTTCTTCTGCAGTTCAGGGAAAAAATTTCCAGCTCTTACTTGACTTTAAAATTTTACTTTCTTTGTTTTCGTTCCGAGTTGATATACAAGTATATAATTTCTGAAGAAGTAATACTTTATTAATCCCTGAGAAATTCAGGTTTCTCATTCTGTTGTCATACACACACAGGCCTGGAATACACACACACATGTACAAACAGGACCTATACATGTATTATATGGAGAGATGTCAGAGTGAGAGGGCTGTCCATGGACAGGCACCCCGAGCAGTATCACCCACGAGGTAGTACCAGTCCACACTCCATATTTAGTCTGGATGGGAACTTGAACCGACAGCCCTCCAGTTCCCAACCCAAGCCTAATGGACTGAGCAACTGCCACCTGTGGTTGCTGTTACCTCTTGTCTCACCTGCTGTGGTAATAATGCAACAATAATTTCTGTTGGGTACTCTGTGTTTGGGGAGCTTGCCCTGGTTCGATGTTGACTGGGTACCTCTGTTGCATGTCTTGGCCGTCTCACTCTCTCCCAGTGTTTCCTTCTCAGTGTTGACGGTTACAGTACTATATTACTTTTTAGCTGTAACAAAGTAATATAACACATACCAACAGGATTTTGGGTAATATCATTACATTTGCAATGTCACATAAAGTGTTACCACCCAAAATAAACTGTTTATTGTTCTTTGTTTTTCATTCATTCACACCAGAGAAAACATCCCCTGAAGGTTGTTGTGTGTTGTCATGTCATTCATTATACGCTGCCTTATAGAAGGGTTCTGGTGATCATGTGCCTTATCATGTGCCCAGTGTGTTTCCATTTATATACCTACAACTTATCCCGTTATGCTTTTGTGTCCTAAGGCTGCCTGAAAGCAACAGGGATAACAAGCTAGCCGCTGGTGTGTTTTAATATATGTTGGATGTTCTCCTTGGTTCACATCCCCTACAATGGTGGAGCAACACCAACACACAGTCCTGCTCTTATGCATAACTCTCTGGTGCTGCTGTAGCTGACCGGCACACTGAAAACCATCATAGTGACATGAGAGCATGCCATTCTGGTTATTGTGCCAACCTCAATATTGTTTATTGTGTTTCATATCATAGGCCCACACATATTTATCCATATCTCATAATTATTAAACTTTGATCCACTGGCTGACCCTCCCTGTGTCCCAGGCTATTCATTTATTTAAAAGGTCTAGGCTATTTAATTGTTTTATATCATCATACGATTATTAATATAAGCAGGGGATTTTAATACAAAGTGGTAACCACTGTATGTGAATGCATGAATGGGTCAGACCTGTG
>JAPZEB010000012.1:24031323-24042081 GCA_029783705.1 Chaetodon striatus | reverse complement strand
CAGAGGGAACTCATTCAGTGACTCCTCTGGCAGCAGCACAGCATCTCTCCCTCCTCTCTCTCGCCCTGCGTACATGGCAGTGTCGCCAAGCGATTTTGTCATACACCCTTGGTAATGTAAACTTACGTGATGCTTGCTGCTCGACAGAAGACTACACAAAAGTGAATGTGCAATAGTTATGTTATCATATGTCACAGGTTACAGCGTGATGATTAGAGGAGAAATGGCAGAGCATAAAGGTCCAGGTGGAAAAAAAACAAACTCAATCATTTAGGATTTTGCTAAAAGAGAAGGAAATCCCCTGTTATATATAATTAGATGTTATTTTGGGGCCATATCGCCCACCTCTAGCCATCATTTCTATTAGTTATCATAATATGGTACTTAGGATAAGCAGTATTGCCAAAATCTTCTCTCATAGTATATGTGGTTTCATATCACAGTATCGCTGTTTATCACAATACAGTCATTGTTCTGTAAATTGAATTAAGACATTTTTTTAAAATAACCATAGTGTACTTCATCACACTTGATTATTTTTTTTATTTGGAACTTCCATACACTTGAGTTAAATACAAAGAACACAAAAGAGCAAAACTAGACTAAAAGTATTTTAATAAATCTGAAGCTTTAATGTTCCTGTGAACAGTAATTTTGAGTTTTACAGGTTTCTCCATTTACAGCTTACTCTACTCCACGTCACCTAAATCACAGTACACTGCGAGGCAGCTGGATTCGCAAGATCACGTGACAATCGTGAGATCACGCAAAAATTCAATCCTGATGATACAGCCAGCTCTTATGATATTGTCAAATCTCTGCTAGTGGACACATTTCTACTGTTGCATGGTTTGGCGTCGTATCGCCCAACTCTGTATGGTGCTCCGCAAATTGATTGCTGAGATCTCTAAACGGGCCAACATTGCTTAAAGCAGGTCAGATGACACAAGGAACACAAGCTGTCAGATGTCCATATGTATTTTAAACAAAACCCCAGAGTAGGCAGAATTATTTTAGAGACAGGACAAAGACAAAGAGTAAAATTATTATATGAACTTTCAGCTGTCAGACAGCAGACTTTTACAATTATGTCCCTGCAGTCTCATTCTGCTAAAAACTACATCCTAAAAAAATAGTTCGATGTCCTCTGTTTCTCTTAAATGCTCTCATATATCACTTGTTGTCCCTCTCTTGTTCTCATGTGCACCACTGTGTGTACAGAATGATGGTATTGTGGCTACATGCTGTAAAAGGCTGACCGTACTCCATAGTCTCATTTCCACAAGTCTCAACCTTTGACCCCCTTGATTCTGACTGGCGGCACTTTGCTGTAAGCAACAGGGAGCCTTTCAGCCAATAGAATCAGAGCGCAGCTGGAGGTCGGAGGGTCACAGACGCACCATGTATGGAATTCCATAGAGCCAGAAAGGCCAAAGGTCATCCTCAATCACAGTCAACACAGAGCAAAGAATCAGGAGACTCCTACAGCCACAACATGACAACGACAGGGAGAAAGAGACACAGAGGAGAAACAGGAGGAGAATGATGATGATGATGATGATGATGATGATGATGATGATGATATTAATGTTTCTGATTGGTCATAATTTGGACTTTTGGGATTGTTGTTATGGTGACACTAAGTACAGTTTCAAAGTGGGCAGCCAAGATTAGAGTCACCAATTCAGTATCTGACCAAATGTCTCCCCTTCTGTTCCTGAGACATGATGTCGAATAATGGGCAGAAAAGTGTTTTATGGAAAACAGTGTGATGTCACAGTGAAGTTGACCTTTGACTTTTTGGATACAAATTGACAGCACTTCATTATTTTATCCTATTAGACATTTGTCACACTGACCTTCACCTTTGACCTTCGACCACCAAAATCTAATCAGTTCATCCCTGAGTCCAGGTGACCGTTTTTGCCAGATTTGAAGAAATTCCCTCAAGGTGTTCGTGAGATATAAGGTTGGTGGTAAAGCAGGTTGTGTCTGCCCAAGTGGTAACCTCCACGGCTGAAAAATGAAGCCAACATGGAAATCCCAAAAATTTCTGTTCTTTGAACAGCCACTTGAGGTTGGCTGCAGAAGCCAGTCAGTCCCCATAGACCCCCATGTTAAAATGACCAACTTTACAGCAGAAATAAACATGTTTACAGCCTGGTACAAAAAACAGTTTGGTGTCTGAAGCTAATTTCTCTAATAGCTACTATGCAAGGGGTGATTTTTTTTACATAACTAACCCATTTACATTTTATTAAGTCTTAAAGTTGCACATAATTAAGGGTGGGCAGCTTTGAGTGACAGGCCGTCTGCCAATAAAGTCCTCACCCCTCAGTCAATTCCAACCCTCGCTCCCTCACAGCTCCAGCCTCTCCAAAAAATATGGCTCCAAAAAAACAAGATGGCGACAGCCAAAATGCCAAACTCAGGGCTTCAAAACAGGAGTCCAAAAACGTTGGTCTGACATTAACAAATTGGTTATTGCTGATAATTAATGACATTCCTACATTTGACATCTCTTACATCCTTTTATTTGTGGATAATCTGGATTCATCTGTTATTGACATGATGAATATAATTTTACTTGTGGATAAATACCATATTCATCGCAGTAAGTAGAGAAATACCAAGCCCTTCTTTAACTGCTTTATAAATGACTTTAAACTTTTTCTTGTCACTGGAAAAGATGACCTCCAGCAGGACAGGAAGAAAATAGTGTTGATTTTTCAAAATTTTTTATGTTTTGAATTATGACCCTTGTGTTGGATCTTAATGTTGTTTGACTGTTTTATTTTATTTTATTTCATTTCATTTGTTATGTATTTTCCATACATTCTCTATGAGATGTTTATGTTTATGCTTTTGTAATTTCTTCTATTGTTCAATACAAAAAAAACAAAACAGAAGTTGACAAACCAATGGGTGACATCACAGTGGCTATGTCCATTATTCTTACTGTGTACAGAATGATCCCCCCAAACAATGATGACATCATCCATTGCTATGTTTCACTGTGGACATCACTGTGTGGCAATTTGGTAGACAATGCCCAGCTCTGAGCTAGATGGTTAAAATAAAGTATTTAAAGCTTATTATTACTTGTTAATTGTTTTTACTCCAAAAAAAAATATCATATGAGGCCAAATTCTTCTTTACTGTTACAAGACCTTAAGTTCAACAAGTAAGTGTTTGTGCTCCAAGGTAAAATAACCACAGTTAGATCTTAGTCTTGTTAACAGGTTTGCTGAAGTTACACAGCATTGTTTATAATGATTGTATTAAGGGCTACTGTTGGTGTTTGGCATGCTCTGTGAGTATTTATCTCACCGCTGACCCATCAGGTCAGTAGCCACTCTGTGACCCTCATACACAAATTAAGCACTGTGTGTCTGACGGAGTGCTGTTTGAGTTTGAAAGGTGTGTGAGTGTGTCTGTGTGTGTGGTGTCTAAGTCTGTGAAGGGTCCCAGAGGTGCACTAGCTGCCTAAGCCACTTCTGCAGATCTGTTGAAAGATCATCAAGAGACTTTTTCTCAATCTATGGGTGTGAGGGTGTGCGTGTGTGTCTATGTGTGTGTGTGTGTGTGTGTGTGTGTGTGTGTGTGTGTGTGTGTTGTCTCTGTGGGAGCATGCTGGCTGCGTCTGCTGCTTAACACTCACTTTCATCACGCACACGCTCAGAAGTGACAGTCCCTGTCTCTACAAAGGGATTTAGAATATCACCAAGAGACCTGCCATCTCTTTCTCACTCTCACACACACACACACACATACAAAACACACTTGCACACACACACAAACATGGAGAAATACCAGCACAAAGCTTGCTACAAAGGGATTCATGATGTCACCCAGAGACGTAACTTAGTTCCACATAATTTCCCATTATTCCTCCTAATGAATCTTAAAACAAGATAGTGGCTGTTAAATTACTCTCCTCTTCCATCGTCTCTTCTTTCCTCACCTCTCCTCATCTTTATTTCCTGTCATCCCTGGCAAATCTCCCCTACATCCCACTCCCTACTGACACGTATCCCCAGAACGCACATGCAAACACCAGGCCCACAAAGGCCTAAGCGCCTAAGCTAACAACCGATACACAAAAACACAACAACAAAGCAGTTGTTGTCAGGTTGTTAAGTCCCTGCCACTGTTTCCAAGGGTCGGGGAGACGGCAAGCAGACAGAAAGAGGGAGAACAGGATGAGATGGGCTTTGGAGAATAAAAGACGGCTAATCCCTGCATTTGGATATGAGAAACGCAGGCCCGCAGGAGAACGCATCAAAGCCAGCGCTAAATTAGCCTACATACAGAGAGTGAGAGGAGGAGAGAAGAGACAGAGTGAGAGGGAGGCCGCTGATTTGAGACAGTGTGAGAGGAGCAGGGAGAGGTAGTCTCCTAGGGCCCAGATTAGCAACACACACTCATTATTCTCCAGCATTGCAGTTGCACACAAACACACATGCACACCCACAGCCATGCACACAGATTAGAAACATACACTCATTATTCTGTCTCAGTGGGACGCTAAACCCTAAAATCCAGCACGCTTGCTGGGAGCACTTGCACAGAGACTGGCTAACGGAGTAACTGGGCCCAACGCTGCCTTTGTAGCTGTGCATCGTTAGCCACGCTGGGCACTAGCACCTCACAGAGGGTGCGTGAGTGCACGAGGGGTTGTGTAGATGTGTGTGAGTGTGTCAGGGAAGGGCTGACGAAAGCAGGCAATTAGGACCAGAGGAGTGTGCTGGTTCATTCAGCTCCACAAGTGGAACCATCCAAAGCACATTAAATAAGGAAGTTAGGCAGAGAGATGGTGTAGGTTAGGACGCATCTTTGTGTATATGTGTGTGTGTGTGTGTGTGTGTGTGTGTGTGTGTGTGTGTGGGAGAGTGGGGTTGAGAGGGAGATAAGGGGGGGGCAGAAACCTTGTCCGTAGCCTGAGGAACGAGCAAAGAAAATAATGCTGAGAGCAAAGGGAAAGGAAATTTTGAGATGAACCATGCAAGGACACAAACTTTCAAATTCTTGATGAGGCTGGCCAGTGGTGGGAAGCTCCTCTCTGTGTAAAGGGTTCAAAATAACATTCAAGAGAATACAGCCAAACTAAGTGTTCTGAAATATCTGAATGTAAAAGTTCCAGGGTTTCCCACACATTCTTTCATTTGTGTCCACATTCTTATTTTCTATTTTTGGAGCTGGACCAGCGATTCAGAGAGCTGTTGGAATATGTACACAGTTAGTTCCGATACTGAGGCCCTCACACTCCTGGAGTGCAGAGCGTTTTCTGGGCACAGACGGAGCAGCAGAGCACCAGGCGCAGTGAAAGTGAAATTCAACCATTAATTTATTCATATAGAAAATGAACACTCTTAGTACAGTGGTTTGCAACCTTTTTCCTTAAGGGATCCCTTTTCTATTCTTGAGTAAACTGACAACCCATGATTTAGTGACATATTTTATAGACATTTCTTATTATCTTTAATCAATAACAATTACAGTACAGAACAACTGCTGGAATGTACAATTAGGCCCTGATCACACAGATCAGACGCACCACACTTCCTTTTTGTTTTTTAAATTGAGTGCCACTAGTAAAAAAAAAACGCTTGCTGTGCCTTTTATTGTTGCCAGGCAACCAACCCATCACATCCCTATCCTAACCTTCCTGTATAATCAATCTACCATTCATTTTTTTTTAATTTCGCAGTAATTAGTAGCTAGTTATTAAAATGGACAGGCAGAGGGTACTTGCTGTAGCTCTGGTTGAGGGTGAGAGGCTGTCAGCGAATAGTTTGTCTTGCACACGGACACAGAGATCTGTGTAGGTACATGAGAACCTAAAAAAAGAGGGTGAATCATGGGGAGTACCACCAGCTGGTCCAGGAGCTTCGCCTCAATGACGACCGCTTCCAGGCATATTTTAGGATGACTTGGGGGCAGTTTGACAACCTGCTGTCTATCGTCGGGTCGTGTAGCTCTGGGTACCCAGCAATCGCTACTACCAACTGTAAACTTGTTACTGTGACCACCACAGCAGACCCGCTACTCAAATCATCCAATTGGACAAAGATGATGAAAAAAGAGATGACATGAGGCACTTTTCTGCTCTGAGTTGTTTCAACTCAAGGAGCTCAGGGAGCTTTGGCAAAAATGCCAGGTTTCTAGAGACATGCGAAGTGCATCAAAACAGAAAAACAACGAGTTAAAAGCTCTATTGTCATTAAAAACAGATACAAAAAGTCACCTCCAGCTGCTAAAATGCTTTCCGTGTGATCGAGGCCTTTACCAGAACAGAGAAAGCAATAATTAGAAATTGCAGGAACTGCAGGAAACAAGTGATTTGGATGAATTTTGAGCAGATTATTTCTGTAAATATTGCATCAGAGATTAGTTTTTCTCATATTTTTAAGGTACTTTTTATACATTTATCTCTCTGAATTATGTATCTTATTTAATTTTTATCAATCTTACATACTTACTATTTTTAGACAAATTCAGTGTTTTCTTCTTTCTTCAAGGAAATGAATTATATGCTCAGAAATAGGCATACTGTGTAGTTTTTTCAGATAAAGAAGGCCTCCTGTTAAGCTCTGCCGACCCCTAATGAGGTTTTGCACCCCCAGGTCTAGATGTCCTAGAACAGCAGCACCCACATTTTAGTGTTGTCCATCATTTTTCCAAACAACGTTAGATAAAATTCCTATATTAGATCAATTTATCACACATTAACATATGCACCAAAGGCCACGGCCAATTCTTTGTAAGTGAAAACCGACACGGTAATAGATGTTATTGTGATTCTGAATCTGATTCTATAGAGTTGTGTTCAGGTTAACAAGACATCATCATCATCAGGGGGAATGAGCATGTGCTGTATCACTTCTTCACGCTGTCTCCTTAAATGATGTGCAGGATGAGAAGCTATGGAGAGGGCACACCTGTGTGCACACAAGCTGCTTCCATCAATACACAGTTACATCAGTCTAGAAAAACTGTGAGCAGAAATTATTTTGCTGTAGACCACAACTTGATGCAGCCTATTTCAATTTAATAAGCACACTAGCCTCAGGGTTTATTAGCATTAATGTGTGACTGACAATAATGTTTTCGTCATGATTACTTTTCTGTCTGAATCCTTATATCTCCTCTCCAAGTGAAGCCGGATGCTCTTTTTATTTTTAACTAAAGCATAAGAATGGGATGCACTTAATGAATTAGCAGTGTGTGGTTTCATTGTGCTGTGGCATGGCTCTGAAGGATGTCATTCAGCACAGTGTCATACTCTAAAAGCATCTGATGCATCTGTGGAATTTGGAGAGACATTTTTGTTGCCATACTTATACAGCTAACAAACATATTTAGCATAATTAGGCTTGTACAACACTTGATGAATCTTTTATTATATCAGAGTACACTCAGGCTGTTTTCTCTGTCATTAGAGTATTATGACATATTTCAGATGTTTCTCATATCATACATGTCACACCTCGGTTTGCGTCAGTTAGAAAATCAGTTGCACTGTTTTCCAACAGATGAGGCATTATTCTTTATTGTTTAGTTATAAAACCTTTAATAAAGACAGTCATTTTTTCAAGTGATCTTCAGGGCTTTATGACCTCAATAAATTAAAGACGTTTACTTAGTTTTTGATGAAAGAGGAAGGCTGTGCCCTGCAGTGGCATAAAGGAATGACTTTATGCCTTGCTTGAGAAAAGATATGCTACTTCACGAGCTTGATAAGTTTTGTCAAATTTGTCACAATTACTACAATTTTCTGGATAAAGCACTTAAGGTATGTAGGTATATGGTACCATATGGGAGAAACCATTCATCTGAGACTGTCCTCTGCCAAAATACAATCACATAGGGTGTTTTATCAAGCAGAATTTAAGTCCCATATTTATGTTTTTGTTCGGCAGCGACTTCTAGTAACCGTAGCAATCATTACAGGAGCAAAGGAGGAGAAGTCAGGCAAGGTCATATGAAGAGCGAGAAATTTTGCTGAGGTGAATGGGTCAAACAAACACCGGACTTTTGTGCAGAAGAGCAGTGTGCGTGCCCCATGTGTATATCATAGTTTGTCAACCTATGTTACATGACATATGCCACATGAGATACGCGATGTTACCTTAATAATAAATGTACTTATTTAAAGCCAAACTATGATGCTTTTTTCTACGCCTAACCCTGCAGTTTGTGATGTGACCGCTTTATAATGTTGCCCACATGTTTAAAACCGTTAGCCATCATACGAGCTATTCTGTTGACCACTGGTAATTAAGGAAACGCTTCTGTGGGTTGTATTCAGAGGTATGGACATACAATATTTAGGGTTGTATGGGTTGAAGGACTTGTTACTAAATCTAATTTTTGAATTCTAACACACTGTATTGTCATTTATTGCAGTCTTTATCATTTTGTTCTTCTGTAAAGGTCTAGTGTGTAGGATTTAGTGCTATCTAGCGGTGAGGTTGCAGAACTTAAACTTCCCCCATATGCCAAGCGTGTAGATGAACTATGGTGGCCAACGTAAAAAGGCAAATGACCCTATCAAGAGCCAGTGTTTGATTTGTCTGTTCTGGGCTACTGTAGAAACAACATAGCGGACTCAGAAGAGGAACCGCTCTCTATGTAGATATAAACAGCTTATTCTGAGGGACCAAAAACACAATAATTCTTATTTTCAGGAGATTATAAACTATTAAAAACAAGACTATAAATATTAAAAATTCAATAAAAAAACAGGAAAAAATCTATGAATATTACATATCATTTCTGCCAATAGATCCCCCTAAATCCTACACACTGCACCTTTAAAATACATATAAAAGGTATGTATGTTTTATTAAGTTACTACAACAACAAATCTGTTGTGACAACGTGACTGATATATGCTTTGATCAATTACTTTTTGTGATTGAATCATAACCGACCGACAACTTAGAGCTTCTCTAATTGCAAAATGCAGCAGACTGGATAGACTTTTGTGCACATGTGCTGTAATATTCAAAACATCTTGTTTGTTTGAGAAAAGCATGGACTTTTCTCCAATCACAACTTAATCACTTGAAAAATAAACTGTGAAATTAGTTTTTATTGTTTATCGAGAATTTCTGTGTAATTCCTGACCTATGATAATTTTAATCCCCTGCTTTATCTCTCTCCTTCTCCTTCCTCTTCCTCATCTCCTTTATCTTCTTCTCCTCAGAGGGTAGTGGTCCATGCTGAAAGCTGCCATGTTACCTAGCAGGTTGTTCAGCCTTCCTCTCTCAGTCAGGCATGTGCAGACACACACACACACACACACACACACACACACACACACACAGTAGCAATTATAGCAATCAGCAAGCCGACCCAATTAGTGTTTCCTGCTTGTTAAGCCCTAGGGGTTGGCTGCCCGACCACCTCACTTTGCATAACTTAATCTGCAATGACAGGGTGTGACACCCAGACTTCTGACCCTACCAGCAGCTTGTGTGTGTGTGTGTGTGTGTGTGTGTGAGAGATCACATTGTAATTCAGCATCAGAAGCCCTCAATAAAGAGTTAAGCAGTATAAGCTGCTACACATTATGATAGGGAGAAGTGCTTTTGAAGATGGTTGAATGGTTAAAAACGGTGCTACTAACTCCAAAAGCACAGTGTTTGAGCCTGACACCAGCTACAGTATTTTTTTCCTATGCAGTCTTACAGTATGCGTCGTTCCCCCCTTATTATAATACCTTACAAACAGACAAAACATTTATTTTGTCATCCTTTACCTCCCTTATTTTTTTCCTTTATGTAACCAGGTAAAAGTCTCGTAGAGATCATCAATCACTTTGATGAAATCTTTAAAATTTTATTATTGGAATAGGGCAAAGCAGAAGTTTGGTCCATTAAAATGAGCCAAAATAATCAAAATGGTTCAAAGAGCCGCTAATACAAGTTTATGAAAATGTGGTTTTAGTAGATATTAAACAGAAGTCGCTGAAGTGGTCCTGACAGCAAACACACCATCTTGTTCCATTTTAAACTGAGATCGGGTAAATGCAAGCAGGATTTTGATGCAGGACTCAAGGTACAGCTGACATTTGTACAATATGGGGCAGCCAAACCATGGAGTGCTTTAAAAGCAACAAGTAAAACCTGAAAATCAGTTCTTAAATTAACTTGAAACCAATGCAAAGAGGCTTATCTCTCTTGTTCATAATAAAACTACGTCTGTATAGACCAAGCAGCAACTTTCAAGGCTGAAAAATGAAGCCACCTTAGTGACCACTTTAGTCAAAGAAAACTTTATTTCCATTTGCAGTATTATATCTGGCGGTATGGCTCTGTTCTGAAGCCTCTCTGCGTTTCCCCGGGCCTAGGCAGAAAGCCTCTTTTACGCGCCTACGTGGAAAGCCTAAGGCAGAGAGAGCAAACCTCCCCGCCCCTAAGCAGAGTGAGCAGACCTCTCTACCCTTCCAGGCGTCTGCACAGAAAACCTAAGGCAGACAGGGCACACCTCTCTGCCCTTCCATGCGCAAATGAGGAAAGCCTGAGGCAGAGAGAGAGAGAGAGAGAGAGAGAGAGAGAGAGAGAGAGCGCACACCTCCCTGCCCTTCCATGTGCATGCACGAAAAGCCTAAGGCAGGTAGAGTAGCAGCAAAGACCCCCCCAGGAACAGAACAGAGCAGCATAAATACAATATAAAAAGGAGGAGCTGGGGTGGAGGTGGGTTGCAAAGCAGCTTGCAGAGGAAGCAGCAACAGTAGGCAGGCCAGAGCAG
>JAPZEB010000012.1:24005428-24020809 GCA_029783705.1 Chaetodon striatus | reverse complement strand
TCCAGTGTGTTCACACACACACACACACACACACACACACACACACACACACACAAACACACACACACACAGTCCACCAACCCTGGTACCCCATCTGGGAGGTCAGACTAAGGAGGGGGAGGTGGGTAACATACCGTTGTATTAGTGCACTTTTACCATGGATGAGGAATGGCCATAAAAGGTAAAACCATCCTGCTCGGACCTGCTTACTGTAAACAAGCAGAGAGGAAAGTGGAGCGGGTGAGAGATGCCGTCTGGAGAGGTGCAGAAAATGAAGAAAGCAGCGAGGAGAGGGGGAGAGGGAGGGTGAAGGGTGGCAGAGGACTGGGGAGGCCAGAGTTTCAGATTTTGTTCGCTTCACAGATAAATATTGTTGAAGTGGATACTAAAGCCACATTTCCATAATACACAAAGTTTTCACAAAAATGTGCTATCTTAAGTAATCAATTAATTATACATGTTTCCACAGTACATACATATATGCCATCACATAAGTTCAATCAGCCTATAAGCAGAAAAATCTTACTAGTTCCATCCCTCCTATTTTCTCCCTGATTTTATCTCCTAATACAGAAAATATGGAAATTTAATTTAAGAAAAAAACTACTAAAGAAACTGTCAAAAACATCAACATTTAGAAACACAAAGACATGAAAAGGAAAACATATACCTTTTTCCTCAGCTCTGAAGCTCTCATTATTTTTAATCAAACAAGATTCAGGTCTCTACGCAAGACAGGATTCCCTGTATTACTGTATATTAGATAATGTACAAATGGTTTCCAGGTTTATTAATAGGCTCGCAATGTGTATATTTTTTCCATTCCCATACAGTGTGATATTTTTCTATCTGGCCACCAATGTTCGGCTTATCTTCAGTTCAGCTTATTTTTCCAGTTCAAGCCAAACAGAGGATTTGCTAGTGATAGACACATATCAGTAAAACTCCTCTGGACGTTTAGTTTCAGAGGAAAACTATCAGGGAGCATGTTCTATTAGCCCATTTGTGTTACAGTACATTTAAGATGTCCATGGCCCCCACAAGCACAGTTAAATATTATGCATACAACAAGTGTAGTCAAGGTTGTCAATAATTCACCTCCGGCAACATTCAAAAGATGTTTTGTGACAGGGAGGGGGGTTATAATTTAAGAGGAGAATTAAATTAAATTGGAAAAAAAAACAATGTGTCAACACAACAAAGCACAAATATAAATAAATCTTAAAAACAAAAAAATATATTTTTGGCAGATATATAGATGAGGAAAGGTTGGGTTAGGGGAGTGCATATTTATTTTGTAACACTGGGTGGTACTTGGACTGTAAATAAACTGGATTTATTGCTTACTTATTTAATTGGGTGGTAAATAGACTGGGGATAGTTGTATATTTGTTGTAAATAAATTTGGGAATTTGTTGAAATAATATATGAGTTAGAAGAAGAAATGTAAGAAAGGGGTAAGGACATATAAGTTTTACTTCTATCAACTCCTTTTCAGATATGGTTATGTTTGTTTGTTTTTTATTAGTTTTTTTTTTTTTTTTCGCTTACATGACATTCATGACTTGTCTTTTCTTGGCTGGTGGCAGAGATCAGCAGAATGACTGTAGTAAACATTACCAATAAAAAAGAGTGCAGTCGAATATTCAGAATCAATATGTATCTTTAAATTTATATTTTTGATTACTCTACTGTAAAGTAAAAAATCTTTGCCTCCTAGATAGGCAAAGTGTAATATATTTGCATCTGCCCATTACATTTGTTACTCTGAGACACACTGAAAGATTTTGTGTAATATTTTGCATACATTTCTCATCATTAACTTTCAGAAGTCCTACAAATTCACTCGCAGTCTTCTCTCTGGGAACACATGTACAACTTTGGTGTCTCAGCACTTAATGCACCAAGAAATCCTGTCTTCCAAGCATTCCTTTAAGATTGCTCTTTTTTCTGCAGATAGTGTGTGAATGTGTGTCTGTGTGTGTGTGCATGTGAGTGTTGATTAAATGTGTCTGCTGTGTAGGGCGTTAGCTGCAGCCTCGTCTTACTACAACAACACTTTTTAGTTACTGACCAGAGCACTTGGCCGGAACCATGAAGACGAAAAACTAAAGATGTGTCCATCCTTAATTTTATTTTTTCTGGATGTGGCTTGATATATTTTTTCTCTCACCCTCTCTTACACACACACACCAAATTATATATAACATAACATTTTGTTAGTTTACATTTTATATTCAATTTATGCTTTATATTTGAATATCACAACCTTACTCACAGAAAGCAAAGTTCACAGCAACACTAATCGTCCCTTACATCTTAGTCTGTGTATGTTTGCTCCTGCATCTACTTTTATTGTTTTCCCAAAATTATACAAAAGAGTGCTGGGGCAATAGGTCGATCAACACCTGTGTAGGATTCTTCTTCAGAGTATGTTTTACTTCTGCTGAGACAGACTGACAGGTTGACTCAGGGTGAGGTGGGGTTGTAGGGTGTAAATTTGTGCCTTTGTTCAGTCTCCCAATTCACTTCACAGGCACAATTTCACCAATTTCCCCTCTTTGAATACAAATGAATAGATAGAAAGATAAATAAATAACTCACCCTTCTAATAGTTAAATTGCATTGACCAAAAGCATTAGATTTTAGAGTAGTAATAGCTTTTAGGGTTTGTTTTTTTTCTTAGGGTTTTTTTTTTTGCGCGGTTGAAAAGGCCTGGACTAGAAATTTGTATATGCACGCACAAGCACACACACACAGGTTGGCCGGGGGCAACGTAACAATGCAAAGTGGAAAAACATGAGTCGGGCTGTTGAGTGTGGAAAAAAAAGATGTCTTCAAATGAATAGAGTAAACCACAGCAAATGAAGAGATGCATCAAGGTGGAGGAGCATGAATGAGAGATGAATGGAAGCAAAAGGGCGAAACAGGGAGAGGCTGATTTGCGTAATCCCATCGTGGAAATTGACTTTTAAATGCAATATTCAATTTCCGCACTCCTGGAAGCGAGAGAGGGAGAGAGCCCCGGCTTTTTTGGTTAATAATAATAACAAAATAATGTACTTGAGACATAAAAGCAAATAGAGAAATGAGAATAGGAGCGCTTCGGTGGGTAGAGACACATTTCTGCGGCACACAAACAAAGTGCGACAGCCTCGCTAACAAGGCTGACAGAATTAGTTCCACCTTGGCCTTTCAGGTTTCACAATCAGAGGCAGAAAAACACTTTGAATTTCAATAGGAGTACAACAGTCACCACAGATATGCAGAATGGATGATGGGTCTATGAATATAACCCATTTCTACATAGCTGGTCTGTGTGTGTTTGGCCGACCATCCAAAGCTAAAGCTCTGCCAACATCAGCAAACAGGAAGGTGTGTGGAATAAACCTGTTCAAGGTGATATAAAGGGTTGGGTGAATCAGTCCAAAAATATGTCTCTGAGCTGACCAATAATTGTTTATAAAACATAATCAGCTACTGAAAGTTAAACATAATCAGTTTCAGATTACTAATGTACTTTTGTAAACACTCAGTGAGCGCTGATTATTGTTTAAATAGTCTGTGTGTATTGTACAGTATAGTTCCTGGTGCTGGACAGTTGTTATAGTTTAATAATTCAGTTTGTTAATGTTTATTTATATAATCCGTCATAGCTAAAGACCACAAAATATCATACTTAATGTAGTAATGATGGGGTGTCAGTGCTAATGTCCACAGCTCACAGATGAGTACAGCCCAACAGAGAAGACCTGAATGGAAGAGGATTCAACTGAACAAAATGCTACATAGGGATACTGATTTAGATTTTTTTTTTTTTTTGTGACCGATAGCCAACCCTCGTTGAAGGAATAGTGTTTAAGATTAAAGCCCAGTTCAGACAAGACTAAACCATTTTAGGATGTTGCAGAGTAAAGCTGCTGCAGTGTGAGCTGGCCGGTTTGAGCTCGACTTAAGCCGGCTGATGGTGTCACCTGCAACTCAGCTGGTTGAATCGCCAGCTGCTGGTTTTAGAATATAAAGCACTTCACCTGTGTCAACAGCCAATCGGCTTGAAATGAAGTCTGCTGGTCAAGTCAAAATGACCGCAGACGGCGTGTCCGCTTGCTGCGGTAGGTGCTCCATCCCGGCCGAGCCCTTTGTTTCCATCCTCACGGTGTGCCGGTATCAGTGGGTGGGTCGCTGCTGCTGTTAACAGTACATGCCCCACACACACACATTCTCGTTGACTGATTACTGCCGCTGCTTACTTATATTATTTTTGCCTATTCATTATGAATACAGTCTATCTGTTGCTCGTTTTGTTTATGTTTTTCACCGTTTCGTCACTACTACAAATGCAACTGTAGCCAGTATCTCATTATCACTATCCTCATGCAAACTTAGTCAAAACCTGTTTTATCTAATATAATACATTTTTCAGTCTGTTTATCGATATTGATATTATCATGGGTGTATGACTCCAGCCTGGGCAGCAGCAGACACTCTCATCATCTGCCTCCGTACCGCCAGAATATTATATTTTATTTTTAACTGATTAATATTAATCAGTCAAAATTATTATTGTCGGTTAGTAGTTAATTATTATTAAAGGTATACTATGCAGGATGGTCAGTTCGTAAACATACTCACAAGCGGAGGAATTTAGACAAAGGTCAGAGTCTCTGCAGATAAATACACCCACACACATTTCTAGTGAGTCCTAAGTCATAAATGAGAGGGATTCTCTCTGTATGAGTCTTTACATTTTTCTTTAGCAAAATATCTACTATACCTTTACCATCCCCAACGCTACAGCACAGAACATAATGAAATAGATGGAACAGAAGAGAAGAGAATGGGATGGAGCAGAAGTCGATTAAATGTAACAGAACAAGCTTGAATGGAAATGGAATAGAAACAAACAGCAAGGTGCTATTTGCAGCTATGTAAAACTGACCTTAGTGTCTGCTCGGATAAAAAATATCCAGAGTTGATATAAACAACACAGAACGGACATTCAAATGCATTTTACACTGTAAATGGAGTAGAAGTATTCATCATCAGCATGCATGCTGAAGACAAAATGGAAAAAACTATACATTTATGGGGGCGAGGTAAAGGTAATGAGGTCAGAGATGCTAAAAGAGGTTAGTAAGCTATTGTCCCTTTAGGGCTCAATTCAGATGGAAGCACTTGACTGCTTCCCTATTACAGGACTTTAACTTAAAGTAATCATTTGAATTATTTCCACATACTCTGAATAAATGTGCAGTTACAGAATAGTGATTCAACCTAAAGCCAGTCCATAAAAGCTTTAACAACTGCTGTTAATGTTGCAAAGGTGGAAAAGTCTACCACACAGGTAAGAGTGGGTAATATATTCCCAGCAGCAACAACAGTTTGTATGGAATTATTATTAAAAGATTGGGGTAGTGTGTGTAGCTGTACAGAAATAGAGGGGACAAAAAATAGCACCTACAGAAACAAAGAAAACATGTTCAGTCCAATCCAAGAATAAACAACAGCACTGAAACCTTTTTTTTTTTTGTTCTTCCAAAAAGGGCAGCGCAAAAAGACTTCACAACAAACACTGCTTGGCAACAAAGATGTCATCTAGAGCGAAATAGAGAGGAGCTCTTAAGGCTCCTAAGGTGAATTTTAACCTCACGTTACCTGTGCGAAACGGCCGCTGGAGTGTTGTTTAGAGTACCTAACAACTTGCATATATTCACCCTTACCAACTCTGCTAACGGTTGTGCTATCTAACTAGGGAAGACAGCTAACACTAATGTTTGTGCTAACTTGGTTCGTAGAAACGTACCATACGAGAGTGTCAGCTCTTTTGTCACCAAACACAGAGGCTCTGTGCTCTAAACCCACGTAATCCAAAACAACACACTATTATTTTTTTACATTGTCTCCAGCAGTACACTATTGCGTCAAATAATATATTTTCAGACCTTACCATACACTGCAATGGCTGCACCCATTTTTCTCCAAGACCTGTCCTTTACTTGTTATGAAGCTCTAGCAAAAGTTCAGTCAGGAAGACAACACTTTTCATGCTCAGGCTGTAAGATTTCTGTCTCACTCTGCCATTCACTCCTCACTTACTATCTCTAGGTGTCACTGTCTGGTTAGGTCAATTGAGTCATCAGCTGTTTTTAGCTGATTCACAATCATCCAATAGCACAGCAACACACCTTCTCTGTCAGCCTATCATCTTACTGCTCCTCATTTTAAATATGGTTCTTTCTCTGCTGTAGTTCTTTCTCGCTGCAGTCCTCCACCTCCCCATCACCACCTCGTCTTTATGGATTCATCATCCTCATCCACCTCAGAATCAGCAGCCTCAGAGTCATCAGCCATCACCACCATCAGTGTCTGGACTCCATGGAGGGATTTATCTTGCTGCTGCTCAGATGTCCTTCGATCACAAAATATCTCCCTCTGGTGTCCAAACATCAAAGACTTCTGTTAAATCTTAACCCTTCCAAACCTGAGCAAATTGGCTTCATTTCTTTTAAAGATATGGGAAGAAAGCAATGAACAGCAAAAGAAGAAATGACCCAAATATTAGCAAGAAATTAGTAAAAAATAAATAAAAAAATAAATAAAGAAGGCAAGACAGAAGGTTAAAAACTAAAAATACAAAAATGGCCTGACAAGAGTGCTTAAAAATTCTAATAATTCTGTAACATAATTCTAAAATTTATCAATAATATTAATTATAGATTCCCCTAGCTGTACTCTTTTTTTCCTATTTTAGTACTTTTTAAAATCTATTATCTTTTTGGCAATTTTTACCATGTTTTTGAAAGAAATCAGAACAGTTTGCTCAAGGGCTCAGGGTTCAATTGTTTAATTGGCACAAATCATCTCTTAATCTGTACACTAATAGTCAGTATCAAATATTATCTTTTCTCTGTGACGTCAGGAGAGTCTCAACACTGGCAGGCTTCGCAACAATGTCACGCAAATTTTTCACTCTAGTTGAGACATTTCAACTCACATGGGTGCCTATTTGTGTCTATTTGCGTTGCCTAACACAAATCTTTGTCTTTGCATTGATTTTGTATGTAAAATGTGATTTATCTTTGCTCTGACCACACTGTTACATGACCACTTAAAACTGCATATTTGTGTCTATTTTACAAACCAAACACAACTTCACAATGTCTTCACTGGCACATGGAATTTTCAAAAAATGGTTAACCTAAGTGTCATGGTTGCATATTTCGTGGGAAGTCCTGCCTGAGGAGATATTGGTTAAAACAATTTTTTTTAAAGTAATTTAAATTTTCAATTTTACTTATAAAGCCCAATATCACATATCACATTTGCCTCAGAGGGCTTTACAGCATATGACATATCTGTCCTTCTGCACACAGTTGTTTTTTTCATCACCTTCATGTGCAGGTGTACTGTTTATCTTGCTTACATGCATGTTTGCTTTTTTGAATGTTTACTTATTACAATGACCAAGTTCTCAACAAACACTTGTTCTATGTTTGCTGGTATTTTGGGGAACACAAAAATCAGGTTCTCCAACTTTTGGAAAGACTCATGATCTGCTAATGAAATCACAGCACTTTGTACAGAGCTGCAGCACTCTCAGCTTCTAGCAACTGCTCCATTTTATTTCTGTGTAAAATACCCACTGGTAGCAGCAAACACAACATGTGAATGGTGTGTCAGGGCACCTGTCCACTGGAGAGGAGATCTGGAGGAGATAATATTAACCTCTGCCTCTCAGCTCTCTAGGTGGGTCAGTAACTGACTGCTGCCAGGCTGTTAGCTTCATACTGAGGCCAGCCGCAGGTTAAGAGCCTGCCCAGAACAACAGCAAATTTGTAACTGCGGTACAAATATGAATTTGGCAATGACTAAATTTAGGAGTCAAGGTAATTGCTTTATTGAATAGTAGCATCACTATCCAGTGAAATTCAGGTCTCTCCAAGTATGGTGATTCTTGTGTTTTCAATAAACTTGAAGGATTACATGCTCTTTCATGTCATCAGAAATTCCCCTACCACTAAGGCTCACAGAAATCCTTTCAAAACACAATGGATTATCACAAAAAAAAATGCCTTATTAAGTTTGAAACAAGCCTGTTTTCTTAGCTCCTAAAAAGTTGATGTGTGATATACAGGGTTTCCTAACCCAGTAAGACCATCCTGATGACGTGACCTCAACATTCTGTTTCACTCTCTTTATCAGTCTGGACTTGGTGCCCTGGGTTGCCACCAGTTTTGTGTAATTACAGATTGTCCTGTATTGAAAATAAAATGTTGTCCCTTACTGAATCAATATAGTACACATGTTTTCACATGCTTGGAAAGACATGAGAAATATTACACCAAAAGAGTTTCTCAAGACATTGCACAGAAATATTAATTCAGAGTTTGAGGAGGAGAATGTCACAGAATGACAGGTCTGTCACTTAGCCTCATTGTTGCCATGGTTACTAAGACTCCGACGCTCAGGGCCGCTGTTAGCGTGCTCACTGACCCGCTGACTGACTGACTGCTTGATAAAGTTATGTGAAGTTCCCTTCCCTAGATTTATAAAGCTTCACTTGTGCTTTTATTGATATTTGTGCCCGCTCCACCACTCATTAGACCTGTCAGTTAAAAATACCGCATAGACCCAGTACTGGTGGGATTCTCCAACAGAACAGCTGTTACTATGCATGACCATTACACATGGCTGTGGTAGGCCTACCTGCAAACCATCATCGCAGTGATATTTCAGTCATCATTATAAAACATCAAACAGATAATTATCGATTAGTTTATAGCTCTCGTATTAAAACAGACTTCATAACTTTAGAAATTGCTGTACATTTCAGGATAATATCAATAGATTAACAATATGAAAATAATGGTTCAAATGTGAGCTAATTTTAAAGAATGATAATAAAGACCATCACACATAGGCCAAATAATTAATTAGGCTAAGCCTACAATGAATGCACCTACAAGTAGTATTTTAGACAACACTGTGTAGACTGCAAAATAAGCACTAACATTGGCACATCTAAAAACAAGGCCTAACTCTAAATCTTTAACTGTATGTTTCATGTCCACCTTGTCCCATAATTCCCAGCCCATCTATCTGAATTATGTTGCAGGGACACAGTGGTCCAAGGAGTTATCAGGAACTACTGTTTAGTTGTGCTTTCTTACAGTCAGTGTAAAGTTAGTATTAGTGAATGAAAGTTAAATTGTTTCGCTGATGTAACTTAGAGTTAGAACTCAAAACGGTCTTAAAAAGTTGTTAAAAGGCTTAACTTCAGGATTCCTGCATTTAGCCTGCCCTTTCTTGCTTCCTCTAAATTTACCAAATAGTTTACAGTATTGTCACAGACCAAACATTTTGTACAAACAACAAATTGGTGCATAAAAATAGCTTAAATACAGGAAATGAAGTGTCTGACACTCAAAATCTCCTGGTGAAGGACCCCAGACCCCCCTCTTGATTTTTTACCTCCGGGCATGGGGCCACGAGAAAGGTGTCCCTTATTTTTACACATTAAAGGTGGCAACTCAAACGGTGCCACCACAGACGCTTTCCAGAGATTAATCCAATCGGGGCCATTTAGGGATCTGCGCTGTAGTTGACAATGTAAGCAGCCAATCAGGGACTGTACTGTAGTTGATGATGTAAAATGCAGGCCACAGCTTGCAGAACATGGCAGCTCCCCAGGCAACAAGCACTTACGCTAACGTTAGTTAAGTAAACACAATAACAACAATTAAACAAGAACAATAGAATGCACTCCCAGAGCTTCTCTGAGGAAAATATATTTTCATTTTGGTAAAAGCTTGATTCATCAACTGGATGCAGCAGTTTGTATTTCGAGACAGGTGCTCCCACTCACTGAAAGTGTTTGGGGTGGCACCAGGCCCATCATCAGGATGGTCTTACCGGGCATAGAGTTCCCAGCGTGACAGCGTGTTTCACACCAACAAGGCCACTATCACTGAGGCGTCCTTTATTTGCAACTGTAATTTGCAAAGTGTGGTCGTCAGCGTTAAGAACCTTGACAGCAAACATTCCTGATATATGCCTTTATTATTTGATTAATTCAAGCTGGTTACAGGATATTTACAGGCATGCACAGATTCACTACAAAAGACAGTTTAATGGTTATTATGGACAGAACATGTGGCCATCAGTGTCTGTAGAAATAAAGCTAAAAAGGCGATTTGTATGTGATGCATGATGCAGGTATGTATGTTTAGTTTTATTTTTATGATACAAGACTATTTGTATGAACTGTGAGCTACTTGAGTGGTTCTGTAATTCTGTAATTAATCATGTTAAGATAAATCTTCAGCATGGCACAGTATTTATTTTCTTAAGAGAGACATTTGATTCAATAGTTTTAATTCAGTTGAAAGAATGTTTCATTCTGCAGTCATTCAATCCATGTCCCAAGGGCATGTTGTCAATTCAGTCTTGACAGTAATAGATATCAAAGGGTGGTGGGTGTCTTTTATGCATTTCTCTAAGTTAATTTGACATTCTTGGAATTTAACTTGGAGTATAAAGGTGTATCTCTGCACATAAGCTGTTTTGAAACAAATGTAATTTGAATAGATGGTTTGCTGAAAAGACATCACTGCAGAGTTAACACTTAAACACAGGTGCACACTAGGAGTCAGTCACACACACACACACACACACACACACACACACACAAACACACACACACACATTGCTCTAGCTGTAATCAGTGTGTTTATATGGAGTGTCAAGAAACCTGGGTTGCTGTGACAAAAAGCACTAGGTGGAATGAGCAATGCCAAGACAATGCACTAAATGGCGTAGACCTCATCATCCGTCTCTAAACTACACGCACATGCAGTTGTCCGCCGCTGACGAGGACTGATAGAGTGAACGGAGACGGGGACAGAGGAGTCAAACAAAGGAGTGAAATATGAAGACAGGAGGAAACAGAGAGCCAAAATAAGAGAGGAGGAAGCAGAGGGATGGAGCACAGGATGAAGCTGACAGATATTAAAACAGCCAGGACACACCGAGAGAGCTTTCCCTTCCTGAGAGCTAATATACAGAGATTAGTGGGGGGTGGGGGAGAGGGAGACGAAGAGAGAATGCCTTTCTTAAAACTTGAAAAAAAAAAAAAAATTAAAACTGCACAAAAAAAGAAAAACTACTTCAAACCTTAAACCTGCCTTATCAGCCAGCCTTCCTTCTTCTCTCTTTCAAATTTTCAAAACCAATTTCTAATTCTGATATTAAAAACTTCTCCTGCCTTTTAAAGTGGCAATCAACAGTGAAGGCATATGATTTACTCACTGTTAATACATTTTAGGATGATACTGCTGCTATAAAAATAGGCAAAAATATAAATCATTGCACGGCTATTGCAGTAAAATCCCTTTTGAAGCTGCTGTGAAAATAAGGCCTCTTTCACCCTACCTCCAGCCAACAAATAAAGGTGTAATTGATGTGCAGTGAGTTGCCAGTTAGAGGTTGTTTTATGTCTCGGCGGGACGGTCATGGCAGTGGAATCTCACCGACTATTTTTCGCCAGTTGTGTAAGCCTCGCGGGGGACTGGAGGTAAATTTGAGACAAGCTGAAAATGTATCTTTTTTCCACTGTCTAGCTCACTGCACTGTCACACACATCCACAGACACACACACTCAAGCGCAAGTCCCAAAAACACATACGCAACCCTGGCCTCCTCCACTATGTGTGGGTGGGGGGGAAGGAAGGTGGGGGAAACTAATATTTCTCTTGAGAGAGATTGATGTGATCTGTTCAGCACTTCATTGTTTGAGGACGATTTGAGCGAACAGCCTGTTCTCAGCAGACCTGGCCGTCTGCGTGTGTGTGTGTGCATGTGCACACCCGAGTGTCTGTGTGAGTCAACAGCAGACCATGAGCATTAAGGAAAGAAATTGCTCTATTATTTTAGCGACTGCAACAAATCAGTTGGTTCACCTTTGTCCCTCTCAATTGTTGAAGCGAACATGGACAAACTCAGCCAGCACACGCGGGACTGGCTGCTTGTTCGTGCACTGCATAAGCCCAGTCGAGTGAATAGAACCTTTCACATCCAAAGATAAAGGGATGAAGGGTAATAAAATGTGTATACTTTATTCGCTAATACACTTGAGCTGTCCTTTCATGCGATTCACCCGAGCCGTCTCTGAGGGAAACAGCAACACGCTCACACTCACAATGTATTATCAGGCTGATGGCCTAAATACGACAGAAAAACTTTACTCAGAGTGTTGCTTGAAATGTTTACCTGGAGTGCTGCCATTATGTAATCATAACAGACATCCTGTGTCTAATCAGAATTGGCCACTCACCCAAGCAATGGTTTGAGAATATCATCATCACAGCACAGCATGCTATGAGGCTTTACTGCTAAAGTTTGTCCTGATACTGCCTCTGTGACTCTGCTGCAAAATGCTCTTCTTTGCAATGTAAAGTAGCAGCTAAAGACAAATTAGTAAAATGCCACAATGTCTCTAGATCGGGTGCACTAATGGTATAGTAAGTTCATAAAAAGTAGCGCTTTAAATTATGATAATTACTGAACATATGATTAGTGAAGCTCAGAGTGCTGCTGTGAATCAGGTTTATATTTTACTGCAAGGCTAACACTTGTAGATTAAATATAGTGCAACAACAGTCAGGTCACGACTCATTCTGTAGATGAGAGAGGTCTTAAAAGTGAATAGAGAGCAAAATGTATGAAACTGATGAAACAGTTAGCCTGCAATATTCAGTCCAGCAGCGAATGCCACAGAAAGTGAAGCTACACTGTGATGGACAATGCAACAGGGTTTGGAAGTATTGATCTCTGGATGTAAATCAGGAATGGGTTAATACGATGAGCTTTCCCAGCTAGCGCAAAAGGAAGAGAAATCTCAAAAAGAGATCTTCAAGGGCCAGCTGGCTCCATCTGCAAGTTCAGTTCTTAATTTCTGACAAAAAACCATGAAACACACTGGCTAGCCACCTCTCCCCTGTGTCATTGAGGTGGCATTGTTCAAAAATGAAAGCAGCTTGATGAATAGGTATCATGGGAAGAGAGGAGAGGAGAGGGAGGGAGGGAGCACACGTCCCTGGTGGTGTGGCGTACCTGCCTGTAAAGAGAGGTTGGTGGAGAGGTCATAGCTGTTGAAGCCCAGGAGCAGTCATTCCAGCACCCACTTCTGTGAATGGCTCCTTTCCAGCATCTCATTCACTTTATGTGAAAACTTGCAAATGAAAAGTTGAACATGAATTTATTTTTTCCAGGGACAATGCCATTTAGTCTCAAGCTACAAATCTGCAGATCAGACTTTATTATTAATGTTCATACAGAATACTTGAAAAGTGCACTTAGGAGAGTGCAAATCTCCGTCAGGTGTGTCTGGGGGCGTGTGGGTGGGGAGCAGGGGGAGTCCAGGGCAGGCTGTGT
This sequence comes from Chaetodon striatus, assembly GCA_029783705.1. Lineage (NCBI taxonomy): Eukaryota > Metazoa > Chordata > Actinopteri > Chaetodontiformes > Chaetodontidae > Chaetodon > Chaetodon striatus. The sequence goes on along the minus strand of JAPZEB010000012.1, from coordinate 24,007,378 downwards.
GTCCAGTGACAATATGCAGGTTGCGTTATCAAGGTGTAACCAGAGTAGACAGGCTATGTGGGGATCAACCTTGGATGTCCAGTGTCCAATAAAACCCCTTCCTACCTCCCTCTCCCCTCCCACACGAATGAGAGTTGAATCTCCCTCAACTGTCCCTCCCACCTCCCTTACAGTCAAGATGGCAGCAAAGAGAACAAAAGTGGGTGTTTATTCATCTCATACCATGCCTAGCTTTAATGGATCATAACATATCGGATATGGAATTAATCTGCAGATGCTTTGGTTCAAAATGAGACCAAACTTTTCTATGGATGTCAGTTTTTTAACCATGGCAAAGGCCAAAAAGTGGCTTGCAACAGACTTGGTAAGGCTTGTCTTTAGTCTAGCCAATTGCAGGAAATGCCTTTTGCTTTGTCATTCAAGGAGTAGTCAACAAAAATTGAAAATTACGAATTACCGCCACCTAGGGTTGCGGCAGTATACCAGTTTCAAGGTATACCATGATGTAAGAATTGACAGTTATCATACTGTGTGCATGTGCTTATCAACAATATAAGGGGAAAAATGCAACTAGACGGAGAATATCACCTTTGTTTTAAAAAGGGACAGTTTTCAAACATAATTCCATTTAAGAAATGGTTTCAAGCTAAACGACAGTAATAAAACATTTGCTCAACTAAAAATAACCCTTTCGTTTGCGTTCCTTTAAGGGCCGTTCTTAATGATAATAACTATTCTATAATACTGTGATACCGCAAAACTGCAATATATATATATTTTTTTAAAGATTATTTTTGTGGGCATTTTTTGTCTTTAATTGACAGGACAGACAAGCTTGAAGGGGGGAGAGAGAGGGGGAACAACATGCAGCAAAGGGCCTAAGGCCGGACTCGAACCCGGGCCGCTGCAGCAATAGCCTTTTGTATATGGGGCGCCTGCTCTGCCACTAAGCCACTGACGCCCCAAAACTGCAATATTTTGAGACAATTAACGTACCATTAAAATCTCATACTGCTGCATCCCTACCACAACCACAACACATCCTCAAGCAAACATTCATAAATGTGCTAAAAAATATTAGGCTGATAGGTCCAGTAGATTGTGAGACTAGGTGCAGACAGACAAATACAGACACGCACACACACCACCAAACACGGATATAATAAATGCTCTTTAGAGCCTGTTTAGACCCGGTGTTAGCAAGCATTTTGGTGATCTGAACACAAGTGAAAAGTCGAGACACCTCGCTGTTGACCTTTGACCATTTATATTCAGAATTCATTACTGCCCTGCACACAGTTATTACCTCCACACTTTTGCTAGCTACTCTGTAGCATGCTTACTAGTCACGTTGGCAGTTGTGTCATTACAGCTGGAGATATCTCTCTCAGCAGAATGCAACACGTCTCCTTCCACAGGGCAAAATGAGGGATGGTTATGCAGCACTTTGTCTAACTCGGCATAAAATGGGTAAGTTGTGAAGCTTTTAGTGCACCATCACCTGAACAACCACCACATTCTGCACTGATGACATAGTCCTTGGCGGGTATGCATCAGGACACATTAGTGTTTACACTACAAAAGATATGCCTCCCAGTGCACCTCAGCAAGTGGTCTGAGTGATCAAATCACAATGCATCCTGTTGGTTGTTTAGAATTTTTTATAGTGCTGTCCACTTGTGACTGGATCACCAAAAACACATGTTAATACCACGTATAACCAGGCTCTTAATGACTAAATTTGTGTTATCGTAGCATTGCACCATCATCCTATTTTATGTAGGCTAATACTGTGGTAGCAGACTACAAAATGCAGCATAAAAAGCTTGTTTTACAGTTACGAAACCTCATTAAAAAATCACATGATGAATGATTTTATCTTATAAAATGGAAACCATGTTTGTAGCTTACTTGCTGTATCACTCGACAGCTTGGCGAAATCCTTCAAAA
>JAPZEB010000012.1:23965233-23980955 GCA_029783705.1 Chaetodon striatus | reverse complement strand
GCCTAGATGAAATGGTATAGTCCACTTTAGGGGTGTCCGAAATTATAGCCTACTACAAGCTTCGTCCTGGCATGAATGTAGAAAATACTGTATATTGTAATATTCATGGTTACTGATAAATGTTTCAACACCCCCCCCCAGTCTTTTATTTTCACCTCTTTCAGGGGGGATGAAGTCGTGATTGGGGGAGTCAAAACCCCCCAAACACCCCCGTAATTCGCACTATGATCTGAGGTCAAAACATCATTTGCAGAAAGATTATCCAGTTTCTTGACTGTAAATCTTGACTGAACTCTTCACTTGGCATGCTGACACCAGTGAATACTGTATAGTCCCAGCGTCATAATGAAATTGTGGAATCAAAATGTCCACCAAAGAGGATATTGTCTCTCTGCACAAGAAGAGTGTGTGAGAGTTTACATATTGTGGATCTATAGCTGTGGCAGCAACTGTTCAGTGTGTCAGATCAAGACAGATAAGAGTGTAGAAAAAACAGATGCCAAGTTCAGGTCTGGACTTTCGACCATTTATATGCAGTTCAAAGCAGACAAAAACTCACAATTGGGCAGGTGGTTATTTTCATGGATGCACACACACTCGCAAAGGAAACTGATATCACCGTCAGATATCGCTGTAGTCTGTATAGGTGAAGTTCAGCCATGACCTGCTCTCCTGTCTCACATGCTGCTGTGTTTGGGGCCGTGGGTAGCATGGACACACAGATTGAGCGTGCACAGAGCAGAGGTAGATCTTTTTTAACAAATAGGGGCCCCAGTTTCTGTTGCTCTTATTTGAAAGTTTCTCTCCTTTTTTTCCTGTGACAAGTTTGTTTTTTCTTATTCAACTCAACAGCCTAAAGATAGAGGATAACACATGCTGTGCAAGTTGTGAAGCCCTCTGAGACTAATTTGGGATTTGTGGCTGTAAGTAAAACTAACTTGACTGTGTGATACAGTCATTATCAGACTTGGCAGTCTGTGCACTGTAAATTAGAGAGAACATGAGATACAGAGACATGTGTTGATGGCACTGGATGTGGCAAAACCTCCCAACAGCAACGTTTGAACATTTTGTACTAACGTTTTCTTTCTATAACATGATCTTGGCCACACCTCTGTGTGATGAGTAATTAAAAGAAGATAAAAGCACACAAATATGATTCGTGGGAACCTTTGCCAAAACATGCTGTAGTGCAACTTGAGCGTATGGAATGTAATGCCAATTTTGTCCATAACTTTTCTGTGGAGCCCAGGATGAGCAGCTGATACAGAGGCAGAAGCTATTGTGGATCTACATTAGAGAAAAAAACAAAGGTAGAACAGAACGACAGGGCATTTAAAATATTTTGAAAAAAAAAAGTTTATTAATTTAACAAGCATACAAAACAACAAATCCTTTTTTCAAACTACCAATGCAGTTTCAGTGCAATTCCAAAATATACATTTTTTTCAGCAGGGCATGTTAATCAAAGTTATTCACGTCAGAAACAGCCATTTAAATATTTCTTTTTTGATTATCATGACAATTGTCCTAGCCAGAGGAAGCTCGCGAGTGATACCTTCTTGAGGTAAAACTGTACACATCAGATCATTAACGTACAAAACAAAGCACTACATCACAAATGAAATATTAAATACGTGAACAAAAACATAAGAACTGTAGCACAATACAAACCAATTGCATTTGTAAACAAAGCTTGTAAACAAAAAGGAAGTATGTGGTTATACGTATTTGGTTTGTGGATTTAATAAATACCTATCTGATGCGCTGTATCCTATCAGTTTACCACATAGACAGTATTTGGTGTGCAAGTGTAGCAGACTGTCAGTTATAATTTAAAGGTGAAAGATGTGAAAATCTGGACAAGGTTTTCCTCCTCTATGTGTATTTTTCCACAACTAAAGGCTATAGCAGAAACACAGAGGCCAATTAACGTTAAAAATACCTTCTTCTTTGTATCCTTTTCCTTCAGGTAAGAAGTGACATTCTACGTTTGCCGACAGTGCAGGCAAACCTCATTCACTCACATTAACGACGGTTACTTTAAGACAGGATCATAGTATCAGCAGGGCACAGCAGTGAAACAATAACAAGAGCAGAAGGATGGCACTGCCAAAAAAGGACTGACTTGAGTTAAGTCCCTTGTGACTGGAGGATGTTCAAGGCTGTGTCTCACACAACAGGGTTGAGGAGAAGGCCTGGTTAGTTGATGATGACCAACTAACATACAGCATCATCCTCGAGTCCACAGCTTAACAAAAGGTTCATTGTCAGCAATCACAGCATCAGTAAGGCCAAAAGAATATCGAGGGTTAAAAGTTTTATGGTCAGCTCCACTGACTTAAAGGGACAGTTCACCCCCAAATCAAAAATACATATTTTTCCTCTTACCTGTAATGCTACTTAGCGATCTAGATTATTTTGGTGTGAGTTGCCCAGTGTTGGAAATATCGGCTGTAGAGATGTTTGCCTTCTCTCCAGTTTAATGGAACTAGATGGCACTTAGCTTGTGGTGCTCAAAGCACCAAAAAAAAGAGGTGAAAAACTCAACAGCAATGTCACTTTCCAGGAATCATGACCCGGTTACTCAAGATAATCCACAGACCTTCTTGTGAACAGTTTCATGTAGGAACTATTTTCTCCCTGTCGAGCTACACCTGCCAACTGTATCACCGTGCAGAGGGAAGCGTGCATCTGCTCATGGATGGCATCCTCCTTGGCTGAGCTGTAATGTTAGCTAGTTCAGTATTGCAAGGTGAGCTAGCAGTACATGCACACTTCCTTTTGGACAGTGATAGGGTTAGCTGGTGTAGTTCAGTAGACAAAAAATAGTTCCTACATAAAACTGTTCCCAACAAGGTCTGTGGATTATCATGAGTGCCGGATCTTGATTTCTAGAAAGAGACATTGCTGTCGAGTTTTGTAACTGTATCTTCTGGTGCTTTCAGCACCAGAAGCCAAATGCCATCTAGTTCCATTATATTGGAGAGAGGGCTGACATCTCTACAGCTGATAACTCCACACTTTGCAGATCACACCAAAACAAGCTAGACTGATAAACAGCATTATAGGTAAGAGGAAAAATATGTATATTTAATTTTGGGGTGAACTGTCCCTTTAAGCTTAGCTTCACAACAGATTATTTAAAAAAGAAAGTTATCTAATAAGCAGGCCCAAAATGACATAACTATCTTTTTTTAGAGGGGTAGCCACTCCATAAATTCCATATTGATATGTTCCATGATTCTTTGGAGTCGTCTTCTCTTCAGGTGCTACAATTATGCTGCTACATAAAACTGAACAGTAATGCAACAAAAACAGAGCATGGAAATCCATTTAGAACTCATGTTTTCATCATCTATCTTAATGATCCACATTAAAGATTTTTGGAGTGTTGCAAAAGTGCACCTTTGTCAGCTTCCACTCTAGCTTTTTTTACATCATCAATCTGGGAACACGTTACTTGATTTGAGCTCTTACAGAGAACTTAACTTTTAAACTCAGCTGCTCCAGGCCTTTGTGGAAGCACACCCTATGCATAAGTTAGTAGGTTAGTATCAGATACTGCTACAGTCAGATTCATCTGGGTGTTAAGCACATACTGCTGCTGTCAAGTATGTAACAAACACTGTGTTAGCATATCAAAATGTATCACCGATAGAACGTCAGATCGTAAGGTAACCTAAATCAAATATGCCCTTAAAAAGCAAGGAACTCATATATATCATTCAACCATTGTGCTATTTCTCCAATATACGAGATTCAAAAAGCACTCCAACTTTCAGTCAGCACCCAGCCACACAGAGAGAATATAAGCCTTTAAGACATAACTCTTATTGGAGTTTTTGCTTAGTACAGCATATTCAATGTACAGATTATAACTGCCATTAAAATGAAGATAGGCGAATTGTGGTCACCTTTTCAGAAAACTGGACTGAACGTAAAGAGCGTGAAAAAGCACAGCATTCGTTGATAAGTCCCACTGACTTATCATACCACACCCCCAACTTCTCATGGGGCCGATCCCTAACCACGAGCTCAGTGGAGACTCTGTGATGAAAAGTAGAATGCACTAGATTAAGGAGTCTAGTTGTCTGTTATTTTCAGTCTACTTCAGCCACGTGTTTTATAATAGCCCATGCAAGTATACGAAAAAAGAGAGTAAAGAATATGTGTCACATTGTGTGCGTCTGTGCTTTTAACAGTGAGAGTGATGGGGAAAGGAATGGTCACAGGTTTACGTAATTCAACACTAAACGACGCAGGGATAAAAATCTTTTGCTGCACTGTTCTATGTGGGTTCAAACTTGGCGCATGTTATGCCTCTGGCCAAGTAGTGATGTCACAACAGGTGTTTTGCCTTTGACAGCTGATGGTTAACACCTGCTGGTTAACACCTGCTGTGACATCACTGATTGGGGTGCGGCCAGATGTGCACCATGGTTTCAGTTATCAACCCATGCAGAGCAGCACAGCAGCACTTTTTTGCCCTACTTGATTCAGTATTAAATTACTCTTTAAAATGTCTCTTTTCTCTCTTATCTCAAGCATGGTTTGTACACTCTTCTAGCTCCACCTCAAATGTTGGCGTTCCACTTCTCTTCGCATTGTCCGTTTCCCTCTCTACCTAATACACTCCTCTTCTGATGGGCTCTCTGATTCTTCGTTCTCGCTGTCATCAAGCTCGGGAAGATCTCCCCACAGGAGCAGATTCAGACCTGCAGACACATTGGAGGGTGACAGAGGCTTATGAAACACATTCAATGGAGCGAAACTGCAAAGAATTCCACTTTTGTTTTTTGAAGGGAGCCTGTACTGACCTGTCGCATCCAGTCTGTTGAGAGTAGATACAGCATCGCTGTTGAACATCCAGAAATGGCCGTTGTTACAGGAGAGCAGGCAGGGTTTACAGGGGGCGACAACATGATAGCCCACAACATTTCCACTGGGAGAGGGAGGGAGAGAGAATAAAGAAGAAAGCGTGTGTCAGCACTTTACTGGGGGCACTCCTGAAAAGTGCTAACTCCACTAGCGGGTGTCTATTATCTAACAGATGTTTGTTTTTGCCCTGTGTACAACAACAACAAAGGCCTGGGAATACAAAAGAGGCTCCATAAAGCCTCACTGTAGCACCAAGCTCTCCTTTAGGGTCAATATCAGACACAGATGCCAAATGGGAGAATTTCATTTTAATGACAGGTGCATAGAGCTGAAACAATTTGACAGTTCTGGCATCATCAGCGGGAAATTATTTGATGATTATTTTGATAATCGATCAATTGCCTGAGGCACCACTCAAGTAGGAACACCAATTTTGCTGTTGGACTGTTGGCCAAAAAACAAGACATACAAGATTTCACCCTGGGCTGTGGGAGCTTGCAATTAACCTTTTACAACATTTACTTATTTTTATTAGACATACTCAATAATCAAGACGATAATCTCCATGTAAATAGATAATGAAAATAATCAGTCATTACAGCTCTACAGGTGTATACTATGTAAAACAGCTACATGGTTAGGACCTACTTGTTTGCTGTGGTAACTGTGGTGGCTGTACTCTTAATCAACATGTCACATTAGCAGATGGTATTCCTAAAGCAAACCCTGCAGGCTATAGATGAGCTTTACATACCACTTGAGACATGCGATGTCTCTCAGTTTGCATTTGCAGCTTTCAGTAGAGTAGCAGCTGGCCACAAAGTCAACAGTTCTTGGGGGAGGGTGCGTGTGATGAGAAACAAACATAGCCATGAAAGGTTAAAACCCATACTCATTTCACATTTTCATGCAACAAATCCTGTCAATCATAGTTTAGGTGTCAATATTATTCCCCTGTTTCCATTAAATGATCGGTTAGATATCAGTTTGTCTTAATTACACCTTGCCCTGGCAACAACAGCAGACATAAACAAAGGCTAGCAGCACTGCTAGCTAGATTAGCACTTACCTATTGGGAGGTATATCAGTCGAAAACAGCTCAACCTCAGTGTCTGCAAGAAGCACTGCTTTCATGCCTCTCGTGCAGAGCAGACTGTCACAGAATATGCAGTTCACCTGGGTCACACACTTGTTTTTGAAATTGGCGTTAGATGTAGACATTGTTGTCCTGCTAAAATGGACGAACTCTCTCGCTCTTTCTGCCCCCAGACAGCTAATACAGCCAAAAACACAAGAATCGGGTCCCAATGTTGCTCACTACCCGTTCAATTCGAGATAATAATACTCGATTTGACGTTAACTTCGCAAGCGTTAACGCTAGCACTAACGTCCTTGTGCAAACGTTAGCCTTTTCCAAACGAGAAAACGGAAGGCAGCTAACGTCAGCTTGTTGAACAAACGCTCGGGAAAAGATCTATTTCCGCGAAACGCTCTCTATATAAAAGAAAACAAGTAGCTATATTACCGATTAATACACGATAGCGGCGAATAACTAGCCTATTTACACGACTGGCTCAGCATCCATTCGGATCTGGTTAACAGCTAACTGAATAGCTGTCAGCTTTGTTTACAACTTCCTGGTATTTAACGGCACTTCCTGAAACTATCTTTAAAAGACCCTACATCTGACTCTGATTGGATACACTCCATAGTAACCGACGCCATTGGCCACCTTCATGACAAAGCCTGAACTTGATTGGTTAAAAATCAGACTTGAAACGCCCATATTCAAAAATTCTGAAAGCCGATTGGTGCGCTTGCATGTCACTCAAATTCCGATTCACCAATCGTGTTGTGGGAAGTATAGCTCTTGTCCTATAAAATTAGGCGGGGCTGTGGTTTATACTTTGAAAAAAAAGTTAACGCATTTACAGTCAGAATGAGGGTTCCCTTTTAAACAGACGGCTTAAATTAAACCATTTTATGTTAAAAAATGGTTGACGTCGAAATGCAAGGCAAGATTGACGCATTTCCATTATGTCAAACAATGGTATACGTGGGTATAGATATGTAGAGTTATGGAACTGCTTGCTAACAAGCTAAAGCTAATGTTAGGCGTTTTGGCTAATTTGGGGCTAACGTTAGCTTCATTCCTAGCTAAAGACAATTTGCTGTTTTGTGTCAACAAGATAATGTTAAGCTGAACTTTATTAGTTCCACACTGCAGTGTTACAGCAGCAAAAACAAGAGACAGACAAAAAGCAAGACATACTGAATAAGTGTAGTGAAAAAGGCAAATAAAAGGAGAGCAAGTAATAATACTAGTAACGTTACTAGTAGACTCTCCTTTATGCAGTCTACATGCTTCTCATCGGTCATAACGTTGCTCAGAAGATAAGTGAAGTGGCACTTAAACCTACTTTTCACTCACTGAAATATGTTGCATTATTCTCACATTGCAGCTGGCCTATCATTCTACTGACTTGCTTAAAATCTTAGTTATTAGTTTTATCCTTTGGCGGTAACAAACAGTGATTGCAATACACTTTAATGAAACATAAGGCTTTATAATTACCTGGTCAAACACGACACGCACCTATGGGGCGTGCAGGCAAGGGTTTCTATGCAACAAATAAGGTTTATGAACTCAAAATACTAATGTCCATGTGTGCATCCATGCCTGTCCTGCGCACTGGGGCTGCCCCTCCATCTCCACTAGGTTCCTCCTCTGTCTCACTTCAGGAGGGGGAAGAGGAGGAGAGCAGTTTAGTTTAGACAGGCGGACTGGCAGCTGCTAGACCGATACCCGCTTAGGGCAATTATATAAGAAAAAAAACTTTTGGAAGTGCTGAGTGACAGACTATCTCTGTTTGTTTTCTAAGAAGGGAATGAATCTCCTCTCACTTGAAGTTGTTTGCACCATAACCGGTTTTGAGGAGGCGGTGAGGCGCGGCGGCGGATGGGAACATACAGCAACAGCAGCAGCAGCAGCAGCGCCAAACTCACAATGCGCCCGGAGTGAACACAGGCAGGGAGACAATACAGGTCCGCGGGCACACTGAGGAGCTGCAATCTCATCTGGGCTCTCTTTTTCTTTTCAAAACCTGTTCCATAGTGGCATTTCCCCTCCGTCTACGGCCGATCTTTGTGATTGATTGAGACAAAATTGACTTCGCAACGAGGGCAAGTGGTCTGATCTCCCAAACTCAGCCATGACGTCTCCGGCGAAATTCCGAAAGGACAAGGAGATAGTGGCCGAATATGAAACTCAAGTTAAAGGTAAAACTTTTTAAAAGCTTCTCACATGTTAATATCATATTCCTAAGCGACAAAGCGTAAAATCTGTGCTTTCTGACTCTGTGGTGTGTTTTCCTTGACTTGCCTGATTGCATGGTTTTCTGTACCCTCACCTCTCCTATCAGGCGTAAAGGGTACGGTTCCCTTTCTGTTTCAACGAACCATTAATGAAGGTTAATCGTCATGACGTGGACGTGGCAGATTAATAGGATATCAATAATTTCCATCATAACTAGAACATCATGGTCAGCGTGTCCTCAAGCGTGTGATCGCTCGCCTTTAACGCAGCACACAGATGGCCAACAAAGACATGGAGGAAAAAAACACTCAGGAATCAGCGTTGTTGTCCAGATGTGGTCTCTATATGGTCTCTGAAGACAAGCGTACGTGAAGGTGGTGTGTGTGTTGTGTAGACTACCCAGAGGGCTGGGGTTTCGACATGGAACAAGGCAGGGCGTTTTCTCTCCCTCTCTGTCTCCTGCGTGTCTGTGCTGCTGGTGTGCGCTGCCGTCCCTTCATGCTGCAAATGTGTGTGTGTGCATGGCTCTAATGCATATTTCAATTAAATGATCCATTTGTGCTGAGGCTTATCCATTGATCACAGTTCATTGGTGTCGCCCCTGCCCACGATCAAGGACATAAGAGAGCAGCAGGGGTGGGCGAGCAGATTGTAGTGGTTAGAAAGGGGCGTTTAGATGTTAACTGTTTACTGGCTGATTGATGTGTGTGTGTGTGTGTGTGTGTGTTTCTGTCGTCAGGCAGGCACCCTGTAATCAGCTGGGCAGTGTCTGTCAGAGCTACAGCAATTGCTTATCAGATCTATAGGTTTTAGGTTAGTGGTATGTAGGCAGGGGAGGAGAGGGAGAGCACAGGGTGGCAGGAAGGGGGGAGAGGGATGTGCAGGAGAGAGGACAGGATATTACTCCCCTCATGAACAGCATGTTTCCACTGCTGCTGCAGTGCAAGATCACCAGATACAATGGACTACCACCTTCCTCATCACATCCCCTTAAGAACATGCGTCCTCTTTCCAGCCTTGTCTCCAAATCGTCAACTCTTAACCCTTCTATTCTCTCATAAAGCTGCTCCCACTTGCAACTTTCAGGGTTCCCACAGTCATGGAGAACATGGAAAAGTCATGGCATTTTGTTGTGTATAATAAAATTAATTGTTACATTAACCTTCCAGGGATAACCTTCCATGTAATTTAATGGCAAATTTATTTTCTGTAACATAGCTGTTGACATAATGTAGCTCTAATACGTCAATTGAAATTCTGTCCATGCAAATGTGTGGGAACTCTGAACTTCGTAGGGCAGAGCAGCAAGTACGTGACAAACCAAGTGGCTTTGGAGAGGTTTGCCAAAAATCCAATGCTGTAAAACTGGAATTTCTGGTGTTAAGATTCAGATGGGTGACAAATTAAAGAGAAAAAAAAAAAGATATAAAGTGTAAAGTGCGGTGCTGCCAAGTGCCGCCAAAATGGCTTCAATGCCCCATGGCTTAGATTCAACAAGTTTCTTCAGCGCCGCTGGAGTGATGAACACCATTCTTCCAAAAGATATTCCTGAGTGAGATCAATTTCATATCTATCAAACCTTTCAATGACACCTTTGTGCCCTGTGAGGACACCTCTGTATTTGTTATGTGACATCACTCCATCCAAGTTTATCCTTTATTTGTCACTTGTCACTACATCTACACAAAATGTGGGTAGGGGTTCGATTTGGTCACATATTCTAACAGGTAGTTAAACTAATGAACAGATTAATCCAGCCTAATTCCACTCAGCTCACTGTTTACCACCTCTTAGTATCCACTTCCTCTTGTTTACCCGCCTATCTGCAGACTCCTTTAGCTGTCACCACAGTGACATTAGCGTTGTTGTCTTAACATCCCAGTAGGCCACCGTTTATGCTTGGCAGCCTGTGTAAAGGCTTTCCGTCCGTGCTGCATTGTGTGGGCTGTCTGCTATGTTTGTCAGTTTGTGGACTTAATGTTTGTCCATCGACCCTCTGCATCGATTTCTCCTGTCAGTTACTTCACTGCTCCCTGGTGAACAGCTGTGTCGAGCTATCTCACTCTGTCCACACTCTGTTTTTCCACATACCATCTTCCCTATCTGGAATGAACAGATGAAAGGATAAACTTGTGCATCCTCATTACTGTTTGTGGTGCGTGTGTGTTTTTCCATCTGTGGAGAGGCGTCTCCAGGTGCTGTGTGTCTGCTGTGACATTCCCAGCAGTCTGCCTTCTCTGGGAGACACAGACAGTCTGTCATTACTCTGCACGTTGCTGTTAGATATTCTCTAATGGAGGGTATCAAGCCAGCAATACATGAAGCAGCTACACGTCACATCTCTGACTCTCTGTATTTGCTAACACGTGTCTGTCTTGTTTCCCAAATCTTTAATAGTTCAGCTATTGCAGTCCAGCCAGCTGAGGAATCAAAACTGTATGTCTCTAATCAAGCAGGAATAGGCTTTTCATGCTGCAGTCATACACTGCATCATGGGGGAAATAAATGTAAATCCTCTCATGGCTTACATTCATACATCTCTGTAGCAGGAGAGGAAAATGCTTGATGCACATGCAGACATGCACACAGACACACACAGGGCTTGACAGAATAACTCAAGCTCTTGATGAATGCATTGGTCCTAATCCTGCCATAATTTTGCATTTGTTTGGCTGATTCATCTCCAGTTTGGCCATTGATGGAACTCTGGTGCAGCACTATCAAACTCTACTCATGCACCATAGTGCTACATTCAGACAGCGTAACATTCATGCTGCACACACTCAGGAATTCTGGCGAGATTCCTAAGATAATTTGACCTCTCATAATGCAGCTCTCCTGCCCCATATTGCTTTATGTTTTTGAAGTTTAACAACACACATATCAAGTGCTCACAAATGCTGCTTTTTGGTTTTTAACCAAATATGAACTGTAATTTTTCATGATGCATCTTTGCCTACCTTCTGTACCTTTATGTGAAGGAAACAACTGCATAGTTGCTCTGAACCTTAGCTAAAAGTGGGTGTGGGATATCATGGACACGGTCATCTCACCTGTTGACCTGTGAGCTGAAAAATATTGCTTTTATTAATGCACACACACACACGCATACACACACATCAATACTCCACCATCCTTTTCTCAGCCTCCTCACACAGTAAAAGTGCTGATACTTTCATATGGGATTCTGGCTGATGCAAGGAATGTTCCTACTGCTCAGGAAGAGGGTGTGTGTGAGAGAGTTCGCGCATGAGAGCGAGAGAGAGACTCAGAAAAAGAAAGTGGGAGCGAAAAAGAGAAAGATAGCAAGAGAAAGTGAGTGAGACGCATTTAAAGGGGGGTAGGAATGCTCTAACACAGATGTAAATGGTTATACACAGCGCAGAAATGGAGTTAAGGAATGAGCTTATCACCTAGCACTCGGAGTTCACAGAGCACTTATTTGGAATTGAATCCAGAAAGCTACTTTGCTTTTAGAAAGACTCCAAATTACTCTGAGGTTTGTCACCATTAAAGCCTCCATCGCATTTATCCAGTCAATGCACATCTACCAGCTCTCACCGTCCCTCGTTTACCAGTCAGCAAGCTCGCTGTGATATTTGAATGGAAAGCTTTAATTCAGGCGGTGTGAAACATTTTAGTGGAAAATTAGGGAGTGCTGAGTCTTTGAAAACATTTGACAGATGTTTCATTTTTCAAGTACATTTTGGCTCAACGCTTCAGCATCTGTCAGAGTTTCACACATCTGGGAATGTTAATAAGTGGCTGCCTTTGCAAATAACTGCTGCCACCGACAAAAAGCATAGATTATGGTCGTTTTTGGACGAATGCAGAAAGGTATGCTAATCTGGTGATGTGCTGAAAAACTTGTATTGGGCTTTAGACTAAATACTCGCACACAAAGAGGTATGCACAGGCTCTGTCTCCAAACAGATGTAGCTTATTATAATTTTCCAGACTGGCTAATAAACTCATTCTCTGCAGATATGATGTTGATGTGTCTTCCCTGAAGATGGATGAGCGCCTGTGGCCATAAACTGAAGCGGTGTGTCTGCCTACGTGTACGCTACTAAGCTGCCTGTTTACGAGGCAGCCAGAGAAACATATGATTTAGGATAAATGGCTGCTTTCACTAGCACACAATAGGAAAGGTGGTGACACAGCAAGAGGTTTGTCTGCAAGCGGGATTGTTGGTCAGTGCGTGTGTATGTGAGGGGCTCTATGCCTGGGCTGAATATTTCTCTTCGTGTGTGTGCTTTGTGGTCGATTGATGTATATTTGATCAGGCGGAGCAGGGATACTGCAGAGGGGTCTTTGACATATATTGAAGGCAGGTTCTGTTTCTTATTTATTAACTATGAAACAGTAAGGGATGGAAGGAATAGAGGAACTGAGGGAAGCTTGATTGTTATTGTAACACTGATCCTTTTGCTGCATTTGCCTCCACCTCAGCAACATCACATGTGGGTGGAAGGGTGTGAGAAGACATCTTTAAGCTAATCAATTAGTGGTTGTTTTAGGGCTTTGTGTGTGTGTGTGTGTGTGTGTGTGTGTGTGTGTGTGTGTGTGTGTGTGTTTCTTAACAACCCCTTGTCAATTAGGGCTGGACTGTATTGAGTGAATCCAGTGGTGCACTTAGCAACCACAAGTCAATCACACAACTCTGAACGGTTGTGTGATTGACTTGTGTGTGGATATCTGTCAGAGTGTGGTGGTAAAATGGGTTGGCAGGGTGGTCTGGGAATGTGTGTGTTATTGTGAGCTGAATTAAAAATGCTAACGGAGCTTAAAATAATCAGCAAGGAAGGATGTGTGTGTATGAAACTGAGGTACAGGAGTCAGGCTTGAACACACACAGATCGCACAGGGAGAGTGTGTGTGAAGCTTCCTGTTTGGGCCCACGGCTTTGTGTCTGGGCAATGGATTCAACTGCCTTTCATATAACACATACACACACACACACACACACACACACACACACACACAATCCCACTGTGCTCGGTGTGTGAGGATTTTTGGCTCTGTAGTCAGCACATTTGCCTCTCAGAATAGAAAGGAACTGAGAAATAAAGGTGTTTTTTTTAAGAGTGAAAATCCTCTATTCCCTTTGATAACTCACAATAGAACAATGTGTTCCATACCGGGTGTCCCACCGACATTTCGGTTTGTGTGTGTGCGCACAGGAGCGTTTGCCTTGTGCTGTGTCAGCACCAGACACGATGTGGCTGAAAACACTCATTGATTTTCTGTTCCCTTCTACCTATCTCCTTCCTCATTCTTCAGCATTCCATATGACAATTTACTACAGGGCTGCTGCGACACCTGTGAGAAAACACACAGTGTTAAATTTACCAACACCGTAACTGCTGAGGTGGCCTCCTTCAGAGCACACACACATCAACTGTAAATGCTGCGTACAAGTCAGCGAGCGTGTTATTTGGATAGAGATATCAAACTTATCCCTGCCTACCCTCCTGCACTCTGGATACAAGCGGCAGCTGAGACACAAAAGAGGAATGTCTGCTATCACCATGGTATGCAGGTGAACCTGTACAGATGTACAACAGCGCCACGAGGACAAACAGCTCATCGATGCCAGTGATAGAGAGATGAAGTAATAGATTGAGAGACTGGAGAATGAATGAAATAAGGCAGGCGGCGAAGCTGAGTGGCTAAGGTCAGAGTTCAGCTGCTGTTCATTGGTGCCAGATGTTCCAGATGCTCTGATTGGGCAACAGATGCTCCGTCTGCCATGGTTGGCTAATCCTAGCGTTCTGGCTGCCACCCCTTTACTAGGCCTTGAGCACTGAGGCATGTTGGGATTGGTTGAAATCTCCCCTCCCTCTTTTCAGGTATTTTTGCTGTGATGTAGAAGAAGTGTGTATGTATGTATGTATGTATGTATGTATGTATGTATGTATGTGTGTGAACCCAATTTGTATCCCCAGTCAATCGGTTTACCTCTTGCACTGACATTTTGAAACACGATGAGGCTGCTGTCATATTTATTCATGCAAAACACGCATGCACACACACACACTCACTCAGCCTGGCAGACTTTGTTGTTACTTACTGTGGGTGTTTTGCATAATGTCAACTGTAGCATTCCTCTCAGATAGTTGGTTATTGTGACGTGATGAAGTGGAGCAGCGTTGTGGTGGAGCCGGTGTTACTACTCGCCCATGTGTATGTGTGTGTTTGTGTGTGTGTGAATAGGTGTGTGCGATATTGATTAAGTGTTTTATAAAGCTTTAATATGTGCAATTTTATTTTATGATATAGTAAATGTTCTAATTCAATCCAGAAGCCTGTCTATAGATAGAATAACCAGCTCGGACTGTTTGTCAGTGGATTACACAGTGAATTAAACACTGTGACCTGAATCAACGAACTTCATTAAACTGATTTGAAAATCCTTTAAATCCAGCATATATAACCAGAGATATTAAAGGCATAGCCTGTATACCTTTGTAGCAAATTTCCATCGTCTGACACGATATTGCAACTAATGTTTATTTCCATCATTTATTGTTTTCTTCATTCATTCATTTGGGTTGAATGTCAGAAATGGTGAAAGTAAAGCTATCGCAAAGCCCAAGGTGACACGTTTAAAGACAAGGCAATTCAATTCAAGAAAACCAGCAAATGTTATCTAGGGTTGGGCAATATGTTTATATCAATATTGCAATATATGAGACTAGATATCGTCGTAGATTCTGGATATTGTAATCACGTAAGTGTTGTCTTTTCCTGGTTTTAAAGGCTGCATTATAATAAAGTCATTTTCTAAACTTACCAGACTATTCTAGCTGTTCTGTTTATAGTCTTTACCCATTTAAGCCCTATTCACATAGGACTAGTGTTACCTGGGGACCTCATGTGATTTAGAAATACCCCCTTACGTCTGTGTTTCGTACAGCACATTTGCACAGGATAAGTGAGGTCTGTATTTTAATGAAATTTATTGACATTACTGGCGGAGTTTTTACCTGACAAATTATGGACATGGCAGATTCACATGGGATTAAGATCACAGACGACCTTCGCAATCATTACAAATTACCCGAGGTCTCCTGGTAATACTAGTCCCATGTGAATAGGGCTTTCGTCATTATGTCCACATTACTGATTATTAGTTATCAAAAATCTCATTGTGTAAATATTTTGTGAAAACACCGGTCAATGTGGTCAGAAGTAGCATGATATTTGATTTTCTCCATATCACCCAGCTCTAATATCAGCTGGAACCAATAAATACGGGTCAACCTTGATTTAAAGATTGACAAATAATTTATCAAAATTGTTGCCTATTTATTAACAGTTTCAGCTGTAAAGTATATACGGTCGCATTGCCTAAGCCTAAGTGTGAATGTGTGTGTGACCTGAACCCATAGTTGATATAGGGGCCTTGACCCCTGTTAGGGTGCCTCATTCAAATTCACTTTGTTTCTCACACACACAAACACACACACACGCACACGGCAACAGCAGAGCAACCGGTGAGAGCGTGTAAAAATGTAAAAAG
>JAPZEB010000012.1:23929440-23956247 GCA_029783705.1 Chaetodon striatus | reverse complement strand
GGTGTGGGCCACATGTCTCCCTCTGGTCTGCAGTGACCTTTGACCTCTTCTCTCCACTGCCAGCCACAGACACTCAGTTCCACCGTCAAGGGGGATAATCGCTGCACATATATTTGCCGCAGCTCGACAGTTCTGCGTATGTGAGCATGCATGTTTATGAATCAGAGATTACACTGTGTGTGAAAGTGCTCCCTCTTCTCGCCCTTCAACACCGAGGCAGCATCAATAATTCAGCGACACATTGCAGAACACAATGCTACACACAGCACTGCTTTTCCTCTCTTTCCCTCCCTCTAGATTCCTTAGTATTTATCTGTCTCCCGTTAGACTGTTTTTATGCCCCCATTTTGCTTCTCTCACCCCCCCCTCCCCCAGTCCGCTCAGTTCTGCCCACTTTGTCTCTCTCCGTCTCTCTGTCATGTTTCCACTTCTGGAGCTGAGAATCTGTCAAACCTCTCACTTTTCTTGCATTCATTAGTGTCTATTTTTTTCCCTCCTGTCTTTCTTTTTCTCTTACTCCTGATTTGTTTTTTTACATAGCAGGGATTTCATTCCTGCATGTCCGCTCCCTCTTTCCTCTGTCCCTTTTCTTTTTAAATCTCGTCAAGGCAGTTTCAAGAGGCCGGTGGGGAGGCCGTGGAGGGGAGCTAGGAGGAAAGGGTGTGGCCGCCCACACTGCAGCACTCTATTGTGTTGCACTGAGTCCGACATGTCCCCTTTCTGACACACACATCACATCACACACAAAATAGGACACACATGCTGTGTAGAGTCATTGACCCCGTGTTTGCGCTCCTCTCATTGGAGGGGCGTATTCTCTTGGTATCAGGGCTGTCCGTTCCTGAGTACAGATAGCTTTGTTTTCCATCATGTGTCCGGAGCTCAGAAGACGCCAGGCTCCCATGGTGTCAAAGGGCAGGAAGACTGACAAAGAAAGATTTGAACAGTAGGACTTAGGACATGGGGATATCAGGAGGAGGAAGCTGGACTTTTAATCTAAGAGTCTGATACTTCCAGAAGTTTGTCTCATCATTGACCCTCCTCCTCAGGGAGGTCAAAGCTCAGGGTGAGCTGGAGCAGCCACTCTCCATTCAGCCTCTCGCCCATGCACATTGCAGAGGATGCTTGCTTGCTGTCACTGAGGAGTGAAGACAGGTTTTCTGAGTTATTAACATCGGCTTAATCATTTAGACTGTTAAGACCGACAACACACTGAATCAAATAAATCCAAGTGGCTGCGTGGGTGTGAGCGTGTTGTTGCTGGTACTGATGTTAAGATGAATTATGAACCAGAAAGTCCAGGTTGAGTAATGCATCCATGAGTTTTGAGGCTTATCAGATGCCAAAAAACACTGCTCAGCAGGTTGTACTTCTTTTGGCGGCAGGAGTTTATGGCTAGAGATCAATCATTGCAGCAACAATTTTCCTCTGTCTCTATGCGTAGGAGGTAAATGGCAGATTTGGCACAGTACCACAAGGTATTATAATTGGACTGCAGAGTGTTGCCTGCATGATGTCAGTGCTGTACTTCAACAAAATTTGTGCCAGGATCATCAAGAAAGAATGACCGTGCATTTTGTTTGATGCGGCCCTTTTGCGTGGGCGCTTCCCATTACGCCAACATGGTGGTCTCAATCGATACAAGACATAACCCGCTCTTAGGTTAGCAGTGGCATGTCAGGCTGCAGCCGGGAGCACTGCTGACAGTCAGTTCCTATCTGACTGCGGTGATCACCAGACTGTGAGGATGCTTGTTACGACCCATGAGATGGTGATATTTGAGCTGTAGGGACAATCATGTGGGTGGCATACAATGCTTGCTAAGTAGGCAGTTATGTGTGAGAAAGCAAAACAATAGCGTGTATGTGTGCTTGTGTGTTTGGAGCAGCACAGAGGCTGCGTTCATTGCGTCAGGGCGTCCTCAGGCTGACCTCAGGTGAGTGTTCCTCACCCGGCATTGGTTAAAAAAAACCCACATCCCCTGAGTATCCTCTCAGACTGACTTTAGCTGAGAGGATTCTGGGAGAGGAGGGTTATTTTTGAACAATTCCGCTTTCTGACTTTATTGTTGTTCTTCTAGTTTTTACCCTCCAAGTACTGCAAAGATTTGCTTAGGGCTCACTTGAGTGTCCCGCACTGCGGTATGATGCAGTCTGTTATTGTAAGGTATATAAAGACAGAGTTTTAATTGGGCGGAGAGCTCAAATTGACCCTCATTCACCCTGCTGCAGCGAGATTAATTAGTTAGTCTGATACACCCCAACCACTAAATTAGTGTACACCAGAGGTCTTCACAGGTCTTCCCGGACCTGAGACCTGACCTGGGAGCACTATGGGTCCATGTTTTATTATTGTAAATTGGGTCCACTTCTATTACCGCACGTTCCAGGTCCATTTATCATTATGTGTCATACCTGAGTGGATCCAAGGAGGCTGTGATCAGTGCTGATTATGACAGAAATGCATGAGGACTGTATGTGTAACTTACGTGATGCTTAGGATCTGATTACAGGAGGGAAAGTAAGGTGACAAAAAAAGTTGAGCAACTGCGCCTGTGGCAGAGCTGAGGAAAGATGGGGAAATTAGGGCGTTAAATAAATAAAATAGAATAAAATGAATACAAATAGACATCTGAAACATTACTGAACATTATATACAGTAAGATGGGTAAGAAAAGTATGGTGTAACCAACATGATAAACATTTATGGCATATTTAGTAGCAGGTTTGTTGGGTCTATAAAATAGGCCTGTGTCTCTCCTTTTGGACATGCACCAGGTCGGTTAAATATATCTATTTTTAAAATGATCAGGTCTTATCAGATCTCAGAACAAATTCCCCGGGTCCGTCAGGGTTTCGGGTCTGTTATTTTGGACCCGTGAATTCCTCCAGTGTACACCAAGTGACATACCTGCCTTCCAGGAGGCTCTGCTGTCCTGTATGCAGTGATCTGTGTCAGTTACTCACAAGTTCATACATTTGTACAATAAAGCTTTGACTCTGAGAAGCAAAAGCCAAAGCCAGTCCCCTTGTCTGGTTTTGTACTTTTTATTGACATTTTACTGGCTTGGGCCTGTGAGACTTTTCACACCTCGGTGTTCTGTAACAGTGCCCTGTGTTTCTGCACTGCCAGTTGGGTCTTTATAGAAGTTCCAGGTTTTCTTTTTTGAATGATGTCAGACTTCTCAGTGGAGGGCTAATCTCTGTCTGATACAATCTCGTAAAGTTTAATAGAGTGTCTCGATGCTGCAGCTCATCCTGTTAGAGGAATTAGAAAACACCGTAGTGCTCTCTAATTCTAAACCTCGCTTCCCCCAGCCAGCTGCCGCATTAGCATTATTGTGTGTCTTTGAAAGCTGGAAGCAAAGTCTGCCTAATTTGAAATAACTCTGTTATGGTCACGTTATTTACTAAGGTGTATGCTTTATGCAGGGATGCACTGTTTAATCTCAGAACAAAACAAGTAAGTATGCAGTGAGTTTGTTGGACTTACGTGCAGACAGTGATTAGTATAATCGGTTTCACTCTCGTATTAAGTCTTCTGAAATGAAAGATCTGTCTTATGCACTTTCTATAAGCTCATTTTCCTACTTTGTCCAGAAGCCCAAAATATTCATTAAACGGCTAATCCCTAATGAAAAACGTCTGAATAGAAAGTGGGCTTTAACCTAGTAGTAGTGTGGTGAACTAAACAATGATCCAAGTCCCTGTTCAGACCCCTTTTACGTCAAGGATCCACGTTTATCTCATGTGGACCTGATGACACATGATATCCCTGTGTCACAAGTTGCAGGCACGGCATGAGGATCAGTGTGTGTACTTACTTTATATAAGTGACTGTTACTTACAGCTGCACCAACAGGCTACGACACTTCCTCAAGTAATTACTTTGGTCTGAGGATTACTGTGATCATATTCAGAGTGGCTAAATGTGATCTTCACAGCTTAAGACCCCTCTTGCTATTAAGATGAAGGCCCCAGTTGTGGTATTTTGAAATGAAAGCGAGACAGAAAGTGAAACAGCAGCCTACAGTATTACATTACCCACAGACTTAACCAGTAGAACAAATGCATTTTATTTGCTGCCTGTTTAGTTTCTTTTGTAAGCCTTTATTGATGATTGGATAGTACAACCAACTTGATGCTGCCTAGATCTCATTATTCCAACATTTATCGTCTTTTATTGTTTGTAAATTTGGTAAGCTATGCATAAATTCACTAAATGGTCCAATTTGGAAATGAAATACTGTAAGTGAGTGAGTTTTTCCAGGATTTCTTTGCATTCTGGAGGGTGTGGAAGGCAAACCACGGTCACTTTAGTTTTTGACCAGTAAAGATTGGTATTGAACTCGGTCTTCATCATCCAGTCAATCACTTTTCCCTCCTTGTTCTTTATACACCAAGAAACTGACCCTGATTGCAACATGGGTCATGACTAGGGGACAGCTCTTTTACACCAGTGCTTGGTGTAAAATAGGGATGCACGATCCGACTTTTCAGTCCTGATGCTTATACCAGAGCCTTGGGTATTGGCCGAGTACTGAGTACTGATCCGATACAGTTGTTTAGTAAATAACCTGAAAGCTTTCCTAACTTCGTAAAACAGAATGTAACGAAAAATTTTTACATTTATGGACTTGTTATTTAATATTAAAATAATAGATTGTGCACCAGCAACTTCGTGAAAAATTAACTGGAATTACAATTCAAGTGTAAACCTTGTAAATGCAGCAACAAAATGGTCAACACTTAAACAGGAATTGAAATTCCCGTATGAAACAATACACCTGCACAAAATGAGAACAATTTTAAACATTAAAACGCAGTTAGATGTTGTGGAGGTGGCTGAGTTGACGGCCAGCAGCAAACGGTGTTAACTCCCCAGTGCTGACAGAGCTAACGGTGTTAAGCGGGGGGAACTGGATACTTCTGCACCGCTGCTGTCCTGATATCAGCAGTGTCTGCTGTATGAGCGCAGTACCAAGGGGTGGTGGGTTACACACATGCACTAACATGCACGCGCAGCTGGAAAACAAACAAACACAAACAAATGACAAAGAAGCTCGGATTACAACACACACACAGAGGTAGTGTGACTTCATTGTCTTCTCTGGATGCTATTCGTTCACTATATCTTTACATAGCAAATAGTGGTTTAAGTAGTGGTTAAATCACAAATTACTGCAAACAACCTTGATAAATACAAAACATTTAAAACAATCAGGAATCATGATTCTTGGCCCCACTGTCACCAATATCTGATCAAGGTATCTGAGTCAGTATCGTCCTGATATCTGATATCAGTATCTGATGGGTGCATCCCTAGTGTGAGAGGCACTACATGTAAGAAAAGAGTGATAGTAAGAAAAACTTTGTTCGTCTTTTCTTGCAGCTCTTGTTGGTCTTCCTCAAGAGAGCAGGGTTGTTTTGTTACTATGAAAGAAACTAAATGTAAAACAGCTAAAGAATGAACAATGCTGCAGAGAAACAGAATGAGGGGAGCTTTTTCTCAGCCACAGTCCCTTGTGCTGCTCTTGTGCTGTTCAATAAAATTGTGTTGCGGTGGGTTGTTGTGCTGAGGTGTTGAGTTGTCCTTCTCCCTGGGAGCTCCTTCATGCAGATTGGCCCACTTTCTTTCTCTGTGCTCCCTCATGTTTCTGCAGCACTCAGACGAATGCCTGGGTGGGTATGTGAGCGGGTGGGAATGCAAGTTAAGGAAGAAATTAACTTGCTGACTGAATGTGATCTTTACTGTGGGGGAAAAAAATCAATAAGCAAACTGTATAATAGCAGTGAAATCATAATCATGGCTTTATTGGCCCCATGTTTCTAAGTGATAGGATATACCGCAATGCTACATTCTCTATGGGGTGAGGCGAAGGTAGGGTGGGGCTCTGATCTTCTCACATGCACATCCTAGTTGTTCCCAGGCTTGGTTATCTGCAAGGGTTCTTGTGACAGACTGCCGCTCGGCTGAAATGGTGGCCATATTTCATTGGTCAGCCTGTCACTGCCGGCAACCCCGGCTTACTGAGCTGTTGCCTCTGCAGGAGTCATTACACAGCAAGGCCACTTCTCCACGGTGCGCAGACACACACATACATGATGCACATGTATACACATTAGCAGGCGTGAGAATGAGTTATACCTCGGGAGCAGCGGGTTGGAGCGAAGGGTGAAATAGATGCAGGAAGCGGTGAGAGAGAGGAGGGGGTTGTGATTGTAGCTGCTGCATAGGCTGATCCTGATTCAGCTTTTTCTGCCTCCAGTGATGAAGGGATGAGAGCCAAACACTGAACCTTTCTGACTCACACTGTTCCCTGATTATGATCTACTGCTTTTACCTCCATATAACCTTAGCTTTCATAGCTCTATTGTACAGCTTATTCTTTGTTAGCACTTATAGGCGGGTTTTTTTTACAGATCAGTGTCGAAGAGTGTTCTGTAAGTGCTTTTAATGATACATTTTAGGGCTTCAATCAATGATTTGTTTCTTTAGCCAATATCTTAATTTTTTTTGTTTAATTAATTAAATAATTAATTCTTTATCCATTCCATTTCCATCACCTTAACCGGGGTTGGGTTGCAGCAGGTTATGCCCCTCTCCCCAGCAACCCTTTACAGCTCCTCCTGGGGGATACTGAAGCGTTCCCAGACCAGATGAGATGTATAATCCATCTTCTGGGTCTACTCTGGGGCCTCCTACCAGTTAGATGTGCTCAGAAAATATCTAAGGGAGGGGCCCAGGAGGCATCCTGATCAGATGCCTGAACCACCTCAACTGGCCCATTTCGATGTGACACGAAGTAGCTGCGGCTTTACTCCAAGCTCCCTCCGGATGTCTGATCTGTAAGGCTGAGTCGAGCCACCCTACTGAAGTCACTTGTGGAGTATAGTTGTTTAGTCTAATGGACATCAGAAAATTGTAAAACATATTATCACAGTTTCCCAGAGCTGAAGTCTACCTACCTTGTTTTGTCTGAGAAACAGTCAATTTGCAAAATACAGAAAAGAAACAGAGTGTCACGTTTGAGAAGCTGGAACCAACAAAAATTGGACATTTTTCTCTATGAATGACTTAAAGCAAGTAATCAGTTATTAAAATTGTTTTTACTTTTCCTGTAAATTAACCTACAGATTACTTACCGAAATGTGTTTAAGCAGTTTTGCAGTCATGTAACAAATATTCCTACTCTCATACAAGCACACACACACTGAATATTTATGTGGTCCACATCTGCATGTGCCTGGCACTCCTTCCACTGCACCACTATATCATATGCCCCATAAAGCCTCTCCTCAGCCCTCCCCTCCTCTGTCTGGGGAAGAACCTTGTTGCTGTAGCTGGAGACAGCTCCGATGTGACCTCAAGGTGGATGCGGCGATACTATCTTGTGTTATCGACTGCTGTTCTCAGTATCATCCTTTGTCTGATGGGACGTATTCCCCTGCTCTTTTCCCCCCAACCTCGCTGCCTTCCACTGGCACTCAGATAAGGATCGGCAGCCATCAGCAGATACGGCCTTTAACTCGCGGTGCCGTTGCCCGCCCTCTCCTCTCAACTCTCACTATTATCCTCTATCTCCATCTCTACCATTTTTTCTCTGCGGCCATTTTCGGCATGCCGCTGATGTCTCTTGGAATGCAGTGATAAGAGTTTGCTGCATACATACTGTACCAGTCACGTACTCATGTTTAGTATCATGCATCTTTCTTCCACTGGGGTTTATGTGTGTTTGCTGTGTGACAGAGGCTGTCATGCACAACTATTAGACGACAGAGGGAGGCTATTACACACTGTGTTAGGCTTCAAAGCGCTGATGCTACCCTCAGGGGGGCGACTACAGGCATGCACACAAAGCCGTCAAGGTCCCCATGAGTCATCGACACTGACCAGACTTATTCTGACAGAGAAGTGAAAGAAAAAATATGGAGGGAAGACGGAACGATTGATGAGTGTTAAATCTAGAAGTAGGGAGTCATTAGACTCCGTCACTCATTCACTGGAATTATGACAAGTGTTAACCTGCTAATAAAGACGGGACTGAACCTTTACCCACCCGACTATGTGTCTGCACATGAAAGAACACCCACGCCCATCCGTCACTGTTCAAAAGTAGTCCCATGTCTTGGATGATTCTTGTAATGCTGGATGCTTCGAGAGGGAGCGCCGTCCAAGATTGTCGAGGTTGATTTAACTTACTTCACACAGTCTGTCAGACAGACCACTCGTACAGACAGACACACACTCAGTGGGCTCCCTGCCATGCTTGTGTTGTGGATTAGTCAAATCCCCCGACTGGCTGCTAAGCTGATTAAGGAGGGGGGGTGTTCTGCACTGGTCATTTGGAAACACTGGAAAGACACGGCATACACACACACACACACACACACACGCACACACAGTGGGGCAGCTCAGCTTTAATATTGTCTCTCCTGCTGGTCCAGGATGGTATAATATGTGTGTGCATTTTTTCGTCTGATACCTATCCATACCTCCGCAGACAGATGGCGTAGGTCACTATACTGTCATGGTTTTCATCCCTATGGTGAAGCGTGTGTGTGAGTGAGAGAGCAAGTGAGATGGAGTCTGAGAGAGAGAGAGAGATGAAGGCTGTTGGAACAGACTGAGGCCCAGATGGCTGTGTCCGGCAGAGACAGGAAATAGAGGTGACACCAGGTGGATGGTACCCTTGAGGATGAACTACACACACACACATGCACAAATTAGCCCAGAGGCCTGTCTCAAATCATTGGAATTGATGAATAGCAAGATGGCATGACCTAATTTAGTGCAGATACAATTAAATTTAATCAACAGCAGTTTTAGTAATCGATTAGTTAAGTGATTTGTCAAGCAAAAAATGCAAAGGTTTCAACTTTTAAATGTGAGGATTTGCTGCTTTGCTGCATTATATGGTTACAAATTCACTGTTTATCAGCCACAACAAGGTATATGAAGAGATGGCCTTGGCTCCGGAAAGTTTTGATGAGCTTTCACTTTATATTTTTGATTCTTGATTGACCAAACTGAGGCTGCATCGTCATCACCCATCATCATTTCCTAAAGCCCATGTTGTGATGTCCTCAAATTGCTTGAACAAATTTGTCCGACCAATTGCATGACACAAAGAAAAGCAGCAAGTTGTAACAACTGAGAAGCTACAAACAGGGAACACTTAGCATTTTTGCTTGAGAGATTATTTTAACAACCAACTGTTGATCAAATAGGTTCTGATTGATCAACTGATCTTTTTAGCTCTAGACTAAATGACAAAGCAATTAACTGGAACAAAGTCGACGGATTAATTTATGGAAATAATTATTGGCTGCAACCCTAGACTCATTTGAAGTCCCTTCATTTATCCTCAGTCTCTGCGTGAGATGTACCCCCTCCCCCAACACAAACCCTCTGTCAGCGCCTTCTCCAGACTGGGTTAGTGGAGCAGGCAGGGGCTGTAAATGGGTAAGGAGCTAGTTAACTTTTGATAAGAAGCCTTTTTCATTATGCATAGAAACCCCAGCCCCCAAATCTCCAACCGTGCAACCCCTCTGCCACCACAGGAGAGGAATCAGAGCATGAGATGGCTGGAGCTTGCTGCTGGTGTTAGGAGGGGTGACGATAGAGATGCAGAGTATTCTCTTAGAAAGACCGATCATAGTTATGCCAGAAAAGAGCGCGTAGAAGAGACGATTCAGGCAACAAGATCAGTAAAAACTACTGCAGTAAGAGATGAAATTGATAGTTACAATGTAGTAGGTGTTTTCCACCAGTTGGTTGACGTGGGAGACTGACTCCCTCCAGTAGCTTTGCGACCCCTGACCCCTGACCTGTGCTCCCAGCTCACGGAGTGCAAGGAACCCTGACGAGAGCCCACATGGCTCACAGTGTGAGGCTGCAGATGCATTCACACACACACACACACACACACAACTCTCATCTTCCACGAGGAGTCCTCTCTCTTTCCCGTCGCTGTTCTTCCAGCTGAAGATGAAGCATCTCACTAGCTAGTAAAGGGTTAATAACTTTCTGATCTGAGTAGTCATGCAGAGGAATTTACCCCTGCCGAGCACTGCCCCCCATAATAACTCCCCCAATCCCTCCCTGTCACCTTCTCTCTCCTCTTACCAAGCCTCCCCCTTCTCACCCCCTTAACCGCATTGAAAGGTGAAACATTGACAAGTAATGATGATTTCCACACACCAATACATCAATGCCACTCACATATTTATCATAGCGGGGGCTCCAGGAAGCCGCTGTGCAAGCCAAGAAAGACTCCGGTATATAACCCCCCCTGTAAAACCACAAATTGACGTTTGATATAATGTGTTAATTAGACATTTAGGTGGTGCTGGTAAACACATTTTGTTACCTAGTTTAGACACAACCAGGCAAGCTGTTTCTATGTTTCCAGTTTTATCTAACTCCAGCGCATTTCCTAAAAAATATTCAACTACTCCTTGAAGCAGGCCTCCTCCTTAGTCTTCAAACTTTGCTCATTTATTCTTAACACAATGTTTACTAATGCTGATGGGAAATATTTCCCAAATGCCCATATTGTGGCCTTGTATGTCAGCGAGCCCTACTTTCATAATCCCTTTTATTTCCTGTGTCATCAGTGGTTCAATTTGTTGCATGCGGAGTGTTTGTTTTTGTGTGCGTGTATAAAAAACCGAAAGCTGAGAGGTCAAAGGGTCACTTCCTCGCCTGGCTGAAAGCATCCTGCAGAATTTTGTTCTCCATTAGAAAGTTGGGCTTGAAGTGAAATTTACCAAAGGGACACCAACAACTTTTACCCTCTGAGTCTCCTCGTCTTTACTTATTCATGCTGGAGCACAGCAGAGAGTAGCTCTTATATCTCTCATCTCCTCTGCTCTCTGTCTGCCTGTCTCTCCCTCCTCTCCTCTGCCACACAGAGCAGGTCTGCCGTGGTTTGGCTTCTGCACCGTTTTCCATGTCTAAAAGTCACTAAGCTCGTTAACTTGCCTCCTTAAGACGACACTGCTTTTCCTAAAGGTTTCAAGCTCTGGGTGAGAGAGGAAATGCCTATATAAGTTAAAGTGTGTCCGTGTCTGTGTGTGTGTGAGAGAGAGAGAGAGTGTGTGTTTGTTTTCAGAGGAAAGTCCAGACCCAAGGAAAAGACATTGGCTGGAATCGTTCCATTCCTGCAATGGTTTTCCCTCCAACACTTACTGTACTGTAATTCTATCTTTTCCTTTACTCCCCTCCTCACTCGCTTGTGCATGTGTGTGTGCGTGTGTGTGCATGTGTGTGTGTGTGTACAGTGCAGCAGTATTAGGCAGGCATGTCTGGAACTAATAGATTCCACCCTGCTGAAGAATCTTATTAGGAAATACTACCTGCAACCTGAGGCTTCAGACTACCCTCTCATTCAACTGCCTAAAAATCACGTCCCATAGTCCCGCCATCCAAGCACACACTCACACTCACACATACACACACTTGCCCCCCCTTTCAACCTGCAAACCCCTGGCCCAGTTTCTCTCCGTCAGTCTCTCTCCCCTCTTTTCCTGCCTGGTTTCAGGTTCGGAGGTTTATATTGGTGAACTCCACAGCTGCCTGTTTTTCTTCAGGCCCTTTCATTTGAAGAAACACACACACACACCTCAGTCCAACCCCCCATCTTGCTACACACACACACACACACACACACGTATGCTTCCTGTAGTTGTTTTAGTATGACCCTCCCCTCCTGTGTGCTCCCTACTGGCAATGAACTGGTCCTACTGACTTCCTGTCTCTCTGTCCTCTCTTCCTGTGTGCACAGGGATGAATGGACATATTATTCACAGTGACGCAGTGCCCCCTCGCCTCCCCTTCTTACTCACCCTTTACACTGCTTTCTGTTCTTTCTCCTTTTCTTTCTGCTTCTTTCATTCTTCTGAGGACAATAGTATGAGCTCACAGTGGTACAACTCTAAACCATTACCAGCCCCCCCTTCTGCTTCCCCCTCCTCTTCTCCACCGCTCTGTACTGCAGTATCAGCCCCCGGAGCAACAAAGACCAGGCCTTACTGCGTAAACACAGTGTGTACGCGTGCTCACACGCACACACACGAAAACACAAACAGAAAGGGAGATATTCTACCTCGCCAATAGCTACATCTCCCAGTTGGATGTCTTGGATTTCCTAGAACTAGTTAACGGTTGAGTGTGTGTGTTGTGTTCCCGCTGTGTTCAGTGATTACCTGGCACAGGTTTGTGGCCACTCAGCCCCAATGTTGGCACAAAGGCTTGTGTTTAAAGGATTATGTCGGTTTATACAACTTGGGTCATATTTCCCTGGTTTTGACCTTCGTTTCTAATGATTATGACAACATTGGATTCATCAGAGTAATTGCTGTGATCTAGGAACAATGTTTTTGCCATCAGTTACATTCATTCATTGTCAGAACTTGACTTACTTTGTAGTACTGCTGCACCTTTATCGCTTTACTGCTCAGTATTGGAGTATCAGGAGAGAAGACGCTGAATCAGTGCATCCCTAATCTCTGCAATTAAATTTGTAAGTATATTCTTATATTTTGCAACAGGTGTCATTGTCAAAAACAACAATTTAAAACTCAGGTCGCAATAAACCACAATTATCCTTTCACTAAACAGACCTGTCATCTGTATGTGTTTGTTGTTCCTCTGTTGATTGTCACCTCCCTGGGCCTCACTCTCCAGCCAGTTCAAGCCCTGTCTCAAACACTCATCACGTCTACTTGTTAAACAGTTACCATGTGTGTGTAATTGTTTACATCCATGCAGGTGTCACAGACCATAAAAGAATAATGGACATAACCACCGTGACGTTACCCATTGGTTTGTGGACTCCAATTTTGAAGCCTTGAGTTTGGCATTTTGGCTATTGTCTTGGATTTTTGGGGCCTGAAGTGATGAAAAGTGACCATATTTTGACAATGTCAATGTTACATTGATGTTGAGATATAAGATCGATATGGGATTTATCATCTTAGATTTTTGGATATGGTAATATAGAGCTGGGCGATATGGAGAAAATCCAGTGTTCTAATATTTTTGACCGAATCAGCCCTATCTTAATATTGTCAGTCTTAGTCTTATCAGACTGTTCCTTTATTTGCCTTTACCCACTTAGTCATTATATTTATATTACTGATAATTATTTATCAAAAACATCGTCATGAAGATATTTTGCGAGAGCACCAATGGGTGAGTAATATACCAGGCTGTAAACATTGAGGTCAATGAGGAGTGACTCCCTTTTGGAGCCATGCTCAAGTGGCCATTAGAAAAACTGCAGTTTCTGGCATTTCTATGTTGGCTTTGCTTTTCAGCCTGGGGGGTTGCCGCTTGGCAGGTGTATGTGTGTGCCTCTACAAACCAATCCAGTAATAAAGGAGGACAGATCTGGGGTGGGGCTTCCAAGAGCAGGCTGGAGAGCTGCCGTCAAAACGGCTCAGAGTGACAGCTTGGACTCACAGTGTCACATCGCTGTCAGTGTGTATGTGTGTGTGTGTATTGCGCCCATAGCCCTGGGTGTTTTCAGGTATAATGAGTGCTAGCAGCACTATGTGTGGCTCCTGTATCTAGGCCAGCTCAGAACTGCATCCAGGGCCGCCATCACTTCTGTCAGCTTCCAACTAAACAGCCTAGAGCTGGTACGTTTGCTGCAAAAGCTAACTTCAGCTATAAAAGGTAATGTTGCAGGGAAAACATGACTTTCAGACTCTACATTGAGCCTGCCAAAGTGGGACTTTGTGTCTAGTTAGGTTGCCTTTTGGCAGCTTCTTTATTTCCCTTTCTAGTTTTATTTCCTTCAGTGTATCCATCCACACATTTGTATGCAGCAACATGTCTGCCCACTGCAAAATTAACAGCAGGCATTGACCGCGGTGGTAATGTCATTCCAGTGTGGTTACGCTGTCTCCATCCATCATCTCTCTCTGTTTTCATCTTCCTTTTTCTGGGTCAGAATAAACAAGCTGATCAATAATGGATGATGAGGAGGGGCTGGCTTGGGTGAAATGGTTTGAGAGAGATTTCTGCCATTTCATGCTCACGTTGTTTCTACATAGAAAGCTAGACATATGGAGAGTATGCATTGACATCACATGACACCACCCCCTCACCCACACTGAGTGCCAAAACAAACCAACAGGTGGCTTCTATGACTGGGCTGCAATAACAGGAGGTAAACAAACAAAGGATGTTGAATATGGTGACCTGTATGACATACAAGACTGTCAGCTGTTGGCCAGAAAAGAGTTTTGCAACACCTTTGTGCAAATCAGTATGTATAGAGGTTGTTATATAGGACAGTAAAAATCCCCCAGAGAGGAGGAGCTGCTTCAAAGGTTAGCTACCATCTCCCTTTGCAGTGTAGTTTTGAGTTAGGACATGGTGTTGGTGAACAGAGTGAAAAGTGTATGGATGAGGCTCGTGCAGACAGAGCCAGACAGCCCTCAGCACTACAGACAGAGGAGGAGGAGGAGGAGGAGGAGGAGGAGGAGGACGGAAGAAAAAAAAAAGAAAGGAGAGCATCAGTAAAGTAGAATCCCAGAGCCCGATTACAAGACCTGCTCTCATCTGCCTGGAAAATGTGACTGGGCTGTCTGGAGGGGGGTGGAGGCGTCACATTCCAGTTCACATCCCACTTCTTACTGGCTCAGGGGATGATGACCGTTCCAGGAGGGATGAGGCTGACAGGAAGCTCCCGCATCGATCTTCTTTGACGGCATCTCTCCTCTTTGCTGTACCAAGCTCCCCGTCCCTCAGCTAACACTCCTCTCTTGTTCAGTGATAACAACATCTAGATGGATAAAGACTTTCCTTCTTAGATCCCTCAGGGAAATTCATTTTATATACAGTATCAACAAAGAGAGGGAGCTCCGCGTTAGCTTTGGTTGAGCCACACAGCCATATATTATGTAAATGAGACGTACTGTTGGAGTCACTGTGGTTTTGGGGCACATTGCACGGCTTTCCTGTTAAAGTAATTTCACCCCAGTCAAACTTGCTCTCTTCATACCTCTTTCACACCAATGACCAGGGTCGGACCTGGGTTTATCTGCTTTTATCTTGTCAATCCAAACCAAGGCAGTCAACACAGGTTAATCCCTGGTCGTGACAATTCACATACGACCTGGGTCACAACCTGGGAGCGATGCAAACCAATTACGCCACCTGCTGCAAATGGGCGTGAGGTTTACACATCATATTCAGAACTTGTGTTTTATGTTTTTATATTAGTACATCACAACAAGAACAATAATACAGCTACCTGGTGTACTGCCTTTTCAGTGCCATCAGTTTGCCTGTGGCCTGTTTCTTTGTACGGTGTAGGCCTCTCTCCTTCAGCAGCCTCGTTACGTTTCCATGCAAACATTATTCCTCATCATTCATTGTCCTTTATTATTCCATCATTTCTCCTCACCTCAGTGTTTTGTCACATCTCCATGTTGTTCAAATCCTAGCTGTAGGTTAAAAAAAAATTCCTGCTGCCACCACACAGTTTGTTTGTGGGCTGCAGCAGTGACTTGTGGCAATGATGTCACAACTGTGTGCCCCTCTTTGTAACCAGTGATGCAATTTGTCCTGCCCCAGTTGATAGCAACCCTGGTGGTTTGCCATTTAAACTGAAATTGACCCCTCTCCAACCCAGATCTTGACCTGGATTGCGAAGCAGAGTTGGTCAGTGCTGGTTATCCCTTTCCAACACAAAATCAACCCAGTTAAGCCGTGCGTGTGAAAGGGGTATAAATACTGGGGTCACACAGAACTGATGCCGCTTCTTCTCTCTACATATCCTTTATCCTTCATCAACTGATTACTTAATGCTTTATTTCACCTTCTTGCAGCCCTTATGGGTAGGAGTACTTGTTTTCGGTTGTGGCGTGTTGTTGTGTTGGGTCGGCTAATTACAAGGCCGCCATCTCGAGGTTTTGTGTTGCAGCCTCTAGAGGCGGGACACTGACTCACTCCCCATCATTGACAGCGCTGTGCGATGAGGAAATTACACACAAACACGCACACACACACACACACACACACACACACACAGACCACGAGACAATAACACGTGTTGTCAAAGCAAATATTCACACCAGGTCATTAGCACAGACACAGAATGTGTGTGTGTGCATTTATTTGTTGCGTATGTGAGTATTTGCGTCGTAGTGTCATAACGGCACAAAACTCCTCTGTTCTGGCCTTTTAATCAGTAAAGAATGACTGTGAGCGGACACAGCCGCTGGCTAGTGGCACAATGTTTAGGTCTGTGTTTATGAGAGAGAGGGAGGGAGAAGTGGGGAGGCAGGAGGAGGAGCGGGGTGGTCACAGACACATTTAGATATCCCACTTCTCTTTGTGGTAATGAGAAACTGCACTCTCAGCTGTTAAACACAAAGGCAGCATCAACAATTGCTGTCGGCCGGCCGGACGGCTGCCTGTCTGCTTGCCTGTGATTGTGTGTGTTTGAATCAGTGTGTATGTAAAGGGAGTCTATCATGCACTGAAGCCAGGATGGAGGCCAAGACAGTTCGCTTTCTCTACAGCCAGCGCTGTAAAGGTAGGACAGCTTTGGTAGACTCGCCATGACAGTGAAGTGTGTAATTGGAGAAGTGTGTGTGTTGTTTCTTAACTCTTTAAAAGGATGCTTGTGCAGCCTACTCGGCATTGGCAGGCAGCTATGAGAGCATAGCATTAATCTGTCAGCTGTCAGCACTGATCCAGCTTATCACCATCATAGTGTGTGTGTCCTCGAGTGTGTATGTGTTTGCATGTGTTGCTGCGGACGTTTTGTGCGTCCCAGTCCATAACTGCAGTGGGCAGGACTCTCCAGAGGACTTTTTTGTAGCTAGTGATTGAATATGGTTACTGAGTGTGTCTGCACTGAGTGCACTCTATTAATTTGAGGCCAGACTGGAGAGCAGCATGGAGGAGGGAGAGGGGAAGGAGGCTGGAGGAAAATGAAAAGTGATAAGCTGGGATAAATGACTGCCTCTGGAGATCTCTGTGTGCGGAAGAGGATAGCTGATCGCGTGCACACAAATGCATACGAATGTGATGATGTACACACATGCATAGCGGTCTGTGCTTAACGGACTGGCGGGAGGGGAGTGGATTTCAGCCAAGACTCCAGGCTGATGTGTCAGGGCCCTGCCAGGTGTTTTTTCTAGAGCCTGGTTTCATCCACATCAGCTGTAAAGACTTAACATCTTACACATTGTAGTGGCAATTATCATAATGATAGCACTGCACTGTCAACAGTAATGTATGCAGTTTACTCCCCCCAGCTATATGGATAATTACATATAGTTCAAATAGTTTAGAGAGAAGAGGCCTTTGATTTTAGAACAAACATTCTGTGTAGGCTGTCCTTTGGGGGTTCAGTGTTTGATTACACCTGGATCGTGGTTGGCATAATGAAGTTAACAAAGACGTTAAACTCATCTCTGTCTCTCTATCACTCTGGCAGAAATCCGCGCCCAGCTGGTGGAGCAGCTCAAGTGTCTGGACCAGCAGTGTGAGCTGAGGGTGCAGCTGCTGCAGGACCTGCAGGACTTCTTCAGAAAGAAGGCGGAGATCGAGGTGGACTATAGTCGCAACCTTGAAAAGCTGGCCGAGAGGTTCCTCACCAAGACCCGCAGCACCAAGGACCATCTCCTCAAGTATGGGACACTAGCACACACGTAGCACTACCCCACAGGCAGCAGGATATTATTATAGTTAGTATGAGTTCACTTGTTTAGTTCAAGTGCCTTAGACAGCTAATATTGTTCCCTTTTGAAGATTCCAAGTAAGCTGAATAGATAAAAAAAAACAACCTTTATTTAGCACTTAAAACGGTGGAGAGTGCTTTCAAGATTTCTGAGAAAAGAGAAGTAGAGACAGGCAAATAAATGAAACAGAAAGATGACCAATAGGGAGAGAGAAGACGGCCATATCGGTCTGTGCTAGTCTGGAAAATACTGACTTGCATCACTCACTGCTTCCCAGTTTGATCGAATGAAATGCCAAATGATTCATACATTGTACATTTCATTAGGATGCTCACTTCTATCGACCACTGAGGTTCTGTGAGCGTGTGTGTTTGTATATGTGTGTGTGTGTGTGTGTATGTATGTGTATGGTGTATGTATACACCTTCACACCTCAGCTCGGTCTATTTGTTTAGTTGAAGGACCCCGTTAGCTGATGTCAAGCTAATAAGCTAATCTTCCTTTGGTCCACACCTGACATACAATACATTACACATTACATGACGCACATGAATTGCATTAACATATAAAGCCAGTCAACACTCTATATACAGTGAGGTAGAAAACTAATTAAAAACCTATACAAAGATGATGTTTAATATGAAAGAGAATTATTTAGATGATGTTACCGAGAATTTTCCAACTCTTGTAGAGCAAACCACAAATATGAAATTACATCAGTCTCCTACTATTCAATCTGTCATCAGCATGCCATGAAATTCTTTTGCATATTCTGTTTAATGAATGGTTTATTTTTTATTAGGTTGATATTAAAGATTAAAGTATTCCCTTTTTTCTCCTCAATAAGTTAGTCCTTTGGCTGAGTACCACAAAATGTCTGTGTCAATCTTGTGTTGTGCTTCTGTGTGTTGCTGCAGTATAGAATTTGGTTGAATTGAAATGTTGGCATCTTTGAGTCAATGCTGCAGATCAACAATGTGGCCATGCTTGGGGTCATCCTTTGCTCCATGATGAGCATAAGAGGCTGGAATGAAACTTTTTAGTTCTAAAAGAACAGCCCTGAACAAGGCTAGCAGCCCTGTTTTGTGTGACTTGCAATTTTGAGAGGTTTGTTTTAGATGCAGACAACTAAGCTGCTGAGCAACAGTTCAAGTGGCACAAAATTAATAATTTAGAAACTTGACCCATTGTGTGTGATTGCACATAGGGAGAAAACTTACTTGTGACTGCAATGCCCAGTATTAATGTGCTTAGTCTCTGTCTGTAGTTAGCCCAGTGCTACCATAAAAAGGAACCATAAAAAAGTCAATTGATGCTGCATCACTACAGGCGTTATTGTGTGATCCAATATTTTAGCAGAGAACAAATAAAACATTTTGTCAGTGTATATTTTACTGTTTTTTTCACTATCAATATTTTTGCGAAATAACTTGATTTTTCCATTATCATACTAAAAATTGTATTTGGTCTGTATTAAGTCTCCTACATAAAGTAAATGCTGTCACAAATAAGATGTATGTAAACGTTATTTCTAGGAGAAAGGGTTGGCTGTGGTCCAAAACATAGTCATAGAAATGTTTGACTAGAGTTGCTCTACATTTTTGTACTTTGTTGAAGCATTCTGCATCAGCTGCTTTAGTCTCTGATTGGGAACAAAAAAGTGTATTTTTAACTGCTTAATTGGTTAATCAATTAAACAACAATGCATACTTTGGATTCTTAAGTGTATTATAGGGATGTAAATCTAGTATCATCATGATATGATATTTGGACAACAATGTAATATTTGCAGATATTACAAAGTCTGCAACAATATGATTTCAGTTCGGGGGCCTGCAATCAATATGGGATGATATTATATGCCCATTAAACACAGTCTGTTACAAAAGAAGCTGCCACCCCTTTCTCTTTTGCTTTTGGACATAAAAGCCAAAAACAATAAATACATGTAAATAATTGTAACTGATTAAGTACACTTAAGTTTACTTTACAAAAAAAACCCAAGGCAAACTTCTCCCAAGATCATTTTACAAAAGTATAAAATTCAGCTCAATAGTAAGAGTCACCATTCATACTGTAGACAAAACTTGGGATGCACAGTAATATCGGCACGTTATCCGTATTGGCCGATATTGGCTTTAAAATGAAATATCAGAATTGGCCGACATGCTGATGACATCGGTACATCGTCAGTAATGGCCAGTTTTGGCTAAATGAACTATCAGAATTGGCCAATAAGATTTTTCATAATGCATGAATATTTCATACAAAGTATGTGAAAAGTTAAAGTGAAAAGTATTGCACTGGATGTCTCCATCTGCAGGTGGGCCATCATGATAAGAATATGCATGTGTAATATGGTTTTAATTCCACGACTGATCACCAAAATTAGGTAGGGAAAAAGTGGATATATTGATATCGCATCGGTTATTGGTCAAATAAGTTGTTATTTATTGGCATATTGGATATGTGCAAAAAAATCCAATATCATCCATCCCTAGATGAAACTTGCTTTTTCTGGTGACCTGTTATTGACTTAAGCACCTTTACAGTGAATAACATTGCATTGCACTGTCAACTTTTCCTCTACTCATAGCTTAACAAATTACACATATTATTTATACTTTTTCTTACTCACCATTAGTTAAAGTCACTGCATCTCTTGACAGAACAGCACAGTTAAATTTTAGCCTGCATGCACATTTTTCCAGCATGACATTATTGAAACAGAGCAGCTACTGTTGCTGTGTTGCTTTAAGAAGTTACCAGCATGCCATGCTTGTCCAGGCAGCTACGTCCCGATTTATCTCACAACAGCATTGTTTACATACAGTGCTCTGTCTTTTGACCCATATTTTCTAAGAAACTGACAATATTAACCCATTGCTAATTTTGTCCTGAATAAATAACTTCATCCTCACTCTATTTCTTGGCTGCCAATCATCATCAATGACACAGAATTTCTAAATATAGGCGTACCGCGAAGACGATGAGATGATGATACTAGAATTTTTGATCATTGAATCGATATATTAATTAATGGTCTTCTTTGCTCTAACTCCAAAGCTCATTTTGTACATTCGATCACTTAAATGCAATGAGATACTTTATGAAACAAAAATAGCTAAGTGTAATGTTTGGCAGTATTTAACCAATAAGACAATATTATGTATTTGCTTGTATAACATCAACTTTAGGCATAGGAGTACAAAGAGCCATATCATAAGTGTGTTCCCATCTTGAGTCACAGTCAACATTTAAAAATGAAACACTCAATGGATGATAGACGGGATCTTTGTATCGGTTTTGATTGTTTCTTTATTTTCAGCAGGCACTATGAATAACAACTATCATTTTTTAATAGACCTCTACAGTCCTAAGTCCAGCTGTTAGTATTGGTGTTGCCAGGACTGACAGGACTGTTGTGGCTGACTCCTTTCAGCCAAAGCCAAACTTTACAAATATACATCTTTCTCTCAAATTTTGCCTGTCTCACATGCACAGAAACATAAGTTGAGTAACCTTAGAAAAGTTTATGTTTTTAAATGATAGCTCCCCCCGAAAGGTCGGCTATATCAAAACACACGTCTCCTTTGTTGTGAAGTTCTTCTTGAAAGCAATGAATGGCAATGAAAACTCTCAATAGCTCTTTCAGCACAACAGAGAATTGTGGTCCTTGTTGAGTGGCTGCCGTGAGCAGCAGAGCAGGATGTAAACAGATCTGATATTCACATCATTAAGTAGTTGTGGCTACAATGTCAAGAAACATTGGCCTGTCTACACAGCCAGCAGATATGGAACAACATAAATAACTGTTTGGAGTTGTGTTTGTGTCCAGCCGATGAATATAAGTCCAATATTAGCCCTCTGAGGCAAATTGTGATTTGTGATATTGGGCTTTATAAATAAAATTGATTGATTGAATATTCAGTCCTCTTTTGCTGCTAAATGCCCCACTATGTTCATCAGCTGGTTGCTAAACTTGTATGCTGTTTGGTGCTGAGCAGGTAGTATAATGAGGGTTTTTCTGAGCCTTCAACTTTTCCTGCAAGCAGGAAAACCAAAACAATGAGCTAAAAGTAACTATAATGGCCACAAACCTTATGTTTACAGCCTGTTCAGCTGCTCACAGCAACAATTCAACAGAAACTGTATTGTCTGGTGTGCTGAAAAAGCCGCTGAGAGTTTTCATTGCCATTCATTGCTTTTAAAAAGAATCTCACAACAGTGGGGATGTATGTTCTGATACAGCTGAGTTTTTTGTGTGAACTATCATTAAAAAACATAAAGAAAACTTTTCTAAGGTTACTGGAGGACTTGTGTTCCTGTGCATGTGAGACAGGTAGCACTCAGAGGAGAAAGAACTTTTGCAAGGTTGGGCTTTCAGAAGTTGAAAGCTGAGCGTGACTGAGATGAGCCAGCCACAGCAGTCCTGTCAATCCATCATGGGTTGTCTCGACCAGAGACCCCTTTTATATTACAAATTGGTTCCTTTTTTAATATAGAAATATTAACCCAATTGCGAGAAAAAAAAGTTGGCAATTGTACATTTCTGCAAACCACAGATGCATTGCATTTGTACATACATTTGTACAGTATGTATGTAACAGATACATTGAAACTTTATGTTTGAACAACATTGTGTTTAATGTGTGGCCAGGTTTTGACACAAAAGCTAATTTGTTATGGTGAGGTGGTTTGTTGTTTGTTGGTCTCAAGTAGTGGTCTGCAGCTTGGCAGGTATCTCACCTACAGTAGGTGTCATGCCACCCACATGTTTGTGGTTTGCAGAAAAGTACAATGCTAACATTTTCTCCTGGAAACTGAGCTGGAGATACTGACAAATACAGCTTTAAAAACTCAATGTTCAAACCTTTGGAAACTACTTACCCTTAGCATGTAAGTTAACCAGAATAAGGAATCACAATTGTACAATTCTTCTTTATGCTCATGCATTAAGCTTCTCTGATTGCACTAAGCATCATTTCAGTAACGGACAAATGGAGCATTCAGCACGGCTATGATAAATGACAGGTAGAATACAAGTATGAAAGCCGCTGCCATGAAGACAATTATAATGCATCTCTGTCACAGCCCAATAATTAACCAACCGAATATTTAAGACTGCAAATGTCACATAAACTGCAGCTTTGAGTCTTTAGTAAATGAGTCATTTACCAGTGTGTAAAAATGTGCCAGTTCACTGGCTTATTGTTTCTTGTCTCCTATGCAAATCAGCTATTAACTGAATAAAACATTATGCAGAAACAAATACCACTTGGTCATAAATAATACGCCATGTTGAAAACTATCACTGGCCTCAAGAAAGATCACTGTACTAGGAGATTTATATTAATTTGCATTAAAGAATGACTAGGACTGTATTGTACATGCCATTTGTTCAGATGGATCTTTTGAAATTTAATTTATTCAGTATTTACAACAACAACATAATTTTCTTCACATATACAGTCAATAAACAGGAAGAAGACAAACAAAAACACAGGCAAACCATGACCGTAAAGGGTAAAAATGGAAAAACTAACAGAAAATACAGGTACAACTCTATTTCTTAACTTTATATTTATTATAACGGCAATAATTTTACTAGTTTCCATTATAAACTGGCAGTCTGGTTTTCACTTGCCTCACCACAAGTATTTGGCTGAAGGCTCTTCAGAGTCTGGATGCCCTTTGAGCCCCGGCTCACCCATTACTAGGTCTGTTTGGATCACAGAGGTGCAACATGTCAAACTCGTATTGACCCAAAGCACGAAATAATCATAATTGCATCTGCAGGATGTTGACAGGGCTATTGTTCAAAACAGCAATTCAACAGTACTTGGATTTTGGCCTCCAAACCTTACAGTGGTCAGTTTTTTAAATATGCCACAAACCAGCTGGGAGTTTTCCACAGCTTACCTCTTTGGCAGACAGTCATATTTGAATGACTGTCACTATCAGCTATTATAATCACAGGGACAGTGGAATGTATCCTCATTCAACGCTTTGTAGGATATCTAATTTTGCCCCATAAATAACATTATGTACTTAATGTGAAGTTATGCACTTAATGCAATGTTTAAAACAAGTTGTTGGGACCACTTTAGTCAAAAAAAACTTTATTTTTAATATTATCTCTGTTCTGGGACCTCTGTGCCTTTCCTAGGCCTACGCAGAAAGCCTCAGGCAGAGAGAGTAGACATCTCTGCCCTTCCATGTGTCTACATAGAAAGCCTGAGGCAGAGAGAGCACACCTCTCCACCCTTCCACATAACTATGTGGAGAGCCCAAGGCGGAGAGAGCATGCCTTACTGTCCCTCCATGTGCAAACAAGGAAAGCCTGAGGCAGAGAGAGACACCTCCTTGCCCTGCCCTGAGCAGCAGCAAAGACCCTCTGAGAACAGAACAGAGCAAGCACCAATGACCAACAAAAATTACATAAGTCTGATAAGTCACACATAACATGAAAAGGAGGAGCTGGGGTAGAGGCAGGTTGCAAAGCAGCTTGCAGAGGAAGCAACAATAGTAGGCAGGCTAAATAGGCACCCTGAATAAAATTTGCCAATTGGCTGCATAAAAAGGAATCATTTCATGTATTTGCTGACTCCCTTCCATCAAATAGCTGATTCAACAGTTGATTGGGCTGCTTGAGATAAGCTGATGTAGCTGGGATGTGAGCTGAGCTTGAAATCCTGTCCAACTAACCCTTTGCTCAACTTACATAGGTTAAATTTAGGAAAGAAACATGGTGACAGTGTACCTTAAAATGAGTCAAATCTAACTTGGATTTACACAGCTCCAAACACAGGTCATCAAGGAAAGTCCTGTGTTATTTGACCCCTCCACCACCCCAACCTGCCTCCTCACACAGATTTTCAATCTTTATACTACTTCCTTATTTACTTCCCCCAGGGCAGTTGTCGCGTGATTGCAGCCTTACCACTTACATGGGTTATACATAAATTACTGGCTCATGATTACATGGGTTAAATACAAGTTGTGGTGCATTGTGTTTTGTAGGTATACAGTGCATAAGAACAGCCTGAACACTGACGTTAGATTTGAAACAAACTGTTTTGAGCAACTCACGCTTGCAGAAGTGAATCCAAAATCCGACTTATTTGTGGGGCATGAGCAGTTGTACACAAGTGCAAGGTTAGCTTCTAACATTCAGCAGCTATACTAGTAACACAACAAACTCTCACAGCAGTGACCAGTAACTGTCGGGTGGGTGGTTAATTCACAGAAAAACTGAAAGGTATGT
The DNA here is from genome assembly GCA_029783705.1 of Chaetodon striatus. NCBI lineage: Eukaryota > Metazoa > Chordata > Actinopteri > Chaetodontiformes > Chaetodontidae > Chaetodon > Chaetodon striatus. The sequence continues at coordinate 23,931,272 of JAPZEB010000012.1, read as the reverse complement.
TTGTGAGAGCTGTTTTGCTTGTGTTTATGTGGTTGTGGCATTTAACAGAGTTGTTTATTCATGCATTTATTACACTTAGAGATCTAAGAAAGCTTGTGGAACATAGCTAACTCACTGCTTACAGACAAATGCTGACAAATAAAAACCTGAAACCTCCAGCCCAGAGCAGACTTATGACATGTAATTTAAAATTCTCAGTACTGTCTGCAGTTCAAACTCAGATCTTAGGTTTTGGTAAATGTCCTTACGGGTTACGTATAGGTTCTGAGGGAACAATACCAAAAGTGTGTGGTAGAGACATGGCTATAGTCCATAGTGTTGGCAAAGCCCACAAAACACTGATTCCCACAGTTCCCAAAATGCAACCATGTGGCATCCTTTTGTTAGCCTCTCCTTGCCTGGTAAATGCCCATGTCTTTTGTAACACATGCTTTCCCTGAAAGATCTATTTGCCAAACCCAAACTGAGATAACCCTAATGATATCACTGGGGGTTATAAGAGCCACAGATGATAATACACATTATATTGTTTTTACAGGCTAAGTATTGTTTCATATGGTAAATAAATAAATACTACTTAAATGCCTACTTATTAGCCTTCACCTTACAATTTCTGATAATCATCGATGTCTAGTCAACAGTGAAAACACTGTCTGACACAACACTGTTAACCTTTGCTATTTTCTTTACACCACAATATTAAGTTCAAGCACTAGAGATGTGTAATTTATCAGTTGGCTAACAGCATCAACAGTGGCATAACAGGGGATTTCCTTTAATCATTGGCCTTACAAAACAGTGGCAAATCATCAGATAGCTGGGACACTTTTAATCACAGCTGAGATTGCATGTCACCTTTATCCTTGGAGGCTTTATAGATGAAACTGTTGTCAACTCAGGAGGACAGTAGCCCCATTTTCCAATTACTTTTGCTCTAAAATGTTTTATATAACCATTGATTTGATACATGCACTGCATATAAAATATTCAAAAAGACCTGTGCCTTGTTTCAATGTGGGTAGGGGTTCTAAATGACAAGAGGCCTTTTGAGGATTTTCTTGCCTGTTGAACGCAATCTGTCTTTCATATTTATTTTCCTGTCATTATACTCAAAAGTGTTTTGAGTGTTTGCTAGTCTATAGCCTTCCTGCCTGAGATTGATGCCTCAGAGCTTATTCGTTGACATTTACATGAGATGGGGACCTTGAAATGATTCAGACCTGTCAAATGCATTAATGGAATTCAGGCCTCCCTGGACTGTAGTGTTGGTTTGGGATTAGACTGGAGTTATTACAGACATTCCTGTCATTGTTTCCACTGTTGAATGTTGAGGTGTAATCTCACTGAGCCGAGCTGTCTTTGACATCCTCCTAAATGAGTCTTAATTTCTCTTGTTGTTCTTTTTCCTATCTCTTGTCAAAAACACATGTCAAAGGCACCACTAGCATCTATCGTTCACCTCATCATTTTCTTGCACTTATTTTCTGAGTCATTTTAAACCTTTTTAACACCCAAGTTTTAAAAACTGATATTTGTCCTAATCTTAGCTGATTGCTTTTAGTTTCCTCATTTTATTTTGCAGCATGCTAACATGTTTACAATGCCAGTGTTAACATATTGATGTTTAGCATGTTAACATATTGTGGTTTGCTGCTATATTAATGCTCTGAATGTTGTATACAAAACCTTGAAGTTAAAACACATGATTTATTCTAAATTCTGTCTGACATGGAGGTCCAGATGCTGGCAGTGGTAGGGGATTTTCAATTATATGCAAATTAAATCAAGTGCCATGTAAATAATGTAAACTTGGAGCACCACATGACAGCAAA
>JAPZEB010000012.1:23915002-23929340 GCA_029783705.1 Chaetodon striatus | reverse complement strand
ATACCACAAATAAATGGAGGCAGAGGGCAGGCCAGCCATTAGGAGCTGAGGACAAGGGGACAAAATTTTCCAAATTGGGCCCCTCATCCACACATACTCCACTACAACCACCTGGCCACTGTTTTAATACCAACATTGACAATTTGAATGGTCTCACTACAATGAAATGGCTACTGTGGGGACTAACATCATCACACATGAATACAACAGGGGTCATTGGTTCCAAAAGAGTCAGTTTTCCAGTCATACCCAATTTATACATTACCAAGACTTTCAGGACTTTGGAGCATTATTTAGCATGTCATAGTTGGTACCAATTAATGCCTCAGATTGTCTAATTTCATATGATAACACTATCTTTACTCTAGCTTTTCGACTGAGCCTTCTACAGTAGCATTAATTCGCTAGTCTGCCTAGCTCCTCACCTCTGCCAGATTCAGCTTCGCCTGGCGCAGGTGGTGCATCTTCACACTTTTTTTTGGCCAGAAATTGGGTGATTGTCTCTCTGCTCCTTCTATTTTCTTGCTCTCTCTGTACCCTGGCTTTTCTTTTTTAGAGCCCCTGATTTGGGGGGATTTTGGGCATTTTGACTTTGCTAGTCAGGCTGCAGTTCACTTTAAATCTTCACATTAGCAGCATGAGTGTGTTCTGCACATCTGACCCCAGCTCTTATTGTGAAAATGGGTTAGGGTAGGCCTAACCCCTAATTCATTTTCCAAAAAACTGTGGGGGTGGGGTATCAAATGACAAGAATAAATCTGTTTTAATGATCACAATACTTGTCATGATGCCTGATATAAGGGTCAACCATAGACATTTGTATCTGCCCCCCCCTGGGCCTTGGGTGGGGGTCATCTTTACCCTTTGACCCCCCCGACAGCGGTCCTGGCAGAGGGTGCTTTCCATTTAGCTAATTATGCCTTGTTGCATCCTCGCTCCGTTGTCTTTTAGCCTGTGACTTGGAAATTATCCAAGATCTGTCATCACTGAGGATGTTTTAGCACCTTAAATGCAGAGGAGCTGTGAACAAGAAAACACAAGTACGACCTGTGCTGAGGTGTCAACACCCTTTCAATGAGAATGTCTTTAATGATTGATCACTGCTGTAGGGCTCTGTGATCATTATTGCAGTAGCATTAATACATCATTACAGCAATGCTGTGTTTTTTTCTTTCAAACAACCCATAGGGGCACGAGTAGCCGCACCAAGTGTGTCATGGCTTTAAAGACATCATCAGTAAGTGCTTACTCTTCAAAACGGTGGTGTTTGAACGAGGATGACCCCCTAAAGCTTTCCTTGTATAAAAAGATAAATATAAGCATTTTACCAGGCCAAAAACACAAGTTTAAATAACCATATTATTTTAATAATAATGATTAATGTTAGTCACTGAGGTAGATAGCTTCTTTTTATGTGAACACTTAGGAGAAGCTTTTTTTTTCTTTTGTTAGAGCTTTGATATTATCATTTAATTTGACTTTAGCAGTACTATAGGTGCTTTGGAAGCCCTTTGCTGTAGAGGAAGCAGCAGCCGGCTTTTCTCTGCTCGTCATCCTTCTCTCTCTGGCTTCCTGTTACCCATGACCTCCTCTGCAGCCACCTTCCTCTTTTTTCCCCTGAACTCCTCTTGTTCTCTTTTCTTTTGCATCATGCACTTTTCCAGAAGCATTCATTTCTCCGCTGGGGCCAAACCCGCATCCACGCTCTCACATACACACGCACAGGCACAGACTAAAAGGGATCGATAGGTCCTCTAAACGAAACCCAATTCCAACCAAGAGGACATACCCCCGGCAAACACACAGTCATTTACTACACACACACACCCTCCAGCTCAGATCAATACGGAGACAGTTGCAGTGTGTGTTTCCCTGCGTTGCATACTGGGGGAGGGAAGGAGAGCAGAGGAGAAGGGAGGGCAAAGGACAGAGAATGAAATATGCAGTTGAACAGGTCAGCCGCTGCTTCGGCAGGTCTGTGCACGTCATGACCTGTCAAGATGTCAAACGGCAATAAAAAATACAATTCACTGACTGACAAGTGTTCAGTCTTTACTTTTCGTTTGTCTGTCTGCTCCTCTTCAACTCTCTTTTGCTCTTCTCTTCATCCAACATCTGTGTATTTAACAGTCTCCCTGCATCTGCTGCTGCTCAGTCCGGGTGCCACGCTGGAATTTCAGCTATTTTCCGGTTATGCGTGTGTGTATTTTCGTGTGTGTGGATGTAGGTGTGTGTGTGTATGCCTGTGGCTGTTTCTCTGTACAACCAGGCGTTGATGGTGCTCCAAGCAATGTGGGGTGTGAGGGTTGTGTGTGTGTGTGTTGATCCCGTGGAGACCCCTGGTATTTCTGCTATTTGGCAGACTGCGTACAGCAGTGGTGGGGGGTTACACGGTTTAACCGTATTGTATGTGTGTCTTTGTGTGTGTCGTTTATGTCTATGTTCGTGTGTGTGTGTGTGTGTGTGTGTTTGTGTGTGTGTGTGCCCTGAGGCTGACAGGCTGATTGGTCACATGGAGAAGCCCTCACAAGTTGCACACTGATTCAAAGCCTGTCCTTATGCTAAATATTAGGCCAGCTTCACTGTTAATGAGCTGCAGCCCCTTAGACAACCCACGGCTACAGCGACATATTATTTCAATGTGGTTTTCGGGTTCTGACTCTGAAGATCACATGGTCGTCTGATCACATGTGGACTGGGAATTGCTTTTATGCATCTGTCGTGTAAATTTGTTCAGTGCTAATGTAGCACAGCACTTCCTTTAGCATAGTACACCTTTTTTGACATCCCCAGACATAGTTATAGTAATACAGAATTAGCTAATGCTAGTATTACCAACTCAAGTGTGAAAAGAGCAAACATATAACTTGATATGGCAAGAAAAAGAGCATCTTTTACCTCTTTATATTACTGTTGTACTGAAGATACTCCCACAAAATTCTCTATCTTTATCTACAAACTGCTGCTCATTGCACCTTAACTCTGATGAAAGGTGTCTTCCACATGCTGTGATTTTCTTTATTGTTTAAATACTGTGCGTGTAATTAAGGCTGCGCAATGTATCACTTTTTGTGTGATAAACACATCATGAAAGACTGCAATATTAAGATAGTATTTGTAGAAAACTGCACTCTAAAATATAACTCCCAAACGAATCAAGCAGCAGCAGTGTGGTGCGGATTGCTGCAATAATGGCATTTTTCTGTGGCCTGGAGGTGTGTTAATGTGTTTCAAGCGGGAAGAAGTTCTTTGTAATATAGGTCAGCATATCAGAAGAGTCACAGGACTCTGTTACTGTTTGGCTGCTGACATTCTCTTGCTGTAATTTAACGTTAAGAGTTAAACTATCAAACCAAATAAATCAAACAGCTGCAGCTTGGAGCAGCTGCAGCAGCTTTCCATAGACAGTACATGGCAGCTCGCCGCAGACTACACTTCACTGTTGCTTGGTGTGTTTTTGCTGTAACTATCATTCTATTTTGTTATTGGTGCCTTTTGCGTTTGGTTAAATGTTCAATTTGTTCAATAAAAGAATGTTGGAAATCATTTCCTTTCATTTTTTTCAGTTCAACAAGACTGAAAGCAGCAGAAGGGCAGAACTTATTACACTTTAATATCTGTTAATTTCAAGTAATATTGTTTGCATGATATTCAGCATTATGGCATTTTTTTCCTCATATCATGCAGCCCTATCAGGAATGGAATCCAAGATTCATGAAACCAAGACTAAAATCCATAAATCAGCATTTGAATTGGGCTTAAAAAAAAATCTCATTGATACCCAGTCCAATCAACAGTCATAACATTGAAGCTACTCTTAGGAGTTTATATACAATATTTAAGCAAACTAGGAATACAGATCAAGTAATGCTACAATATAATATCAGAAATATTCAGATTTTTTTAGTTTTATTTCTGCATTTAAAGTCTTTCGTTGTACAACAAACATCTGAAAAACATTCAACACAGAAAAAAACAATAAACAACAACAAACAGTCCCTGCAAAAAAAGTAAAAATCCTTAAGCCACACCTGTTTCTTGATGCATCCTTGCATCACTGAAATTCTAATAGTCTTGTTCAAACAGCAAGTGTATATGCACTCTGCCGCCTGGATGGAGCACTCGGACCTAATCTTTAGCTCAGTCCCAGCATATAACTGTTCAATTTGCAAAACAACCCATAGCGATGCCCTGTTTAATGCTACGAGTTTTGATCCTGAATGTAAATGACCATTTAGCATTTTCCCTCTAATGTGAGTCAGTGGCGGCGACTGACCCGAGGACTGACTCTGTTCCCAGCGTACACCATGTGACCTTCGGAGGGCCAGTGACAGTTCAGTGTTTACCGTTTGATAGCTGAGGGTTGCAGAGAGTAAAGTGATATTTCACCCACTGCTGTGGTGCCATTACCATGGCGATCACTGGTGGGCTGAAGTTGACATGTCACATGGAGGCAGAGAGGCCGGGTTGCTTGAGTAAATAGAGGAACTGCAAATCTTTTTTTGGTAGAGAAAAAAAATGTTGTGCAACTGGTGAAGACAAACATACAGGAAAGGACACAGACAGCAGAGAGAAGTGATGCAAACACACGTGTGTCCACATGACTGCTCAAGTTTAGCATACAACACGTGGAGAGTTTCAGTCTTTGGGCTTCGTAATATGTGTGTAGGTGGATTCTTTTTTTTTTTTTTTAATCTTTTCTTTGAAATCATTATTGTTATTATTACACCCAGTTAGTCATCTGACCATCTGACCAGTGACAGCCACTACCAGCATATCACATCACTGTCTATGACTCATCTCATCAGGCCTTACTTTCCCACACACACACACACACACACACACACACGCACACGCACGCACACACTTCCCCACAGACACCACTCCCACTCTATACCCCTTGGTCAAAGACTTTCTCTGTCTGTCTGACCTTGTGGATGCTTGGGTCACTGCTCTACTTTTCCTGACCCCATCTGTGTCTGTGTGTGTGTGTGTGTGTGTGTTTGTGTGTGTGTGTGCGGTGTAAATGCCTTGCAGCTCTTTGCTGTCTCTATCCAGTTAAAGCTGCTCTTAACGACACAAAGACCTTCTTTCATCCACTTACACTCACTCATAATCCATTTTACCCACTAGATCATCCATGGATCAACCATAACACATACTGTACACGCACACACACACACACACACATACACACACTCGCGAACACACAAACACACACACGCACAGCCACACATATTGTGCAGACACTCTGAAAGGGGTTGTGTTGTGGTGTAAGCAGGGCATTGACAGTCTTGCATTTGTATAATGGCTTTATGGGCACTTGAAGCAAAGACAATGAAACAGTATTGAGCTGTTAGCTGTTAGTGAAATCATTACAGTCTTTAAGTCTCTCTTTTTCTGTCTTTTTCATGTCTCTCCCTCCTTTTTCTCTTTCTGCGACAGCTGTGCTTGTGGGGGAGTCTTACCTCTTCCTGCTGGGTTTTGTACCCTGGCTGAATCCCCTGTTTGGGCTGGCTCATCGACCCTGCGTGTGTGTATGTGTGTGTGTGGCTGTTCTGTGCATAAATCTGTCTGGGCTTTCCCTCCCTCCTCCTTTTATTCCAATGCCTTGTCTCATCTGTGTGAAAACAGCGTGTTTTTGTACAGTCTGCCTGTCCCTGCATTCTACATGAAGTTGGCCGTTATGTGTATATATATATATATATATGTGTGTGTGTGTGTCTGTGTGCGTGTGTGTGTGCATCTATCACCAGGATGAAAGGCGAAATTAAAAGATGAAAGAGACTTAATGCTCACCATTTGTCTAAAAAGATTCTTGGAGGTCCTTGAATACACTTTAAGACTGTCTGTTTCTGTGTGTGCAGGAAGGAGCACAGCATTTTATCCCCAGTGAACTGCTGGAACCTGCTACTGCTTCAGGTAAAGAGGGAGAGCCGCGACCATGCCACACTGTCCGACCTCTACCTCAACAACATCATCCCCCGCTTCGCACAGATCAGCGAGGACTCAGGACGTCTCTTCAAGAAGGTAATGCACACTGAAATGCACACACACACAGCAGGAGTCAAGCTCGATATGCTGAATCCGTGTCATGTTTTTGCCCCGTCCATCCGTCTCTCCAGCATCTGTTTTATGTCTTGTCTGATTTATTGACTGACGGCAAGTCAGCTGAACATCAGGCCAGGAGAGTTTATGTTGTCTGTGTTTCATACAGTAGCCTGATTCTTGTCTTCTCTGATCTCTGATCTCTGGTGTCAGAGAGAGGAAAGAGACGAGGCGGTGATGGTGAAAAGGAGGAGATGTAGAGGAAGAAAAGCAAAAGAGAGAACGTAGGGAATTGGAATATATTTAGAGAGAGGGGGCAACATCAGGACAAGGGAGAGAAAAGAGACGAGCCAGAGTGATGGTGAGACAGAGGACATGAAGAGGAAGAACGGAAAAAGAGAGAACTGAGAGAAGTGGAATATATTTAGAAAGAGGGGGCAACATGAGGACAAGAGAGAGAAAAGAGAGAGGATGAAGAGATTTCTCTGGAGATCAGAGCTAACTGTGACCTTGTACAGCAAATACCAAGGCTTGTTCATCTCAAGGCTGGACAAATACACAAGAGGGATGTAAGCAGGAATTCACTGTGTGTGAGTGTGTGCTTTATACTCATAATCTACTGTAGTTCCAATGGTGGGGTTTCCTCAGTGTGCAAAGATAAGTTGTTTAATGCAGCCCCATTTTTCACATTTTTATTGTCAGTTTTGGTTAATTTAGCTTTTGACAGCCTGACAACATTAACTGGTAACTAACCAGTTCATTTTTAAGAGAAGATACAAAAAAATGAATTAAAATACAAGAGGCCTTTAGTTTTAGTCAGGCACTCCAGTGAGCTTTAGCGCCACATGTCAAAGTGCTATCCTTTAAGTGGTGATGAAATTTTAATGTCTTGTGATGTAAGTGTCTTGCCTTTTATTTTATTTTGTCTTTTATTTCTTCTTGTTGCCTTCTTAGTTGTTACACCCTCTGGTCTCCCCCCTAGGTCGCCTTGCCAAGCAAGCAGCTTCATTTTGAGCTGCAGAACCCCTTTAGCATTGTAGTCTATGTAAGCACCACAAGCTGTGCTGACAATGCTAACAGTGCTAACAGAGCTAGTTGAGAATGCTAAAGGGGGGTTGTGGCTCACAATTGAGCTGCTTACTCACTGGGGTGACCTGGGAGGAGACTGGAGGGTGGGGACAATGTTTCTACAGCAATGCTCTTGGGTTGGGATGGTGTTACTAGTGGTACTCGCAGAAGAGCAGCGCTGCTAGCCAGCTCCCACCAGACCCAGGTGGTGTGCAGTGCAGTAAACTGAAGACTAGCAAATTTAAGCTAACCATAACCTGACATGTGTAACTGCTCAAAAACATTTGTAGCGGTTAATTGTTGACATCCCCATATGCATCTTTGTTCTTCACAACTTTCAGGGCTATGACGTTTCTACACGCTTAGGTAATTTTGGCTGATCGTACCTTATCATAGGATGAGCACACATAGCCTCAAACTCGGTTTAGGATAAAAATAAAAAAGCTTAACTTTAAGGTAAGGATCAAAGTGAGGAGGGCTAAGGATAGGGTATAAGAAAGGCATGTTATCAGGGAAAACACCTCACATGTATACTAAGATAAGTGTGTGTGAGGACGGCAAAGTGAAGCAGTGTGTGCCTGGAATGTCACGGCAGAGGCTGCTGATTTCCAACCCGATAGGTTGTCTTTGAACTATTTTACAATTACATTTACAGTCTGATCGCAGGCGATGAGAACACACACACACACAACCCTCCACCCTCATCTGACACACCAGTACAAAAACACACTTCCTCTGCTTTTTTCTCACTCTTGGTTGAGTCATAGGCATTGATTTCTTTTTTTACTGCGCTGCTTGTTCTTTGGCATGAGAGTTGCTCCCATCATGTCTGGGTCACAAATAGGCTGCGCACATACACACAGAGAATGCTCTCATGGCTAATTAACTAGATAATTAGTTCATTTATAACATTTCCAGTCAGTGGCATGAATACCAGTAGTGCCAGGGGCCATGACATGCACAGCACACACACAAAACTCAAGGAGACGAACATTCATGGCACAAATTACAGAAGTCATCACGTTCATCTCAGCCGGTGTGGAAAGCAGTGCAGAATGATACTGTTAGCACAGCAGGAGTGTTTATGAGATCTAGTCAGTAAAAGAGAGAGAGCACTAATGAGTCAAACTGTATTAATGAGTACACAGGCTCAAACTGGACCGCAGACATCAGGGGCTAATGAAGCGTGCTAGATTCTAGTTTCTGTTGTGGTTCTTGCCGAGCCAGACAGATGACCACAGGCTAGATGAGAAGCCCAGAGGTCAAGATCCACAGTTGATAGGTTGGAGGGCTCAGTCACGGATGATTGCTTTTTGATTGGCTGTAGTCTGGCTAGTTGCCCATTAATATGAGCTTCCCACAACACTTTAAAACAACAGTTCCCCCCCAAAATCAGAAATACACATTTTTTCTGTCACTTATAGTGTTATTTATCAATCTAGCTTATTGTGGTGTAAATATACAAAGAGTTGGAGATATTGGCCGTAGAGATGTCTGCTTTCTTTCCAATATAATGGAACTAGATGGCACTCGGCTTGTGGTGCTCAGGTGCCCCAAAAATACATTTGAAAAACTCAACAGTAATGTCTCTTTCCAGAAATCATGACCAGGTTACTCAAGATAATTTACAGACCTTGTTGGAGCAGTTTCATGTAGGAACTATTTTCTCTCTACTGAGCTACAGAAACGTTTATGTACTGCTAGCTCACCTAGCACCACTGGGCTAGCTAATGTTACAGCTCAGCTGAGGAGGCCACCATTAATGTTTACATCTCACACTTATGAACACAAGCCCCTTGTCAGTAGATGCACACTTCCCTTTGTGCAGTGGTGCAGTTGGTGGTTGTACTTTGGAAAATAGTTCCTACATGAAACTGCTCACAACACTATAGTCGATATCTCCAACACTCAGCAACTCACACCAGATCAAGCTAGACTGATAAACAGCACTAAAGATAAGAGAGAGAAAAAAAATGGTGTATGATTTTGGGGTGAACTGTTCCTTTAGCAAATGAGGGCAGGACAACCTCAGTTATCCCATTACCTCTTTCGTCTGCTGCGCTACTGTAAATCTCTTCCCTTTCTTTTTCTCCCTGTGTTACTGACCTTTCTGCTCTCTGTAATTTTCCCAAATAGTTTAATGATTATTATTTCTGCCTCTCTTTTCTCCATAACCTCCCCTCCTCTCTGTCAGCATTTCAGCACCCTTTTCCTTCCATTTCTTCACCTTCATATAATGAGGCAACCTTCACCTTACCACCCATAACTTTTTTTTCCCCTTACCACCGCTACCCTCCCCATCCCCCTTCTGTGCCCTCTTCCAGGAGAAGACAGATGCTCAACATGCACCAGAGAAATCTGTTCTTGCTTTCATTCTGCATTCCTGAGCCATTTTTTTAAGTTGACTGTCTTTGCTTTTTTTCTATCTTCTCCTTTATTTCCACCATGCTTGTCTCCTGCTTTCACTTACCTGTCTCATTTCAAGTTAATTCTGTTTGGGTGAATCTGTGTACACACATATGGTTCCTTTGTAGTTATTTCATTGCTCTCTTTGCGTCATTAGTAAACCCAGTCTAAATGGCGCCCATTAAAATGTAGAAGAGGAGCTGTGAATGCTATGTTGTTTGTGTATGTACACTTGTGTACGTGTGTGGAGTCTTCTGATCTGTGGGTTGCTGTGAAGTCATCAGTCATTAGTGGCTCCCGGGCAGTTATGTCTGGAGAATGGTAGTGCCTGTACTACTCCCTGGCCTCCCTCTTTTGTCTCTTTTTTATCTTTTGCAACTTAGTCATCTCGCCCTCAGTCTCTGGCTTCGTTGTCCTCTCGCCCTCTCTGTCTTTCTCTTTTTTCCTCCCGGCCAACATGTAAAGATCAGTATCTGTAGCATCCTCCTTAAAGTCCACAATCCATCAAGTCCATTACTGCCTTGCTCATTTATCTGGACAAGCGACTCCTCCACTTCCATTTTAGCCAGATAATCTAGTCTTGATTGATGATGTGGCGGTGGGTTGACCACATGACTGAGTGGGTGTGGATGTCATTAGTTGGCAAAGCGATGAGCAGGTAGATGGACAGACAGTAGAAGCTGCAAGTAATGATGCTGAGCTACATTAATCTGTCTTTTTCTCTCTGTCCCTTTAGAGCAAAGAGGTTGGCGTGCAGCTGCAAGAGGACCTGCTGAAAGTTCTTAATGAGCTTTACACGGTAAGAAAAACCACTGACATGGCAATCACATTTGTGGATCCATTATTATGTGTTGTGATCTCTTGCATCTTGTACAGCTAAATGGGGAGAGCGTTGTACGTGTAGTGTCAGGTTTAGCAGTCTTTTCCTCACAGGTGTTATGGGATGCTAAATCTGCTTTTAAAAAAGAGCTTATTATGTTCTTTGACAGCATATTTCAAAACCAAAGGTACAAACGATGTAACTACAAGGAGTGGTTTCAAGTAGAAATTATTATAATGTTATTAAAATTATTTAATGTTTTAATATTTTAATATTTAGATGTAACATAATAAGAGAATAGTGCACTGCAGTACAGTTAGCTAGCATAGCGTTAGCTAAATAACACGGTATCACAGCAAGAAACAAAAACATATGACGGGCTGATGCTACATGGCATCATTGAAGTGCTGAAAAAGTTGAGGTTGGCTTTGATTCGTAGCGTGTCATGCCTGTCAAGCAGGGACAAATGTTGGGTGTCAGTTTGTAGCGTCATGTCACTGGCCTCTATTGAAAATGATTTATAGCTTGTTGCTTTGTTGCTCATAGTGTAAACACAGCTTTACTAATTGTCATCATCAGATCAGAATTTAAATTTGTCCAACCTTAAGTTTATGACCAAATTTCTGTAAAGCTTATGACATTCCCATTAGCCTCAGCTTTGCTACGAATTCAGGGCTAATTAGCAAATGCTAGCATCCTAAGAAGATAGATATAATCATAGTAAACACTATACCTGCTAATCAGCATGTTAGCATTGTAATTGTGAATGTGTCAGCGTACTGGCTGACGGTAGCATTTAGCTCAAAGTGCTGCTGTGGCTAAGTGCAGCCTGACAGAGCTGCTAGCATAACTAGACTCTTGTTGATAAAAGTTTTTTAAAGAATGACTCTAAATATTCTGTATACTGTACACTCATGCTACAGTAAGGCACTGCTTTTACCATTTGGATAGTCTGATCTGGTTATTGATATTTCAGACATCATCACTGTCTGTTGTTTTGGTCTTCTCACGCTGTCAGGGGCCCCATAGCGTCTGGTTACACATGTCTATGGTACTGCCAAAAAGACTGAGGCAATCAGAGTGTGTTTCACTGTCTGTCTGTGTGTGTTTGTGTGTGTGGGCAAAGTTTCCTCCCACGGCACAGCTCTGAGCAGCAAGCAACTGTGTAGCTGCAGCTCAGCTCGGCCCATAAAAGCAGGTCTTATGCTGTAATTATAGTATATAGTAAGAGATAGAAATAGATCTGGTTTGAGTGACGCGCACATGCTCACATGCATACTCACAGACAGACCAGTGTGTCTGTCTGCAATGTTTTGGAAGGGTTTGAGCAGTAATGATTGCTCTGGTGGTGGTCACTGGAATAAGGCTGACACTGCACACACACACTTGTTTCATGTGTTTAACTCTTCATGTCAAACTCATACCACCATGTCACTGGTGTTGTACAGTAGAGGAGGCTGGTTGTGTGACTCATTCGCTGCAATATTTTGGAATGCCAGCAGCAAAAATATTGGTCTGTGTAGACTGTGCTGTTTGTGTATTGAGCCTCAGTGCTCCACATTATGCTGACTGGCGTAAAGCTGCTTTTGATCCTGAGCCAAAAACTGAAGTAAGACACAAACTGGGGTAAAGCACACACTCGTGTTTACTTACAAATCCCAACCCTTTGTTCCCAGGTGATGAAGACCTACCACATGTACAACACTGACAGCATCAATGCCGAGTCCAAGCTGAAGGAGGCGGAGAAGCAGGAGGAGAAGCAGATGGGACGCTCTGGTCGACAAGACGACCGACAGACGCCGCGCTCCCCCGACACCTTGGCCAGCATCAAGACTGAAGAGAAGCCCGTCCGACGCTCCAGTGTCAAGAAAATCGAGAAGATGAAGGAGAAGGTGAGCGGAGCCGGACCCTGCTGGGGGGAGGGGAAGTGGAGGGCAACGGGTGGAGAGAGGAAAGCTGTTTCAGAGTGCTCCACCTGTTGTCACACTGACTTACGATGTGCATCTCATGAATGATTTATGAGTGCATGACTGGCTTATTGCTAACCTTGTCTACTACAGCTGGGGCCTGTCACAGAAACATGGTTCTCCACTTCTTATTATCCGCAATCAATACTAAGGCGTTTCACTCTAACACCTATTATCCTTCTTCCTTCCTTCCCTCTCTCTACCTGTCATTACCCGTCTTCTGATTTCTTTCATTACCTCCCTTACAATTTCCTTTTTCTCTCCCTGTCTACCATCTCTCTGTTTGTTTTATCAGAGACAAGCTAAGTACACAGAGAACAAGCTGAAGGCCATCAAGGCCAGGAATGAGTACCTGCTAGCTCTTGAGGCTACCAACAGCTGTGTCTTCAAATATTACATCCACGACCTCTCCGACATCATTGACGTGAGTATAAACACACCATGTTACTCTGTGGGAGCAGCTAACATTTGTCGACATAGTTAGTGCGTGTGTGTACATGTGTGTGTGTGCTTTAGCCATTGGTGGCCTCTTGATCAGTCTCTTCACATTAGCCTCAGTGCTCCTAATGAAGGCAGTAGACTGGTCACCTCTCACTGCATGTTTTCTCTTCTCTGTCCACTGACATGACTTCTTTGTACCAACAGTGTTTGCAGTGTTTGCATATGTGTTAATCTAGTTTTATGTGTGGGTGTGACAGTGCTGTGACCTAGGCTACCATGCCAGCCTGCACCGCGCCCTGAGGACCTACCTATCTGCAGAACAGAACGTAGAGTCGTCGAAACACTCCGGCCTGGAGACACTGGAGGGAGCCACGGAGAGTCTGGAGGCCAATGGGGACAAACAGAAACTGATGGAGACCTACAACAATGTCTTTTGTCCCCCAGCTCGCTTTGACTTCCAGTCCCATATGGGAGACACGGTACAGTTGTGCTGCTCGAGTCATTCTTATTAGGCGTGTCTTTTCTTCAGAGGTAAATACCTCTTATTGTAGCTTAAAGAGATAGTTCCCATCTTTTGAAGTGATGTTGTGTGAGGTACTTACCCATAGTCGGTGTATTACCTGCAGTAGATGGCGGTCAGCACACCCCTGCTTTGGAGAAGCAGGGTAGAGTGCTGACAAGGAAGCTAAGCAATGTACTGCTGTGGACAGGGCAGCAGCAAAACATATTTTAGCCACCTAAAAAATCAATAAAAGTTTAAGTGTATGCTACATTTTTTTACCACTTCACCTTGCTGTCAGACAAAGATTTCCGACGGGGAACTGAAGCCCTTTTTGCCTCGTTCTTTAAAGTCAGACTTCATTGAAAAAAAAAACATTAATTTAACACAGGAGCTGCTGGTCTACTGCTGCTTCAGTCAGTTAGTTGTGTTATTGTCTGACTTTGGTTGTCTGACTGAGTTAATTCAGATTCACCAAAGTCACACAATAATGCAGTAGACCAGCAGCTCCTGTGTTCAGTGAGGTAAAATAACTGTTTTTCTCAATGGAGTCTGGTAGCTTTGATGAGAGCATGGATGGGAAACTGAAGCTGTTAACTGCTTTCCTGTCGTAAAGGGCTGACAGCATGGTAGAGCAATGAAAATACTCTCAATGTAGCGCACACTTAAACTATTAATGATTTTTTTTTTTTTTTTGTGAGCCTTCTTTTAGGTGACTAAAATACATTTTCCTGCTGCCCCCATCCACAGCAGTACATTAGCTTCCATGGCGGTACTCCTGTCTGCTTCTCCAAACTGGGGACATGCTAACCAACATCTACTGTGGGTGATAGACTGTTTATGGATAAGTACCTCATAAAACCCTATTTCAAAGGATCTGAGCTATTTAAATCTGTGCACTAGGGAGGTTTTGTGATGCTGTTATCTCAGATTATTAATTTTCTAATTTTCAACTGTGTTTCTGTTTGTTGGGGTGCAGATGGGAGTGTTGTGCGCACAGCAGCCGCTGGAAGGCGAGCTGCTCCAGAGGTGTCAGCAGCTGCAATCCCGCCTCTCAACACTCACGATGGAGAATGAGGAGGTCAGACA
>JAPZEB010000012.1:23879661-23893006 GCA_029783705.1 Chaetodon striatus | reverse complement strand
TCAGTCTGTGAAGCTAACATTTTTTTGTACTGTCAGACAGTGAACATGGAGAGGGTTGCTGAAATACTACACCGCATATGAACATTAAATAATATTTATCTACTTTATGATTTTACTCTCTGTAATTAAGAAAATAAACTTCTTAAATTGCCTGACTGACTTAAATAGGCTACGCCTTCAAGATTCCAATGATGTCCAAACAGTGCAGATTTAAAATCTGTGTCTATAAAACACAGGGGAATAGAGAGCACTAGTATCACCTTGAGGTGGTGTATAAACTGACTGATATTAATTTGATTTTACAGATTAAATCTATACTGATGCAGAACAACCACTGCTCCACCCAGCTTGGTCTTGGCAAGGTGTTGGAAACATCATCAGGTCCAAACTGGTAGAAAAGATTTGCATAGATGTAAGTGTGTGGAAATCTTCTCCACCAGTTACAGATCAAATTTGTGAATTTGACTGTCACGCTCAACAGCAGGGAGACACTCTGCAGAGATACCAGAGACAAATCCTGGCGACATTAATGGAGCAACTAAAAGGACATGATGACAGTACTCATGATGACTCTACAGGGACATGGGAACACAGTCACATCTGATTCTTCTCATTCATAAAGGTGAAAACACATTTGAGTGAAATAATTAAAAATAGGGCCTGATGTCCTCAGATGTATCTTGGGGAAACAGCAGTTGATGTTGGTCGATATGCTGACTGTCCTTCTAAATAGACAGCCAAACACAACAGTTATTGCACAAATGAATAGGAATAGTAGGGTGGAGGTTCAGCTGTAGTATCCCTCTGATGTGAAGGTTTCCAGCATGGATCTGGGCACCCTCAGGGGCCCTAGGGGCCTCTTTTCCCAGAGAAAACTTGTCTCAAATTGAAACTAGGAATAAAAAAACACTCAGTGTTTCTCAGCCTCAGTATAATGTGATGCAGGACTGTGTGCCATCAGTGTAGTCTGCTCTCGTACAAACTGAAACACAGGCGGAAGTTCAGGCACAGAATGAAAACTGTCAAGTTTGCACTTCGCTATTATTTCCGCCATCATTTATAACTGTAGACAGTGAAGTCTACACTTCCTAAATCAGTCACCGCAATGCCCTGCTGCCAGCTGCTGCCTCTAATGAAACTCGTTAACTCTTTGAATCCGCGCAGGACAGACACATAAGGAAGCTGCTGTTACAGTAAGCAGACTCCCCGTGTCTCGTACCTGTCCAGCTGTATATGCAGCTGCTTTCTCTCACTACGGAAGAAGTTTCTCGCGTAGGCGTATTTTGCTTTTGAAGCAAGTTGGACTTACCGTAAAGCCCCGGAGCAGTCTGAGCTCTAATTGACGAGACTGACATTTATTCTGACGCCATATTTCACGGGAAAACCAGCTGTGTAGTGGGAGCCTGCAGAACCGGTGAGGCACAGCTGTCAGGACGGATTGAATGTGAGATAGAGTACGGCTAACTGCAGCAGCGCAGGTAAGCTAACATTGCGGCTAACTTTTCAGTTAGCGAAATGGACTTGCTAAAAGCTAACTAAACTGGTAAACTAGCATAAAAAAGTTGTTAACACATAACTGTTTTACCACAGTACACAGTCAACTTGCTGGTTGTCTTTTAAATAAGATATTAAGGTAATGCTAAATAGAAGTCAACACAGCACACTTAGCTAACTATGTAGGTCAACTGTTAACATCTTTGTGACGTAAGAAGTTTAGTTAGTCTATATGGTAACTATACGTTTGTCTATTGTACCGTACTTGGCTACCTTACAGCGAGTATGTGGCTACTTTATTGTGTATTTCTCATCTAACCTGTAATGTTTTTATCTCCCTCACAGAAGGACAAAGATGACTTGTCTCCGTTCCTGGTCTCTGTCAATGTTTTTCTAATTCTCTGTCCAATTATTGTCCCTGTCTCTTCCCTCCAGCATGTCAGGGATTACAGCCAGTACAACAAACCACCTGTGGTCTTTACATGATGTCCTCGGTCAAGGGGCCACTGCTAGTGTCTACAAGGCTCGCAACAAGGTAGCTACACCGTGGATGCTTCTCATCATCATCATAACACACTGTCAGGTTGTTTTTTTTCCACTGAGCAGCTCATTCACATCACTGCTGCCATTATCTCAGATGCTTCAGCCTACTCACTGGCTGAAAAGCTACACCAGGAAGTGTGATAAGAAAAGGTTGTCGCTTTGGTGCTGATGTGTGCTGTCTTCGATGTTCTGACAGGGTGCTGTGTGATTTGGTATGCTGATGTCACAAATGTGCGTGTGTGTGTGTGTTTGTGCGTGTGCAGAGGTCGGGTGAGCTGGTGGCAGTCAAGGTGTTTAATATGGTGAGCTACAACCGTCCCCATGAGGTCCAGATGAGAGAGTTTGAGATGCTGAGGAAGCTCAACCACAGCAATATTGTCAGGCTGTACGCTGTGGAAGAGGTAAGGTTACCGTGACACAAGGGGAAACCCAGCCATGTGTTGGAATAAGTGTGACTGTGTAAAACAGAGCTGCAGCTATATTTCAAATTCATTTGAAACATGGAATAGGAGAGCATTTGTACACTTGGTTCTACATTGTTAGACAATAACAATAATAATACAAAGTGCTTTACATGTCAATAATTAAAACAAACAAGACATGAAAACAACAACTTTTAAAAAAACTGATAAAAACACATAAGTGTATAAAGACTGAGGAAATAAAAGACAGTCTGAATAAACTTCAAAATTAGGAATGGCCCTCTGATAAAAGTACGTTTTAAGAAGTGACTTAAAAGAGATCCCTGACTCGGCTGACCTGATTTCCTCAGGCAGACTGTTCCAGAGCCTCAGGGCCCTGCCAGCAAATGTTTGTCCCTTGAGACAGTGGGATAAGATAGCTTTATTAATGCATTTATACATACATTCTCAGTCACTTGGGAAATGAAATGGTAAGTGCACTGCACTTGAATAGCGCCTTTCTAGTCTTCCAATCACTGAATGTGCTTACACAGTTACACACTGATGGAACAGCCATTGGGAGAAATTTGGGATTTTGTATCTTGCTCAAAGATATTTCAACATATGGACTGGAGGAGCTGGGGATTGAGCCACCAATTATTTAATTGGTGGACGACCCGCTCTACCTCCTGAGCCATAGCCACCCCATTTCCTCCCCTCTTCAAGTTAAATGTTTTCTAGTATCTATCATTGAATTCTTCCTCATCATAATGTTTACAGTGTTGAAGGAGTTGCAGCTCACCTCCTAATGTCTCCTTCCAGCTGCCGTCTAAACAGAAGGTACTGGTGATGGAGTATTGTTCAGGAGGAAGTCTGCTCAGCTTGCTCGAGGAGCCAGAAAATGCCTTCGGCCTGCCTGAAACAGAGTTCCTCACAGTCTTGCAGTGTGTAGGTGGGTAGGTGGGTGTATATCTTGGTATTTCCCAATAATTTCATACACCTATACTAAAGTATTCCCCTTTCCTCTCTTCAGTGCAGGGGATGAACCACCTGCGGGAAAAGGGAGTGGTACACCGGGACATTAAGCCAGGCAACATCATGCGGCAGGTTGGGGAGGACGGCAAGTCTGTTTATAAGCTGACTGACTTTGGAGCAGCAAGAGAGCTGGAAGATGATGAGAAGTTTGTGTCTATCTATGGAACTGAAGAGTATCTGGTAAGATAACAGTCCCAAGCATAAACTTGCATAAGCCTGTGTGTTGGAAAATATGCAGTCAGAAATTACATTTTTGAATAAAATTACTTTGAGAAAGTAGATGATGCCTCTGCCTAGGCTACACAAACCATATAATAGTCCCATATAATATGTAGAGAATATAGTAAAGGTTGTTTACAGTTCATAATATATGTGTCTGATCAAGAAATCCAAGGAGATAGAGAATTTTAGTAAATTTTCTAACAGATTTCATTGAAATTTGATAAGAACTTGTTGTTATATACTGCCAACTAAACGAGAAATGGGTCTGAGAACATAACCCAGTGGTTGAAGGTAATAAACAACAAGACGCCCACAAGACCCACTGGTGGAAATGACATTTTCAACCACTTTGATGTCTGAGCAGTTGTCTTATGGAGATTTGTCTCCACCATGTGGTGTGCACAGAGTTCTCTTATATCATCTTTACTACAGGTTAGCCTGCAGGCACTCTTAAAAAATCCTGTCACATTTATTTTCCATTACTGCTGCCTCAAAGAACATGAGGGGATGTTATGAACAGAAAATGTTGTCACTGCCTTAGTGGATGGGGACATTGCTGAGAAAGTGTATTAAGGCGCACCCAATGCCCTGGATAAATAAAGACATCAAAGTAAAATAAAAGAAAGTGATGAAATAATATTGAATCAATAATAAAAGGTATGCTCAATGCATCCTGTTGATTGACAGTTATAAGATTATTACACAATGGGTAACATCCTCTATCAGGTCAGTTTCCCTTCAGGGAGAGCTCTCAAAGCTTGGAAGAACAAACAGCATTGCTTTCCATTGTTGTAATAATACTTGAGGAAATAATATAAATGCACTAATATGTGTAATACATTTCTTCACAGTACCCATTTTTTTTAGTCAAAGGTGCAGTCAATTAAGTCTATATTCATTCATTCCCCGCAACCGCATATCCTGTTGGGGGTCGCGGGGTGTCCAGCATGGGGCATTGGGCGAGAGGCGGGGTACACCCTGGACAGGTTGCCAGACTATCACAGGGCTGACATATAGAGACAGACAAGAATTCATGCTCACATTCATACCTGCAGCTAATTTTGAGTCAGCCTAACCTGCATGTCTTTTGAATGTTGAAGGAAGCCGGAGTACGCTGAG
This sequence comes from Chaetodon striatus, assembly GCA_029783705.1. Lineage (NCBI taxonomy): Eukaryota > Metazoa > Chordata > Actinopteri > Chaetodontiformes > Chaetodontidae > Chaetodon > Chaetodon striatus. The sequence goes on along the minus strand of JAPZEB010000012.1, from coordinate 23,888,192 downwards.
AAAATCCACGAGGAGAGCATATAAGCTCCTCACAGGGGGGGTGCCCTCACCCTGTTTGTTAGATATATATAGTCTATATTATTCCTTTTAATTCAGTTGCTTTCTTTCATACCCTGATAGTTTGCTTACAGTCTATAACCAGTCTTTTTTCATACTTAATCATATTACCACGACTGCTACACAGGCCCATTTCCCCATAAGGATAGCTGATCCTCTAACCTCTGGTCCGAATTTCTTTGTGCTGTATGTGATTGGTGCTTTGTCACAAACCCCACCAAATATGAAAGTCCTCCTGTGTCACCAGTATCAATAATTGCGCTGAAATGACTTTGTGAGACAGGCCCTGTGAAGCTTAGATCTTGTTACCTGGAAGCACTTTCTATTATCGAGACTGGATGGCCCTCTAGTGGACAAATGGGGCTATTCATGAAAAACAGCTTCACTGTAAACATTTCTGCACGAATGAATTTAACATGATGTTCCCAGATAAAAAGAAAGGGACCTAAGGATAAACATATCTGGGAAAACAGCTTTCATTTGACACTTAGATTATACTCAAGATAAGATTATAATCTTAATTGCTGTCAACATATGACGGTACATTGACTGTATATCCACTCCTACAGACTTGCTTGTGTCCTTTCTTCTTACTCTGCATATGTTTTTGCGTGCAGCACCCAGACATGTATGAACGCGCTGTGTTGCGTAAGCCTCAGCAGAAGTCCTACGGAGTGAATGTAGACTTGTGGAGTATTGGTGTGACATTTTACCATGCTGCAGCAGGGAGTCTTCCCTTCACACCATTTGGAGGACCACGCAGGAACAAGCCCACCATGTAAGTTGATAAATCAGGCGTGAGAGGGTTAATCACAGATCACACATTTCTGTGAGCAACATCAAGTTTCAAAGTCCTTCAACCATAGCTAATTGAGTAATTATACTAGTTTTTGTTATTTTTGGGTTGGGTCTCAAAATGCTTCTTTTAGGCTCCATTAACACCAGCAGTGTTCCATACTGGAAAACATATCACCGTAGAATCAGTAGAACATATTTTAGTGTTTAAATAAACAACACTCAACCATTTTAATTGTGCCAAATGCTTTGAGAAAGATGTTTTTCTGAATGTTGTTTCTTCAGGATATCCACCAGAACATGAACATCCATCAATGATCCATCAGCCTGACTTGTGTGTTTTGTTGTGTAGGTTCAAAATAACCACAGAAAAGCCCATGGGGGCAATAGCTGGAATACAGCGGGTGGAGGACGGGCCTATAGAGTGGAGCTACCACCTACCTCACAGCTGCCAGCTCTCACAGTATGTCACCTGTCGATGAACATTCGAACATGTACCTCAGTGACTCTTAAATGAGAATATGTGATGCTAACTTTTCCTTGACTGTCTCCATGAATTTCTCTCCCACTCTGTCCCTCTCTGTCTGTAGGGGTCTGAGGGTGCTGCTGGTTCCAGTACTGGCGGGTATACTGGAGGCTGACCAGGAGAGGTGTTGGGGTTTTGACCAGTTCTTCACAGCCACCACAGACATACTGCAGAGGCAGCCAGTTCACCTCTTTGCTCTGCAACAGGCCATGGCACATTGCATCTACATACACCACTACAACACGTAAGTCTGCACAGGCATATCATCACACACATTATTCTGATCAAGCAAAAATGAAGCAGTCTGCAGACTACAGGATGGTTTAAATCATAACTGACTAAATTAAAAAGCATTTATTTGTAATTGTCAGACTAGATTTCTAGTCTGTTCTGCATGAGTGACAGATGTCAGGAGTTAGTAAAGCTCATGTCATATTTTTTTTTCCCCAAAACTAGAATTTCAAACTGCAGAATTTTACCCATGTCAGTCTTGACTTCACTTTTGTAATGGTGGTGGTGTAATTGGAGCCACATCATGAAAAGAGGGACAATGGTTTAGTTTTAATGTCTGCACAGAGATTGTTGCATACAGTGCTGTTCAAGTTGTATTTTCTTGACCTTTTAAATGTGCTTTCCCTGTTCATTTGGTATTTTTGTTTACCTGATGGCATGGTACAAGAGTAGGTGGGGTTTCAGAACAAAGTGGATCCATGTAAATGAGGAAGTGTCAGGTGGGATGTTGCTAGTTTGGTCAAAGGTTACGGAAATTATTGATGACATGAGTCATCAGTTGATGATTCCACCAGCTAAAAATGTGAAGCAGCTACAGAGTTATGGGCATAATACTCAGAAAACTTTTAACAAGAGGCACATGCTTTGATGTGGGCTGAGTCATGGCTGCGGATAATTTAGTTAACATTCATCGTGGTGAATCAGGAATTAGTTTTGTATGAAAAAAATAACAACAGACATTTCTTCAGCTTAGTTTGAATTATAACCATGATTACGCCCAATTGTTTATGCGGCCATGCAAAGGCTTAAACAGACTTTGACAATGTTGTTACCAGAGTTTGGTAGACTGTAGAGGAAGTCAGATATATCATGTGACCTTATTGATTAATGTGAGCTTCAAACAACTATAATCAGATAATGTGACACATTACGTTTGTACTTTTATGTGACTACAGTTCCCAATAGTTACTGTGTTTTTTCCATGCATGCACATTGAAAATGTGAGCAGACTTTCAATATCTCTTCAAACACAACTGCAAACTAAAGGCTATTACATCCGCACTGGGCATTATGGGTGTCCCTGCAGAACCACAATTATGGCGGTGACCAAGAGCACTGGCCCTGATCTTAGAACATAGAAAGGAAGCAGAATCAGACCTGAAATTTTTTTTAAGGTGTCAAACAGCCAAAAATGCTCTCTCAGGGTTCCCATGAGTCCTGGAAAACCTGGAAAACAGTTGAACAATTTTCCAGTCATGGAAAACACATAGAAAACAAGAGAAAAAGTAAATTATCCTGGATAATCTAGTGTTTTCCTGGAAAATTACTTCAACATTCACTTTTTTCCTTATGCTGAGAATGAACTACTCGGCTTACTATCAGAGCCCCCCAAAACAGATAACATTGCTATGTGAAAGAGTGAAGTTATGTTCAGGACCATGTCAATGTTCAAATGGTAGTTTGTGGATGACAGTATTTTAAATAGGCTGCTCTTGGTTATGTTGTAGAAACACACCGTCTCAAGTAATGTCACATGAACATTACAACTGTGGCCAAAACTTAGCATAATATTAGTGAGGAGCAGTGTCGAGTGTGACGTTGTTTGGATGAGTGGTTCTTGAGAAAGCTGCAAGTAGTCGGCAGTCAGCCGGTAATCAACGGGGATGTTTTTGAACAGGCACTGCACCAGTACTAATAAAGTGACATGCTGTACATCTGCAGGTTTGTTTGCATTATTCCATGATAATTGTAATAATTTCTTAGCATGTAAGAAATTATTTCATAGAGAAATTATAGCTATAGACTGCACATCTTTTTAACAGAGGAACATATTAGTGTACAGCGTGATCCCTGTCTGCCATACCAGCAAGATGTCCTGGAAAATGATCTCTAGAAAAGACAGGAACCCTTTTTCTCTCCCCCCTCTATCCTCTCAGGGTGTCAGCGTTCTTTGAGGAGGTGGCGTCTCAGACTGGTATAGGAGTTCAGCTGCAACATCTGCTCTACCTGGGTCATGATCTGCCTCTGGAGGGCAGCATGAAGGTGGTCAACCTCCCGCGTACCTCACCTGCCCAGCCCCTCATTCTACTCAGCTACGAGCCTGAAGCAAATACCAACCTGCCCTTTAGAGAACGTACGACAATCAAAGACACGAACACCTTTGATATGTTTCTGTGAAGTCTCAGGCTTTCCTCTTTTTTATTCCGTGATATTCCCCTAGGGAGATATGAAAGAGTTTTGATAGGAGGTGTATTCCAGCATCACACCTACTGAGACACAAATATCTTTGTGAATCAGCTGATTTATGCAAATTTTGTTAAATAATATTTATCTGAATGCCAATCCCAGATATGGGGAACTTATACAGAGGATGAGTGAATCATGCAACAAATATTAATGCCTAGGCACACACACACACACTGTTCCATAAGTCATGTACGTTTATTTAGGTGTATGTTTTTGTCTCTGTGTAGCAGAGACACCAGTCATCCCATCCAGGTTTGACGTTATGGTAGACTACAACTTCTCCAAGGTACTACAGCTCTGCTGATTTTCTTTGCCTCCCATGCCTAACATTATGTTAAGTATTTAAATTTAATCTATTCTAAGCATCCCACCCATTATTTCTTATCCCCTTTAACCCCCTCTTCTCTGCAGGTAATAGTGGGAGTAGTCCACCAGTATCTGAGGATAGTACATTTGCTGCACACACACCGAGAGCTGCTGCTGCAAGGATACTACAGCTACATGTGAGACACACACACGCATGCTAAAACAATTATTATTTGTTTTACTGCACTGAGCGATGCACCTCCAAGGTTATGCAGTGATTCTAGGTAATAATCCTCATCAATCTCTTCTCCTCTCTTGCACTTTTATTGTCCTGCAGGATGAGGTTGCGCAGGGAGTGCGAAGAAGCAGTGCACAGTATCACGATGATCACCTTTAGACTGCAGTCTTGCCTCACTGTAGTGCTCAGGACTAGCAGACTGTGAGTTTTGTCCACACACTTTTTGAGCTAAATAAAGGGATACTTTATATTGTAATAATTCAGCTATTCATTTTCTCCTCCCATATCTGTTGTATCTTTATTCTTCTTAGACACTGTTACGCTCCAGAAAACCCAGGTCCAGCTGACAGCAGGCAAAAATTGGATCTGGTGAGTGCCGTCAGGAAGGAGTATCACAGCTTGACTGATGAGGCTGATGGACATGGTGTTGGGATCTTGGCTTCCCTCCATATTTTCACGCCAGTATTCATTCATCAATGAGTAGAGTGTAGAATTGCAGATCATAATGAAAAGAGCAATAAGAAAAGGCAAGTTCTCGGAAGTCCTCAAAAAAATATAATTGCAGTGTGTTTTTTGGCAGACTTACACGGCCTCCTAACTGGACACTAACAGGCAAACATCAAATTGTTTGAGTTTTTCCCCTTCAAGATGTCCTCACTTGCACCAGTAAACATGCTGAGCAAAGTGTTACTTGTTTGAAAAACTGCTCATCCTGTCTATTTTTGCAAAGCTTTGCTCACCTCCAAGCCGGTTTTAGAGCAACAGCAAGGCTCCCTGATAAGGCTCCCTAAATGTTCTCGCCTGTAGTATGTTTGGACAATTTTTCGCACTCCATCCGCCAGAGTTTGCCATATGTTAGAAAGAGGTGTAAGGCTGAAAACCAGGTTGGTGAATTTATTTTTATCAGCTTGTTTGATGAGCCCTGCAGCTGGCGAGATAAAAGGGTTATGACAGCGTAGACCTTGTGTGTGTTTTGGTGTGTTGGAGCGAATTATTAATGACGGTGGCACTTGAGATTTATCCTGGGAATTTCGCCACAGACACTCAGTTAAAACTGCAAATGCAAGGGCTTTCATCTGTGGGCCATAGGCTCAATCACCGTCCAGTTACCTCCTTCAGTGATAGACTGAACAGCGGCTGACATTGAAGGAATGATTATTTTTCTCTCAAATGAATCCCATTTTTGTGGTTGAAAACTCAACAAACTTTGCAAACACACCAGAACTGGTGAAAAATGTGGTACTTTATGGGTCTCATGCTTGGGTGTAAAAAAGTGGCTCAGTTGTGCCCCCTACAAAAACTCAACAAGGTCCCTCTACATCCCCTTACTGTACGTTTCACCTACATGTACAAAATTTAGTGTGCTCATGTACAAAAAGTCTCTTGAAGCCACACCCTAAACCTAAGAGGAAGTCAGCCATTTTGAATTTACTGTGCAATTTTTGTGCATTTTTGGCCATTTACAGGGGTCATACTTTTAAACTCCTCCAAGTGATTTAATCTGACTGACTTCAGATTTTGTCTGTACCATCTAAAGACTTTTGACATGAAAAGTTGTCAAAAGCTTGAGTTTTCGTCAAACCATGTGACCGTGGCGAGGCATCAAGACATCATTCCATGCTTTGCCATCAACCCACAAAATGTGCAATAGGTCATTCCAGCACCCACACTCTACACAGGAAATACCATCTTCACCCTGCATGCACTAAGAGCTGCATCAGCTGGTGTCCCGCCAGTTCCCCGGATGTGTGTGAAGGTGCAAGGTCCTATTCATTGCTGCTTGCAGCTTTAATTTAAATTAAAATCTTAAAATCTTAATCTTAAATATTACTTGAATTAGGCATTGCACCGTCAATATAACCAAAAGACTAAATAGACAGAGGTGCAACATTGCTAGACTAATCCAGGATTATGGACTGTGAACTGTTTATTTTGTGGCAGATTTGTGATCTGTTGATTCAGGTAACAGAGTCTGCGGCTCCTCTCTTTACAGGTCCATCAGCACTTGCCCATATACGCTGCTGGGATCAAGGAGTTTCAGAACCGACTGGAGCATCTGCAGATTGAACAGGCTAAGCTATCAGAGACGCTGGCCAATGACAAGAGGTACTCCAAGCAGGCAGGGGCTCAAAAATTCAGGGTGGCCTCATGGGTTTGTGGTGTTTGAACTCTGACCTCTTTACTCCCACAGCTGTCAGAAGATGGAGATGTTGCTGCAGAAGATAACGGCAATTCATCAGCATTATCGTAAAGACAGACAAACTGGCAGTATGTATGTTTCCTTGTGGGTATGTGCTGGATTTTTATAACTCTTTTTGTACATAGTAAAATACCTTACTCTGTCTTTATTTCCACCACAGAGCTGGGATACAACGACGAGCAAATCCACAAGTTTGAGAAGTGAGTATGTGTCCACACAGCTGCTGTCCTGCTCACCCAGCCTGTGGAGGATGTTATTCAGAGCTCTCCTGTAATCTGCCTGTCTTTCTTCTATCCCAGAATCCACCTGTCGTCCCACATTAAGCGAGTCAAATCTCTCCTAAGAGAGGACTGCGTCCAGAGATACAAAGAGCTTTTGGCCTCAACGAGGACTTGGAGCAGGTCAGAGCTGCGCCGAACACAGCAGATTCACTTCAGCTGTATTATCCAGACCACTAAGACTATTTACAGTAACTGTTTGTTTGACAGCCACTCACAGGGATGAGATGATGAAGGCTTATATGAAGAAGATTAACACAGGACAGGAGGACATTGCTATTCAGCAGTCCCTCTCAAACTGATTAAATAAGTAATCATCACTTCACACTTGTTTAATACATTTTTGCATAATGATGTGGTAAATTTGACCTGGTGTATATCTAAAAAGGAAGAGTATTAGCTTTTTGTTTGTTTTACCGATATTTCAACATTTGCGAAGGACAGTTTTCAGGTTTGAATGTGTGTGTAGATACATGCAACTAAATTGTTCTAATACAAATATTGTGTTTGGTTTCCACCGAATGTCCAAGGTAGCAGTAAAGATCTGGTAACTTAAAGCCTCGCTTAACTTGATTAACATGTGAGCTTAAAAAGTTTGATTAAGGTTCAGGTATTGTTTTGGTTTTGAAAGGGTAAACATCCATCAAATTATCCAGATTATCTTTTAACATATTTTTTCAAATTAAAAATTGGCCATAGCAGATTTCAGTCTTCGAATTGAACTAACCAACGCTCCCTTGGGTCTTTGAAATCCATGAAAGTTTGTGAAATTTAGGGGGGAAAAAATCAAGGCCATGTCAGTTTTTGATCGACATAAGTTGACATGGATCATTGAAAGTGCTTGAATTTATATATTTTGTGCAACTGTGGAGAGTTCTTGTCCTTCATCACCGTAACACAGCACAGTGTGTTCACACGTTCAAGCTGTTCTCTCTGTTTAATTGCTGTCTGTGAGCCTCTCTAAAGCCGGCTTGTTCTCATTATACATTTCTCATTGTTGTAACAGTAATTAACCTTGATCTGTTTCTCAAACTATGCCATGTGGGATCCTTGAATTTGAGGGAGTTTGGCCTAGAAAGTCATTGAGAAGTCCTTGAATTTGATGTTTAAGAGGGTGTAGGAACCCTGACTGACATTTAGTGTAACATTTTTTTATCTCTATTTTCCTGATATATTTGCAGTGTTTTACTGGAGATGCAGACCCGCCTGCAGGACTTCAAGTCTTTTTCCATAGGCTTATTGGCAGACCTGGCGATGACTGAGGAGCAACAAAATAAGGTCAACATCTCACTTTTTCTGTGTTGCAAATCTGTCTCTGCATCTTAGATCAGAGATTGTAACATAGCAGTGTGCACAAAGACATGCTCACTGATAAGAAAGTAATGTGATATTTTTGATGTTTTTCTAAAGATTTGGGAATATTATTTTAGTGGTCATGTCAGTGATGTCACTCACTCAGCATCTCAGTGATGTAATGTCTCATCTGTCTTCCTCAGGCTCTGGACATTATGCTTTTCAACCTAAGGTCCAAGCAAATGGGACAAGAGTTTGGAATCACACCCAGGGACAAGGACCAGATGGTCTCTAGGTGTGTCTTTGTGTGTGTGTGTGTGTGTGTGTGTGTGTGTGTGTGTTCATGCAAGATAGAGACGG
>JAPZEB010000012.1:23848365-23865961 GCA_029783705.1 Chaetodon striatus | reverse complement strand
CAGTAACAGGCTGTTTGTTTTAGCCCGTTTCCATTCCCTGATCTATTTTTCCAGATATGAGCGCCAAGACGAATATATTTGCAGTGCTGCCTCCGCTGTGTGATCACGCTCTTTTTCATCTGAACAACAGTTCTTTCCAGAGAAAACAATACACTCACGACGAGAATATAAACATGTAAGTACAGTAACTACAGAGACATTTTCAACAGTACAGTCTTGCAAGTTTCCCATTATAGATATATATTCAGTCTGAAATTTTAAGTCACAGCTTCATTTTTCTCTGCTTTTCTCTGCTTTGAAAGATTTTAAAGTTCTGCTGAGGTTCCTACTCCATCACCATATGATTTGTCAAAGTTATTTAACTTTCACTAAAGTTTAGCTTCTTCTCTTAAGAAACCGACGGCGCTTTGCAGTGACAGAGTTTATTTTAATGATGATCCTTTTGAGGGTTACTCGCTTAAATGAGATTCCACTGCACTGCTTTCTGCAGTCTTCCCTGTCGCGAGTCAGGACGAGCTGAACAAACCATAATGAAAACTTAAAGCAGTCTAGGAGATACAGTTTCTATTTATTTATGTATTTATTTATGTATGGCTCTTGATCCTTCTTTTTCTCGTGCTACTGCAAGTACCGGTTGTCCGTCAACAGTAATGTAATGACTATCTGTTTCTTTTGATTATAGTTTGAATAAAGGGCAAGGAGAATAAGATTCTTCAACTTCCTGCTTCTCTTTGGTCAGGAGATGTGTAAATAGAGTTGTGTTTTGGTTGTGTATTGCTTTTTTTCCCCCCCTTTTCCTGGAGTTGTGCGGTAGAGTGGAACAAATCATAAGTTTCATATTACATGCTCAAAACAACCTCATCACATGCACAGTGGAACACAAGTACTGTCTTCCAGACAATCATAGCCAAGACAGAAGAAAGCAGTGGGAGTATCGTGACTGGTGCAGATAATTATTGAGATCAACACTAACAGGTCGCAGTGTTGGTGTATTAATAATCAGATATAATTGTTTCTCTGGGCTGACTGGTCTCCAAGAGCCGAATGTTGCAGCACTCACAAGACTTAGCAGCAAACTGAGTCATGTTATTGTTTGCTTTGGACTAAGATACAAACCAGCCATCATGCTGGCGTTTAGAAGAGGGACTGACAAGTGACAAGGGCAGCGAGGCTGTGTGCAGGTGTACCAGTAAAATCACTATACTTATTTTATGTGGAAGCTGTTTTTTTAAGTGCTTCAGTGAAAAAAATCCATACAAATGATGAACATGAAAACAAGCAAGCAAAAGAAAAAACAAGCGCAAAAACACTTAAGCAAAAAAAAAACATGAATAGACAGATATTTATACCTCCGAAGCTTTGTAGCGCCTCATTGTGAGTGTTTCCCTTCCTGTCCCTGCCCATCCCTTTTAGATTCTGTTCTCGAATGTAACATTGATTAAAAACCAGTCCATGAGTCAAATCTACGAATCACTAGGTGTTCGTAATATTGCAGCTTTGGACTCTATAAAGCAGAGATGGGAGGAGGATATTGGAGAGCAGATATAAGACAAGGTGTGGCACAAAGCTATTCAAAAAATGTATTTGTCCTCTATTTGTCTGGGACACATTGTTGTTCAGTTTGAGATTGTACACAACTCCACTGGTCCAGAGCTGGGTTGGCTAGAATAAGCAGTGATATTGAACCTACGTGCCTACAATAATACAGTTCTAGTTCAGTCTTCAGCCATTTTATGTCACATGTTCTGGTCATGTCTCATTTCTGAGATTTAATATTTAAAACATTTTCAATAATATTTGGACAGCTGGTTGCCCCATCTATGTCCATGGCAATATTTGGAGTAACTCCTCTAGATCTTAACTTTCGTAGAGCCCAAGCAGACATTGCCTCACTTGGGGCCGGAGGACTCATCACAATCAGAGAAAATCTGTTGTTTTATCAAAGGATCAACTGCACACTTCTTTGCCACCTGGCAACCATTTTTAACTTTTATGGCAAACATGGAAGCCTAAAACTTGTAATGAAACATGCTATACTCCCCTACTTACGCCACACAAGTTAATTAAGTTGTCGTCATATTGCTTTTTCTGTCTTTTCTCTCTTCTGTATTGGATTTCTTATGAGTGGTCTGGCTTTCTATGTTTGTTCTTGTGTTGATAGGTAGGTGGGGTGGTCCGTTTGTCCTTTCTGGTTCTGTGTTTGTTCATAATATCTTATTGAATTGCCAATAAAAATACCTTGTTTAAAAAAACAAAACATGAATAGACATGAATAGCCTGTTTGGAATTTGATTGGACAGTCAGTGAATGGAGCCTTTGGGTCTCCTCATGGACAAATGCTTAAGGGGGAGGTGCGCCAACCTACACATCAGCCTGTTCACAAGTGATGGGGAGTTCTTCTGCATATGTGTAAAAGTCGTATAAAACCTTTTGTGACTCCAGACGGAGCTGCACAAAGCTGCGATAAATTTCCTCAAGTGATGTCACTGCTGCAAATGCTTTTTAAAATATTCTCAGTTGAATATAGCACAAAGACAAGGTATTTAATGTTCAACTAATAAACTTTTTTTGTTTTTGGACACATACAGTCATGCTGAATTTCATGCCTGCAACACATTCCAGAATGGTTTGGACAGGAGCATGTTTACTGCTGTGTTACATCAACTTTTCCTCCAACAACACAATAAGTGTTTGGGAACTGAGGACAGGAATTGTTGGAAGTTTTAAAAGTGGAATTTATCTCTCAAGCTTTACAAGCAGGCCCTCCAAAATCTTAAAGATTTAAAGACAGTCTGTGTAGAGGACTGGGCCAGTATCCCATCTGAACACTGTGGGACATTAGTTTCTTAATACAGGAAGCGTTTTGAAGCTGGCATTGTTAATAAAGGCCTCTCCAAGTATTATATAAATATCAGTAAGCATGTTCAATCATTTTTTCCTGTGCCACTCCACTTTATTGCACCTCATTTTCATGGATTGAAAAGTTAAGATTTCATTTTCAGTGTAGTTTCATTGAGTTCATACCAATGTGTGGTCTAAATTCCATGTGAATAGCTGCATTAGAAAATGTTAGATTAAAAAAAAGATGCATTTAATACTTTTTTCCCTGCGTTTTGTTTTCATTTATGTCTTACGCAAAGCCTCAACTTCTTTGGACTTGGGGTTGTAACATAACACAGCCCAGAATCCAATATTAAATATATATAATGTTACATGTGCATTGCTAAATCAGTCGAGTGCTCGTTTAACATGGTCTGATATCAAATGGTCCATCCACCGTCTGATGCACAGCGTTATCCACAAACCATTTACTATGAAATTACACAACCGTCAGTGCTAATTTAAAACCTACCTCAGACTTTCTCAGCGTCACACCGTTTATGAGCGAACACGATCTGCACTTAACTTTAAATAACTATCATTAAAGTCAACACAAAGTAATTTGCTGCAATTGTTTGAATTTTAATATGCATTTAACTGTGTGTTGGTTTGAAAGAAAAGTTTTCATCTTTAATGTAAACTTGTTAAATGAAGTTTAGCTGAGTGAGCTTGATCCACTACCTTGCTCACTTTTTCATTTAAATATTCTCTCCCCGTGATTTAACTTCGACCATTCTTCCTGTGCCGGAGGAGAAATATGTGAGGAAACTGTTGGTGTGGAAATGTACTACGGCAGAAGCATGCTGTGGGCTTCAGAGTGAAGGCACAGTAGCGCACATTGTGTCCTCCTCCTCCTCTCCAGCCAACTGCTTCACAGAGACTCTCTGAGGCTTTAGCGCTGCCAGGGGCCTAGTTGGTTTTGGACAGACATTACTGCCTGTTTTTTTGAGGTTTTTCTTCCCGTAGCGGCTCTCTTCTCATGCCAGCAAGCACGTTCAGAGGTGCTATTGTATAATTGCCATTTCATATGTGTGCGTGTGTGTCATTATCATGTAGGTGTACGTTACTGTGTGCGCTGATCTCTGTGAAAACATTGTTGCGCCCAGAGTGAGGGTCAGCAGCTATTTACAAGCTGAAAGGCTCTTGTGATGTGTTAACACCACGCGCTGCGACGTTTTCTGACCAGTTTCAGACCCAGAAGTGTGGCCAGCACAAACAATTAAAGGCATGCCCACTGTGATCTTAGCCTTATTCTTTCATTATGGATCAGCAGCAGCAGGGGCCCTAATTAGTCGCGTTGGCTTGCTGAGAAAATGAATGGGCACTGATTCGACCGCAGGGCTGAAACCAGAGCCCCAAGAGTCCCGATGAGCCGGCTTCTTAGAGTCAGTATTGGCAGGGAATGGCTCTTTCTGATTTTCAGTCTATTTATAGGCATTAGCTCTCATCTGTTTGCTCACTTTGCCTATCAGAACCAGCCTCCTGATTGACTCTCCCTGTTGCTTCGGGGCATATAATCTTGTTTTCCCAATTACTCTTAATTTGCTGTGAGCAGGGAAGTGATCAGGATGTTGCAGAATCCTTTTTAAACAGCCAAATTTTCTGATTTTAAGAAGAACTGATGATATCCATGTTTTGTAGTCACAGACAGGACCTTTTCAAAATAGTCATTGTCAGCGCCTTAAAAATCATAATGCTGGTGTTTTTTATTTTTAAGTTGATTTTGTGGAAAGATTGGAAAGATTTTTCAGTGCAACTGCCCTTAAGTTGTAAACTTTGCTTCCAATATTTCAGATGCTGCTCCTATCCCCTGCTCTCACACTTGTGCACTCTCTTTCTCTCACGCTCGCTCTGATCTGTGTCTCCTGTCTTGTGTGTTGCAGCTGGGTACAGAGTGGACCGCTCCAGGCGAGTTCAGCAAGTTCAGGTCCCAGTCCTCCAAGTCTGTGCAGTAAGTACCTGACCTGACATGCGCACACATTTCTTAACGGTGCAGTTAATTCACTCTCGAGCTTGTATGGAGACCAAAAGAAAGCCCTGCGAACATCTTACAGTAAGCTTGACAAATACGCACCACCACCACCGGAGCTTCTCTCAGGACAGGACTTGTGGCTGGTACAGGCAAAGTGTCTCTCTAACTGTTAAGTAGCAGTTTGTACCGATCATACTCTCCGTGTAGAGTCAATTCATGTCGGTCTACAGCCTCTTTTATAACATAATTGCTTCAGAGTGCTTTTACTGCTCACACACAGGGGGAAATTGATGGCTCAAGTGTTCACTGGACACTGGAAATCAGGTAGTGTCTCTCCTCTGTGCGTACGTGTGCATATTTTCACGTATGTATGAATTTACATATCTACAGTGCTCTCATCAGGTGTCAGAGTGTGGAGGATCATAACAGTTGAAAGGCCTCTCTCTCTAAATGTAAGATGAGAATGTATTACCCCATCGGCTCCTCTCAGATTCAGCACATCTCTCTCCATAATTGCTGGGAGCTGCTCGCATAAAAGCACCCTTTAATATGAGCGCTGATCTGCAGTCAGTTTGCTCCTGCAGTCATTGTTAAGTTGATATGATTATGCAGCAAGAGAAGAGATCCTAAGAATGGTGCTCCTATTCCTTTGGGTTCCCACATTTGCCTGATTGGATGAAGCTGTAGAGTGCTGGCTTAAATTATTCACACACACACAGACACACACACACACACACACACACACACTGCCAATGGTGTTTTGTACTGAAGGTTCAGAATATTTTAGCACTTCAAAACGGTACAAGTTGGATGATGAATGCTCACAATAAAGAAAAAGAAAAACTGTGTTTTGTTAATGTTGAATGAGTATTTACAGCAATGCCTCTTTTACAAGCTGAAAGCTGTGGGTGATGGATACAATGCCAGTTTCAGTCCAAAGCATTTGTGTCATGGTTCATTGAAAAGACGAGTACAACTGGTTAAAAGAGCTTTCTTGGGCTTAATCATTTGGTTTATATCGTTATGATTGAAATATTAATAAGGATTAAAATATAATATTAATCTGCATCACAACATGACAAAGTTATACAAGATCAACTCAGCCGTAGGCATCAGATACCAACGCACTGAAGTATCCTGTAGCGGTGGTATGAGACGCACCAGGTGGCGGCAGTGGTAGTGGATGGGACAAACAAACTCCAGACTTTAACCCTGCTGTACATTTCCCGCGTGAATCCAAAGGTCAACTGAGTCATTTTAATATGATAGCATGTGTAGCACACTACACTAGTGAGGTATGTCACATGACATGACATTATGTTAGTAACATAGGTACTTATTTTAAGCCAAACCGTGATGTTTTTTTCTAAACCTAACTGCTTTTATTGGCCAAGGAAGTTTACCTAAAAACAAAGCTTTTTACTTACATCCTCAGTTTATTTTGAAAAGAGACTGGGTGCATTTAATAAGCAGAAACTGTACATTTCCTGTGAAACTTAATTTTGAAAGCACACAATGCATGTAACAGCCATAAATTGACACGCCACCCAAAACTGATGCTTGAGGGGTGCCCAGGGCATCATATTTTGATGTGTTTGATGAGATATTTAACGAGTTTGGAGTGAGAATGTGTTGCAAAATCACATGCAGGCAATGAGCTGTCCACTGTCATGCATTATATGACACCACACTGTTCCTAAGTGTAAAACGAAAGCATCAGAAACTAATTTTGTAACTCACCCTTTGCTAATCCCGCTTCCTGTTTGGCCAGCTCAGACCAGGGTACAGCTGAGCTCCATTGACTCCAATGCAATAGTTTCAGATTTCCCTCATTTTCAGGCTGGTTTTGTGGATTTGGAGCTAAATGTTGTGCTTAATAATGATGCTCGTTACCTGAAGAGATTGGGAAAAGATATACATTTCGTCCCTGTCCCAACACGAAACGCAAGCTAGCTAACTACTGAAGATATAGCCTACTGAATGTATACACATGCTGCTTTTGCTTTTTAATGGTTAAAAGGATGCCACACAGTTGGTTCGATATCAACAAAGTTTCCCTTTATATTCATTATTTTCTGTGTGGATCAGCAGTGATGTGGTGGTTCACTTTTACACTGTGATCTGTAGCCTATTGTTGGGCTTTATCTTCTAACTACCTTTGTCTTTTTAACCTGTTTTTGCTGCTGAGTCAGTTTGACATCCTGGATATATCCTTCAAACACAGACTGTAGACCTCTCTGTCTGCTTCTCTCTGGAATCACTGTTTAATTTTTTCAGAAATATGCTAATATTTCTTCAGGGGGTGCAGTTAGTTACAGTGTGGGCTCCACGCTTAATCTGGCAGCTTGTCGGACCATCACAAAGGGGCGGGGCTTGGCGAAAGATCAGTTGGAGGGAGAGCAGTGTGGATCATGTGGCTGGCTAACATTAGCTGAGATGCTAGCAGAGATGGGCTGTGTAAACTGGAGTCCACAGTGGCTAGCTAATGTTATGTGAGTGTATTAAACTGCTAATGTTACTTGAGATGCTAGCAGGTTGAGGGAGTTGGGGAAAGGCTGTGAGAGGGTGGTGACGTGATGTGAATGAGTTACAAGACCCATATTGTTGTTCTCAAGTGAAACATTTCGAGAAAATCCTCTGACACCAAAACAAACCAACTTGTTTTTATCTTCTTTTGTTTTGGTCTTGTTTTTGTTCTTGGTTATCCAATTGATCCTCAAAAGTTTTCAGAAGCCCAATTCTCTGAACCATGAGGAGAGCACATAACTGGAATTATAACATGAAATCACTAAAACACACAAGCCCAGTATGGATTTAATCTTCAGCCACAGAATATTCTCAAGAGGCAAAAAATATCACTTTGAGCATTCAGCTGCATCCAATTGCAGCTCATAATCCTTAAAAAAAGCCTGGTTCTTGTCTTTTTTTGGTTAATTCAGGGGCATCTGTAGCCTGACAGATGGAGGAATTGAGGGAGGTGGAAGATGATGCTGCTGTGATGAAGATAAAGGACGCCAGTATCAAATATGAAATTATTGTTTGTGCACAAATACACACAGATGTCAAGAGGAAGTGGGGCAGATTTTATTTAGGTTAGGAGAGATTTGTTTGCACATGTCTGGTCATGGGACAGCATATGGAGCGTGCATCCTGGGAGCTCATTGAGTTAAAGTGTGTTTCAGTGAGAATGTGAAAGAAAAGCATGATACTTTGATTAATAACGATAAACAGTAGTATAGGTAGCGTGGTGTGTGTGTGAGCCGCACAGTAGGAGAACATAGATAACTGCTCCAAATGAGCTATGATGGGATCAGACTGGCTAAAGCCCCCCAAAGCTGCTCTTAATTCCTCTGTAAGACCTGCACAGCTCCCTTTAGCTTCATTAGTGACCGTGTTAATATCCTCGCCCCTACGTTAGAGCTAACTGACCCCCATTTATCCCTTCCCTCCTCACGCAGACAAGGAGCAAATACACTATGTCCCTCCCAATTTCTATCTAGAACCATACAGACATCCTCCATGACCTGAGAAACACTGCTAATCTGTGTCCTTACACGCCAGTGTCTGTCCCACACCCACTGTCTCCCAGAAAAAAAACAACCACCCACATCCCCTATCTTCCAAGAAGTTACAGGAGATGATGCAGAAATGAGGAAGAATGAAGGGAGTGGAAAGATGACGAAAGACAGAGCTTTAGAAGACAAATACTCAGCAGCCGCCACCACCAAGACAACCTGACTGTCCTGTTTTTAGAGCAGAATTGTCATCTAACACTCTTCAATCGAAGCTCCTCCTTTCCTGTCTTCCCTCACAGTTATCGACCCAATGCAGCAGTGGAAGTTAACACAGCCACCACATATAGATCTTTAATGTGCGTCTAAACTCCCTCGTCTCTCTCCACTGCACTGATGGAGTTTTGTAGCGCTCTCTCTTTCTCCATCTCCATCTATCTGCATCATCGTCCAGCTCTGTCTGGAGGCGGTGTCGTTTTAAAAGCAGTCAGACAGGAATGATGGGCTGAGAGACAAAGAGGGAGTCTGAGCACGCATCCCATGCCCCGCAGAAGCAGCGGAGGCCAGTCTACCATGGTGACACACAACACCGCAGCCCTTCCTCTTGTTGAGACAATACACACAGACCCTAGACTCTGTGGCTCTGTGCTGAAGGAACTGATGCTGATGAGTGTTTATGGCTCAACTTCATTACAGTCATCTTTTGGAGTCTCTGGTGGCTGCATGCAGGTGTGTGTGCACATTTATGTGTGTTCACTATCATCAAAGTGTCTACAGTTTTATAATAGCTCTGTTTAACCAGGAAATATTTCTGTGAGATTAAGTTTCTTTTACTGGAGGGTCCTTGCAAAGTTACGAAACATATAATTCAGACCTGTGATAAAATATGTAGAGATATAAAGTGGAATAATGACAGAGAGGGTATCTTAAAAGACCAACTAGACAACTAGATTAGATTCCCTTTAAATCATAAATACTTCTAAAAGAGACAGCTGAGACAGGTTATTGAAGTTTTATGTGACTGAAGCACTTTCTAGTCAACGGGAGCAGAGAATATGAAAATATGAAGGCTCTTTTCCCTGGTTCAGCACAGAATTTAAGAATCAAAAGCAAATATAGAAAGTCAAAGGTAGTTTCCAGCCTTATTTGGAATATAGCGTAAATAGGGAAGTATGATGTGTCCGTGCATGTGTAGAATCTAGTGGCATGGAGCTCTTCTAACAAATCCCGTTGTGGTATTCCCGTAAGTGCAGCCAAAAATCCAGTAGAGAGAAATCAGCTTCACTCTCTTTAATTTCAAGCAACTTCCCCATTTAATAGTCTACGTAACCATGTACTTTCCACAGAATAACGAAAAGGGAAACCCCTGCAGGTCCTAACATGAAGTCCAGCGGGGGGTTTTGTCTCAACTGCCACACACACAAAAAAAAAAAAAAAAATCACACAAGAAAAATGGTTGTTTTTGCTGACTCCCCTCCTCTTGCTTTCTCTTTCATTCTTTCCCTCACGATTCTCTGCGATTGTGCTTGTGTCAGCACGCCTGTATAACCTTCAGAGTCCTGCTGGGTCACTGGATCACTGCTGCAGTTTCTCACCCGGCTCATTAGCACTCATATATGCTTGGTACAGCATCTCAAGGAGGTGCACTGCGCACACATCCAAACAGCTAATATGCATACATACAAGGAAAAGTCTGATTCACTTGAGTTTCAAATTTAGTTCAGAACCATGTACTTTTACTGTAACACCTAAAGCAAACATAATGCTACAACTTAATTAAACTTTAGTCCAGACCCTGGGATATGTTTAAAAGGAGGTGTCAAATATATTTTCACAAGGACGTCAGTAAAAACATACACTGGATGTGTGGTCACAAAATCATCACCTATTTTTCGTTTGTTTATCTTATGTGTACATCTATGTCATCTACGTTTTAGCATCAGACAGCATTCAGTCCAAAATGCTGACATGCTGATTTCCCTGTGTGTTAATACAGTACGATATACAATATGTGTGAGACACAGTGTGTCTTATCAGTGTGGGAATAATCTGGATCTTAGGTTAACCTTGCTGACAGTGGTGTATCTCACTGTAGGTGTGGGCCAGGGAAATGTTTCTGAGCGTTCCTCCCATTTTCCCTGCAGTTTGTAGTAGTTCCTGTCTTCTCAAACAGTTATCAGGAGAAAGACAGAGGGCAGGGTCCTCTGTAAGAAACCACCACCCAATACAAACACTGATTTCAGAATTGAGAATAACTACAGAAGAGATTTAAAGGCATCCTGTGGAGTTTTTGGCCACAGGTGGCTCTGTGGAGCACTGTTTTTAAAAATACATTCAGGTTTTTTTTTGTATCATGTGTGCACACAATCAAAAAAAATACATGATGTGTTTTGGTGAGTAGCATTAAATGTAAACATAACTTTATTCTGTGTTTACAATAAAACTGCACAGGGCATTTAAAGAGGGCTCTAAGCAAAATTCAGAGCATACGAGTGGTTCTCAACATAGCGGGGCCAAGTCAGCGGCAAGCAGCTAATTGTGCTACCCTCATAAACAGCTCTAACAACAGAGACGCTCTAAATGTCACCTATAGAACCTTTAAGGAAAAGATGAAAATAAGGCAAATATGAAGCTTCTGCCAGCAGCTAGCTCTCTTAGCTTATCACTAATAAGACTGGCAACAGTTAGCCTGGCTGGGTCTGTCCAACTGCAACAAAATCAACCTACCAGCACACTGCAACGTTCAGCTGTAGTGCTTTCTGTTCATTGAAATTGAAACTTCTTTCTATGAGACACTGACAAAAGTAACAGCAGCCGGTACAGCGGAATCATAGCCCAGAAGTGATGCGGCTGTCTTAGCTTTTACTGGAAATACGTCAGCGACACTGTGTGCATATAGTATTTTGGCATCAGCTTTTTGGGGGATATATAGGTGGATTGGATAAAGCTAGGCTAGCTCTCTCCCTCTATTTCCAGATTTTGTGCTAAGCTAAGTTAGCCTGCCAGAGACATGAGAGTGGTATCAATCTTCTCCTCTAACTCTCAGCAACATAAGCGAAAATTGTATTTCCCAAATAATATAATATTTCTTTTTGGTATAAAAGATAATGTTCGTAGAGGGTGGATGGAGTACATAAAGGAAAGCAGAACAGGAAAGGAGTTTCTCTCTTCCCCTCTCCTGTGTGCTTCCTTTCTTTCTCTCTTTCTGCAGTGACCTCTAAACTGTCATGAACAGAGGATCCCTTATCTGAACTCTCCTCTTTCCTCATCACATCGCTCCTGTCAGCGAGGCATCGCAGCCCTTCCCTCTTATTCTGTCTCTCTCTGCCAACCTGTCCCTGACACACACACACACACACACACTTGCGTCCATCTCCCTCTCTTAATGTACTGACCTTTAAACTGTCACGAGCAAAGTATCCTCTATCTGAACTTTCCTCTTAGCTAGACATGTCCCTTCTGTCAGTAAGCCCTGTCCTGTCTCCCTTCACTCTCTCTCCTCTTTGGCCCTGCTTTAATACTCATGCCTATTATTTTCCATGCCAGTGCAAAATACATGGAGCATTTACAGCTAATTAATAACAAAAAAAAATAAAACCATCCACACACAGCCTTCTACCAGTGACCTCCTCTCTTTCAACAGTGGTCATCAAGAAGCTTGTTGCCATGGTTACAGTGCTGATGCTGAGTGTGAGACACACAGCAGTGTCCCTATCTTGGCAGGATACAGACAGAGACACTAATATCAGTAGACAGAAAAAACAACCAGGCTGAGCTCGGCTTGTTCATTCAGCGCCGACTGCAGCAACAAAGAGGTGTGCCAGAAAACACGTGTTGTTTTGAAGCAAATATTGAAGCATTTGCTACTAAACGGAACATTGTGGAAATAGTTTAATGTTTTTATTCACTCTGGCCGATGGCGTGTAGCCTACTGTTTAGTGTTTTATTTAAGAAGCGTTCCTGCTCGAGGACCACAAAAAGGATCTGACTCACAGTTTCCCCCCAAACTGCAGTCCTCTCTCTGCTCATGCGGTTTTAAAAATCCCTTTTTTCTTTAGTATGGATTATCTCACCAGCAGAGGAGAAGTTAGATGTATGCGTCTCAGAGGAAAAGCCTCTGGCCACAATAAAGTCTGCGAGACACAAACAAGCCGAGGCTGTCATATGTGGGACCAACTAAAAATTAAAGAACAGTGGACTATTTTGGGAAAGTTTTGGGGGAAGTACCTAAATCTATTCTCTTCTCGCTGGGCAGTAAGATGGGAGTTGGCCATACAAGGGCTGCTATACTGTTACAGTATGTTGGCTTTGAATATGTAGGAGTCTGACTATCCATTGTCATGATACAGTATGTCTGTATCAGATTATGTATTTGTTTCCCTTGTCTTTTTTAATGGACCCCGTGCAGTATGTCCATCATAAATTGTGTAATGTGTCTGCTGCAGAAGACAGCTGTACTTAGTAAAGTATTTCCTGCCATCTAATGGACAAATGAGATGTATGGAAGTGCTTGTTAAATGTTTAATTAGTGGGTTCCGTCATGTGTTTTCAACAGGTTATTGCTGGGATAATTTGACATGTTATAATATCAAGTCTTGTGTGTGGAGGTCTTTATAATTATCATTTATAGTCAGGTATGTTATGTTAATAAAAACTCTGCAGTCCAGTATCTTGTAGGTGTGTGTCTGGCATCAGCCACTAGATGGAGCACATTATCTGTGTAAAGGGGAGTGTTCGTATGAGTGTACCTGTTTGATGTTCATTTCAAACTCACATACATACAGGTGATGAACGAGCATCACACTCTGACATGACGTACCACAGAGTAGTATAGTTTACAGTGTTAGATCACAGTGTTGATCTAACATTTTGTTCACTGATTTACAGTGATTAGTTCTGTCCCAGTGTGTGTGCCCTTATCTCTAAATGATGTGTTTTTGTGTTAATCTGTAGACTGTAGCTACACCTGTCACCTGGAGTGCCAGAGCCAGGTCCAGCTGGACTGCAACAAGAAGGACAGGCAGCTCGAAGAAACTCCATCTCCCAGAAGACGCTGCTCCTCCGCAGCCCCTCAGCACAGGGTGAGTACTTCAAATACACAAAAAACAGTTACCCAGTAGAATTAGGAAAAGGATGTGGAGAACTATTTGTGGCATTTTTAGGGGAACAGCAGAAGGGCAGACACATTCATCTAAAATGTGTGTTTAACCCTTAACGTGAGTGTATGTTGCAGAGGTGTACATGAGTCACGATTGGGTAATGGCAGAGTTCATTCTGCAGTATCTCTCCAGGCCTACACTCTTACATAACCATCATCCTCTTTCACAACATACTGTCCCTCCTCCTCCACCTCCTCCACCTCCTCCTCCTCTTCGGTTGTCTACTTATAAATTTATATATGCGCTCATTTGCTTTTTTTGGTCACAGAATGTTCCCGGGACAGAATATGCTCTGTCACATCTGATGTGCCTCCATCTCCTCTTCACCTGCTCTGTTGCACTCATAGCCTTCCTCACCTCCTGTTTTAGTCTCTGTCATCTCTCCTGTCCTTTAGAATAACTTTGATTTATTTGATCCTGATGTCAGCACTTCTTCTGCTTCTCTTGTATAATTATTTAGATGTATTTATTGGATCTTCAATAGATTTAAAAATCACAAAGAATGAGATGTCTTGTTAAAAGTGATTAGAAAGCAACAGTGAGGACCTGGGCTTGAGACAGATTCAGATTTTCTTGAGCAACCCTAAAAACTACCAGTGTTGCCTTTGGATCTATGACGTGGTTACATATGTAAGAGAGTATTTATACAGTCCAAAATTTTTGCATATTAGGGCAGGCCCAAAATAAATGAGTACAAATTGCTGGGTCTTGGTTGCACCAATGCCAGGTCGGGTCTAGTTCTAGGAAGAGCTTGGCAAGCCTACACCTGGACAAATATAGTCTGTGGAATATTTTAAATTGGATCAATGTATGTCTGACACATATGGAGGTTGTGTGAATGATTGCAGTGGACGATTTCCAGATTTAGTTTGAGATCCTCTCACCAAAGTCATCCTCCCATTTTGATTTAAGGAGGGTGAAGCCACCGACAGTGTAAATCTGGGGTGTAGAGTTGTGCTCAATAGGGGCTTTGTTGATAAAGTCATGCAGCCAGTGGGCAGATTTTTCAGAAGGGAATGTAGCAGCGTTTGTTTTTTACAAAGCCTCTGATTTGGAGGTACCCGAAAAAGTGAGTCGACTAATAACTGTTCTCTGTTGTTACCTCCGTTTTGGCATAGCTGCATCAACCCATTCTCACATTGTTTTGTATGCTAGTGGAATATATTTAGTAATCCACTATTTCAATCCTTTAAAGTTAAACTGAAAATCTATCATTTCAGCTGTCATACTCTCATACTGTACGAGCCACAGGATACAGTAATTATGTCAAATTCATCCTCAGAATAGTGCTTCGCCCACTCTTTGTGTAAGCACATGTGTGTGTGCAGGAACCTGAGCGAGTAGGAGCCTACACGCTGCTCTTGGCATCCCAGCTTCAGTCACCCACGCAATGTGGTCCAAACACACACATACACATGCACAATCATGCACGAGAAAAAGCTGGATAACCCCAGCTGAATGTTGGCAGCTACTCTCCGCCTAGGGGGCAGATAACGCAAAATTAGACCCCTGGTAGTGTGCCAGGTAGTACTCCGCTGCGGAGTGAGCAAATACACACAATCATTCTACCCTGAAACACGATGGAGATGGCGAGAATTGGAGCGAGCGAGGAAGAGGATGAACACATTTTACCAAATGTTCTTTAACCAGCAGCAACTTCTCAAAATGCAGTTCAGGCTGATGCAAAAGAATTACGGCATGTCATTTTTTGTAGAGTCATTTTTAGCTTAACCACTGCTACTTCTTCTTTCTAAGTGTAATGACTGTGTAGTTAAAGATAATGAGCCGAGAGTCAGAATTAAGCGAGTGCTGAGGATGTCTGTCTTGGAGGTATGTGAACTCTGTGACTAAGGCCTGTCTCTCTCCACTCTCTTGTTTGGTTCAGAGAGAGCACGAATGCTGCAGACAAGAGGAGATATGACAGTTCATTTCCTGCAGTCCTCTTTCTCCCCTTTTGCTCTGTTTTATAGCTGCTGCAGCTGAGTGTGTGTGTGTACGAGTGAGTATGTGTGGTTGTGTTTTCTCTCCCCTCTATCTTTACCGCCCCTTACTGTGTGTGCATCAGCAGAAATTGATCTGCTTTTTACCCCACATACACTACTACTGCAGTCACACACACACACACACACATGCAGCACACAAGGCCTCATCGACCTGAAGCCAGCAAGAGTGTCGTTCAGCATGCATGTGTATGTGCATGTGTGTGTAGCATCCCACCCCCTGCATGCTGCCTCCTCCCTTAGTGATTACACTGATGGAAGCGAGGAGCAGAGCCGCAGGTAATCCGTCTTCGACTGACTCGAACCTGACAGAAAGACACCCGATGAAAGGGCGACACGCTGTCCCTGCATGCTGCAGCCCTCCAGTGCCATATAGGTTTACCTATAATCATGTCTGAGTAGATTTTAAAATCATACAGCACACAGAGAAACAGCATGTGCAGACAGATGCACAAATGCTGCATCAATTTCAGCGGTGACAAGGGCATTAGCTGCTTTTTGACAATGGGGTCACTGCCAGAGTCAGAGGGCAGATTGCGGGGTCAGTGTAAGGTTAGAGGTCACTGTAATCTCCATCCAGAGGGCGATCACTCATTATTTCTTAATCTCACCTTAAGCACTGTGAGCCCTCCCCCTCGTGTAGCTTGTGAATGTGTTATTTCGGTTCCCTGAATGGTTTGGGTGTCGAAACAGTAGCCCTAATTATGGCACGATGCTAAAAAGCCACATGTTAACAGTGGTTGCCATGGCTCCTTATAAGCCGTTGCATCCTGCAGCAGATTCTCACTAGAAAAGCAGCCATCTTCCCTAGCCTCTCTCCTGCCTCCTGTCACTGCTGCTCTTACGTATGTAAAACAGGAGCTGTGAGGCTTCATATCTCTCACTCATCAGCGTTGCTCTTTCTACTCACCCATACCTCTCTCTCTCTCTCTCTCTCTGTGTAAGAGGAAGTGGCCGTGCTCTGCAGGGTGCAGTCGCTTGCAGGAAGAGAGACAGAGAGAGAGTGGAGGGAGAGTGGAGGGAGAAGGGGGAGGGTGCTTGCAGGCTGATAACACACTCAACCACAGATGGTTGAGCAAGGCTGCAAGAGAGTGAGGGAGCAAAGCGGGTGCAAAGAGACAGAAGAGAAAGAGGGGAAGGAGAAGAGAGGAAGGGAGAGAGTAAGAAAGAGAGAGAGGCTGAGTGGGAGGCATCCGTCTCTCTGCTAGTATTGCCAAAGCAACGGCGAGAAGAGGAGAGAGGAGGTAGCGCCGGGGGTCTGTGAATGTCTTGTTGCTGCGGCCAAGAGATCTCCTGCCGCTGTTTACTCTGGACTCCAGGGACGGATGGATGCTCACACACGTACATGCCGGACTTGAAGTGAAACCGCTCTTTGTTTCTTCACAGAGACACAGACAGAGACAGAAACACAGACACAGGAAAGCAGGATGTGGTATTGCATGCATGCCTTTATGTGCGTAGGTTTGCGGGTGTGACAGGGACTCTCAGGTGAGCAGGGTTAACTTGAAACCAACCTGTAAACTGACTCCATGAGACCAACGTGTGCCTATGCGTGTGTGTGTGTGTCTATGGGACTACTGCATACTGTGTATGAGTATTGTATGTAGCTGCTAATGACCAGGTGCATATACTATATGGTGTGTTTGTGACACCGGCGTCAGAGCACACACACACGCGTCAGGAGGAAGTGACACGTCTGAGTTCGCTCTCAGATTTCCTGGTCGCCTCTCTGGTGGCACGCAAAGCGCCGAATCTGAGCCGAGTTCACCTGTCTCGCCCTCACAGGCGGGACATAAAAGTCTTCTGGATGCATCAACAGAGGAGCGCTGACTTTTCCTGGATGAGTAAAGGGCAGTTAGAAGCGTGGGGACTCTGATTGTGGCTGGGAGTCACATCTGCATTTTTTTCGAGATAAACCAGCACTTCCTCAAGCTGTCAACGTGCTGCTCTGGTGCTGTGCCGGGGGCCAACTCTGGACCTCTCCATGACAGTCAATACGGTGCTGACCCCCTCCATGACCAGCAGTAACAGCATGAGCAGCGGGTATTGCAGCCTGTATGAGGAAGACTTCAC
>JAPZEB010000012.1:23813163-23835018 GCA_029783705.1 Chaetodon striatus | reverse complement strand
TCAATAATGGGGAAGAAAGGCGATTTAAGTGACGATAAACATGGGATGGTTGTGGGTACCAGATGGGCTTGTTTGCGAATTAAAAAAACTCCCAATCTACTGGGACTTTCAAAGCAGCAATCTCAGGGGCTGAGAAATTAAGTCAAAACTAAAGTGCCAAAAAACTGCAGTTCCTTGAATGGCCACTTGAGGCTGGCTCCAAAAGCGATTCAATCCCCATAGACGCTCATGTTAAAATGCCCAACTTCATAGCACAAATAAACCTGTTTACAGCCTGCTACAAAAACATTTTGGTCTCTATTGCTCATTTCCCTGTTCATGACAAATGTGCAAGGGTTAATTTTTACATAAGACAAAGTTTGAATTCCCCAAATACAGTCACCTCAAGTTACTTCTGGCTCCAAAAATCCAATACAGTGATAGCCAGCATGCCAAACTTGAGGCTTCATTATAGGAGTCTACAAACCAAAGGGTGATGTCAAAGAGACTACATTCATTACCTTTATACCTTATACCTCATTAGGCACGACCAACTCAACCAAGGGTTTACAGAGAATGCTCTAAAAAGAGGAAATATCCAAGGAGCCATCCATCCTGCCTTGTATTAACAGTTTGGGCTGGTGGTTAAGGTGTGGGGGATCTTTTCTTGGCACACTTTGGGCCTCTTACTACCAGCTGAGAATCATTTAAATGCCACAGCCTGAGTGTTGTTGCTGACCGTGTCCATCTCTTTATAACCACTGTGTACTCATCTTCTAATGCCTCCCTAAAGCAGGATAACAAGCCATGTGGCAAAGCTCAAATCATCTCAACTGGTTCAGTGGTTCACTGTACTAAGGTGGCCTCCGCAGTCACCAGGTCTCAATCCAGTAGAGCAGCTTTAGGATGTGGTGGAACGGGAGCATTATGGATGTGCAGCTGACAATTCTGCATCAACTAATGTTGAATATGGACCACAATCTCTGAGGAATGCTTCCAGCACCTTGTTGGATCTACATACTTAGGAATTAAGGCAGTTCTGAAGGCAAAAGGAGGTCCAACCTGGTAGGAGCAAGGTGTACCTAATAAAGTGGCCACTGAGTTGAGCTAGAATCACAACCAACCAGTTGAGTGAGAGTTGCTGCAAAGGAATCAAAAAATGTCCATTGTTACTGCTACTTTGTGCACATCATCATCATCATATTGGAGACAGCATATTAAAGGTTTTAGTGAGTGCAGAAAAGATTGATTGATTTTTAATATCTCTTAATAGAGACATTAAATGCACCACTTAGTGGCTCAATGATCTAAGCTGATGTGTTGTCCGGGCATGCCCCAAGTCTAAAGTGCTGAGCTTTTCATCTCAAGTTCTCATCACCAGAAGCGACCTTGTATTGCTTTCAAATCACCAGCAGGTGGCAGTACTTCATCTAAATTCCAAGAATAACGTGCAGAATATGAGCTGTGTCTGTGAATGCTCTGATGCACGTGAGTGATTTTGTTTTCATATGTTCTGTTATGCCTGAAATGATCAAACATGAAGTGTGCAGTTACACTCACAGTTCTACACAATACTTTCCCTGATGTGACCTGTTTTCAAAGGGCATTCAAAATGAGGTGTTAGACCAGTAAACCCACAGGTGTCAGTGTCCGTCACAGGCTCTGAGACCAAATACAGCCAGAACCCACAACCCCCGCAAGGACCTATAGGTAGCTTTGCACCTGGTCCCATCTCTTGCTAGGGTTGTAAATTCACTGGCTGTGATTAGAGCGCCTCGCCGTCCACACACTTACACCTTGAACCCTTTTGAGAGGAAAGTGCAATAAGCAGATCAGTTTATAGGCATTGTCACCCTACTCTCTCTATACACCACCATCTAAGAATAATCAGCACGGCCAAGCTGGCCTTAAGGGCTGGCCGCTGCCCAGAGGCCCACCTAAAACTGTGTCAGTATGCTTATTTATGGCAGCAAATATAGACAGGCCCCTCTTCTCACCTCTGAGAAAGAGCTAAGATTAGCATCACTCTCTGCCCAGCATGTATCACTGTCTGAATTTAGCCTGTTCCCCTTCTCATGCCTGCCCGGTCTCACTCCGTCTGTCCTCTGCCCTGCCCCTAACTATATCTAGCCCTGTATAGATCTCCATACCCTCTCCAGTTTCAGTCCACGGTTCAGCTTTCCTGGCAGGGTATGCAAAGTGAAAGACCAACAGCACTGTGTGGGCCTGAGGAGAGGTCTTCTTAGCCCTTGGTCTGCAACTAGTGGTTAGTTTCATTATCAGTGTTGATAACTTATCAATATGTTGTTCGGTTTCCAAAAGGTAAAGAAAAAAAGGCTCAGCTGATGCTTTACAATGGTCCAAGGAGAACTAAGAAAACTACTAACTACCTCCATAAAGTCAGAACCAGTGATTTTTTTCCATGCTTTGCCTCATAAATACTCATCTGGGACTAACTTATCTGACCAACTAAGTGATAAACAGAGTAATTGTTTCATTTTGCCCCTTGCATCTCAAACATGCACCTGTAAAATAATTGTCCAAGTGAAGACTTGGATGTGAGCCTTTTGACTTAAAAAAAAACAAAAAAAACTTTTTACCTCTCCCAAGCCCAAAGAATAAAAAGTATGTAACACCAAATCATTCCCAGCAAGTCGAAACTAATTCCCCACCTTCCTTGAAGCAATTCGATATCATCCAGTAAAGTCACAGGAGAGATGCGTGAAGAGTTAAGGTTACATTACTGAGTGCCACTTGGAAAAAATGACACCAAAGACAGGCCTAATTTCTTTTACATACAACAAACGACTCTGTGGTCAACGCAATAGATTGTTAGGCTTCTCTGTTGTTACACCGGCTTTGCAATTAATGAGGAGGACTTAATGACTTGTTTAGGACTTGAAACCCAAAGTGTAGGACTTGGGACTTAACTTGGGATTTTTCAGTTTTGACTTGGGACTTGACTCAGGACCTGTCAGTTGTGACTTGAGACTTGACTTGGAACTTAACTCATGCCTTTTCAGTTTTGACTTGGAACTTGACTTCGGACTTGGGACCTGTCAGTTTTGACTCAGAACTTGACTCTGGATTTTTCACTTTTGACTTGGGACTTGACTCGTGACTTTTCACTTTTGACTTGGGACTTGACTCAGGACTTATCAGTTTTGACTTGGGACTTGACTTGGAACACGAGTGCAAAGACTTGAGACTTACTTGTGACTTTTCAGAACAATGACTTGATCCCACCTGTGCTTACTAATAGATTACTAACACTGAGCACAGGTCTGCAGTCTTGGATTGTTGTTGTTAAACTCTAATAATGACTTGATATCATTTATAACTGCAGACTTGATGCTAACTATCCTTTATTGATGATTTATAACAACAGCTTAGATGTTATAACCATTTTAATGCTTTATTAACATGGATAACTGAAGATGTCATCTTTTACAATGACTCGAGCCAGAAATCCTGGTGTATAATTCACGCTTTATACTCCTGGCAGTTTCCTAACAGAGCAAATGTTGGGCATATTGGCTGGAGCCCACGCTCACGTTGGCCCCTGTGCAGAGCTCCAGGTGGACGCTGCGGGGCGCCCTTCTGCTGGCTGTCTGGTGCCCGCTAAGCACCGCCCCGCTCCCTCCCTCTGTCTGCCTGCTGACTCCGGGCTCACTGAAGACGCCCTTAGCAACAACACACAGCTGCGTCGAATAAGATACTCCTACCGCAGAGAAGAAGGATTAAACACTGCCGCTTTATTGCACCGAGAGTGCAGGTGAAGGTTTTCTGCGAAGGCGATGCTCCGGTTGTTTCTGCACTTAACATGGGGCTTGAGTACAGCTAGCGACCTAGCCTATTCTGGCTAGCCATCCCCGAAGACCAGCGAAGCGGCCCCCAAGCTGTCCCGAAGGAGGGCAGTATCGGAGGGGTTCACCGAGCGGTAGCATCGCTGCTTGCTAACTACAAACTCAGCTAACCGGGAATAAGCACGGGAATGGTGCTCTGGACCGACTCACTGTACCGACAGAGAAAGGCGAGGGGCACACGGGTCAGACCACCAAGCTGTAATATTTGGACTCAAACTATTTTTAACAGAGGGAGCGGCTCTCGGGCGGACGGGTGTTTTTGTGGCTGTGCGAGCTAGCTGGCTAGCTAGCTGAGGGAGACGACCCCCACCGTCTGCTCAGGTTTTTCAAACTGCAGCCAAGGCTAATGTTAGCCAGCACGCTGAATACACAACTCTGTGGTTTTAATGAAACAAGGATAAATGACAGTTAAAGCCCAAGGAGAAAACTAGTTAACCCCAAGGAGAGAGAAAAAACTTGAGTTAGTTGAGTGGAAACCACAACTCAAGGGCTCTTGGACTTAGTAGCAAACACTGCCGAGCCACGGCACACTCACAAATGCTGTTAGTTAAGTTTGCTACGTGACTCTAGTTTGAATCTTTTGTTTTCCACTTTTTTACTCGGGATTTTTTTCTTCATTTCGGATGCTGGCATCACATATTAATTGCAATCATGATGATAATAAGCAGAAAACCAGAGGGCCCAATAGCAACAGGTAACCACAACACAGTGTTGCAGTCTTTGTCAGTAACTTTGTTTCCTTAGTGCTGACGACGTGTTGCCTTTGTTTTTGTTCTTGCACATTGAAGCGAAACAAACACTAGCTGCATGCGTGGCGTTAGTTTCGACCTCAATCAACTCTTGATGACTTATACTGAAACACCCTGAGCATAAAATGGCATTTTTTGGCTCTTGGTTTAAACGTCACGTTGTTTGATTCTGTGGACAGGGGATGGTCAGATGTAGCTGCAGTAGGTATTTCAGATTATGCCAGTTGTAAACATGTTTTCTTTTGCTTTGCATCTCAATCACGAGACTTGTGTCTGTGCATGTTTTGGAGGACAGCCCAGGAAGCTCTGCGTTGTTTATACGTCTTGCTCGTAAGCATTTAATTGTCTTATCAAGGTTTGATAAGCTTGACAAATGTCAGCTACTTTCTTAACAGCTGTTTTGGAGTTTGTACCTTTACTGACCTCGTGTGTTGTGTTTAGGGTTGTTGCCATTTCTTAATTTGTGTACTAGAACATGTAAGAACAGTGCGTGACATTGCTCTCAGGCCTGTGTCAGATGTACCATATGGTGTGCGTTGAACTTATTGGCTGCAAAGAGACACTTTGTCCATGATACCAGGAAGAGGAGGACAAAAGGCTGCGACTTCACCCCACCACGCTCCCACGTTTTATTACACATGATCTACTGTACGTGTGTTTGCTTGAACCTTGTTCTCTAGCCTTTGCTGTGCAAAGAGGGATTTTCACAGTGTGGAGAGCTGAGCGCCAGCTGGACATAGTACACTGGATGTTTGGTTACATAGAAGTTTGGGCTCTTTGATTTTTTTTTTTCTTCCCTGAGAAAGTTTGCTTGGACAACAAAGTCAGATGCTGAGCTCCTGCTGAGTAATTAGGAGTTTCCAGAGGGCTAATGAGGCCTGTGCTTGCCCAATATTGTGTGTGTAGCCCTAATGCCTCTGTTTGCTGTGCTGTGCAGGTCTAATGCATCTGTATCCAGGCAGCAGGTCTAATCTGTCCCGGAGCTGGTCTGTTGACGAACGCAAGGGACATGGGCCTCTGACGCACCTGCACATGGTTACAGCACTCTCAGGGGCCAGACAGACAGAACACCAAACCTGCCACAGTTTGGGGCTTTTGCTAATGAGCTAACCCAACACAATAGCCCTATAAATGGCTTATGCTGACAGGCTGCTCGGCCTTATTTCAAGCCATCAGAGATGAATACTTGTATTGAAGTGGTAACTTGTGGGCTAAATGACTGTTGAGGCGAACAGCCGGCTGATGGAGGTTTGTCATTTGAGTAACTGGCTTCCTCATACAGTCCCAGATACTCCCCTTGTCCATCTACCCTGTCAGTGTCATCTCACATTGGCGTGATGCCACAGAGGTGAGCACGCACACACAGCACTATTGAATGACAAGCACCCGCATCCTTCCATATGGGCTCTATTTCTGAGCACACCTGGTGTGTGTGCACTACATGACTCGGCCTGAATGGACAGATGGGCAGACGGAAAGATGCTGTCGTCACAGAGGCATCTGTTACCCCCATTAGGCCAATAATACCACTTGCAGAGCTAGCGATCTGGGACCCTAAGCCCTATCTAAGCTGGTCAGGTTGGCGCTCTGGCCTTGGATACAATGTATTGGACACAATAGATACAATGGATGTATCTGCTAATAATGGCCTTTTCACAGTAAATGTGGGTTAGGATGTTGTGGCAGACAATGTGCATCCCCACCGGTCTACAGAGACCAGTGTTGTGGGACAGTCCCACTTAGGTTAGCGCTTGGGATTTGTTGGGTCATACCAAACTATTTGTTTTAGTTTCAAGGTACACGCTGCAGCTGGTAGGTTGATTGATGAAATAATCAATGGGACTTTGCCTGGTTTGAACAAACAGGGGATTGTCTGCCTCTCTGGAGATTAGATTGCATTCTGTAGACCTCTGAACGTCATCCTCAGCCTTTATCCCTGAGTGCGTCTGTGTGCGTCTGTGTTGCAGATTTGATGATTGCACATTATCACACTGATTTATTTGTCCATCTCTTTTCCATCAGCACGCCATGGTGACGGTCTGTATGACTCGTACATGAGGACAGACCACATCCTTAAGGACGAAGCGGATACAAACAGTCCGTCTGGGCTGCCCCCTATGCCCAAACACACTGTAAGTACACACACACACACACACACACACACACACACACACACACAAAAACACAGACGCATTTACGCCCAAAGCCGGCAAAGCCCTATTTCCTGTGCTGGAGCACGCTCTGTCTCTAGACATCCTGTCCCTCAGAGAGATATTCCCCCTCAGTACCCATTCATCCCATATACACCCCTCCTCCTTCCTTCAGTCGTGATTCGCAGGCTCATCTCTTATCTTCTCTCTTATCTCCAACCTGCGCAATTCAGTGAAGTGTTTATGCCCTTCAATGAAAATAACATGTGATCATGTGAGTTATATTGATTGAGTGCCCGAGGGGATATGAGAACATGTGTTGCAGAGGGCAATTCTCCGTGACCGTGTCAGATTAGCTGAAGTGAAGTAGCCATTTTGTGTCTCCAGCCAAAGTAAATGCAGAGATCCAACAGCAGTTACTGCCTTGTGAACTTTTGCAGTTTGAATGTGCAAAGCAGTGCACTTCACAGCGCACAAGATGCAAATTTTCCAAAGCACACCACATTGACCTACTGTATGGATGCCATTTCTTGATACATGACTGCATCTGCTCAGACAAATGCCTTGATAGAAGAACCAATTGCAGTTTTTAATCTTTTATTGATAAGATGCTGGAGAGGCTTCTGTTAATTTTTACTTCTTTAGTTTAATATTTTTGAATATTATTTGCACGGTGGTCAGAAAAGATATTTAGGACATCACTTCAGTACCTGAGAAAAAAATGTCCTAGTGGGGTACCTTTCCGCTATGTTTGCCTCTCTGAAAAGCCCCTTCAGCAGAAAGGGCACACGCACAGGCAACGATACTCCACCACCTCCCGCACCAGCAGGGGAAAAAAAAGGCTGGTTTGATATATTGTTAAGATTTATTGGGCTTGAAAATGTGACCCACAAACAAAATCACCAATCAACATTCTCCCCCCTCCTCCTCCTCTGCTTCTGTCTCGTGTAATCCGCCCATCAGTGTTGCTTGCATAGAGGTTAGGCCTAGTTTTCTATTCCAGCCTTGTCCTTGTTCCTTTGTATTTTCTGTCACGCTCACAGAGGTAATATCCTCTGTTGAATGTGACTGACAGTGGCTCGCCCCAGTTCAGCTTGTTGTACAGTGCTCAGAGTCGCTTCGTGCTCCATTAAATTAATAAACTGACGTCATCTCTGCACTTTCTGAGGAAATTAATAAAATAAACCGTAGTAGCACTTATCTCCAGGTCACAATACAATAAGAATTAATGTGAAATCAGTTTTGTTATGTCTGTATCCCAACTTTTATCTCTGCAAGTCCATGATTTGCTGATGTGTGCGTCTAAATGTGTTGAATTGTGCAACTCTGAGTGTGTGCTTGAGAGAAGGAGAAAAGCATACTTAGGTGTTTCTCTTACAGCAAAGAGATTAGCTCTTCTCCATCTGTTGCACTGTGCAGATTTGCACACAGAGGACTCTCCACCCTCAGTATCACTCGGTGGTGAAGAAGATTCACGCTCTAACAGTGGTTTTTCATTTCCATCACTCGTCATTTTCAGAATGATTTTTTCTAATTGCGCCCCCTGCTTTGTCAATCAATAATCCATCCCAGTTGATGCTCCACATGTAGAAAGCTTTGATTTTTAGACCAGCGTTTGTGTCTGGGTGAAGGGGCGCAATCAATGACATTCACTGTGTTTGTAGTACAGCTTTGGGGACAACAGCTGCATGGGACCCTGGGTCAGCAGCAGGGCTGTTGTCATAAGTTAAGACTATATGGTTACATGCATGGAAACCCTTCCTGCATTCCACCTCTATTTTAGGACTCCAGCTTACAACACAAACACACTGTGAGCTGAGTCCTCTTTCAGTTGAACGTGTCAGCACCTACTTTTAATGTAGGTTCCCTTGTTGTCTTTATCAGCTGACATGGTTTCTGCCTAAGACCTGCTCAGCTGTGTGTACAAGCTGAAGCCAGAAGCTCCACGGGGCAGCATAGCGATCTAAGGGGAGAGAAGAAAACATTGGGTTCAAAATCCTTTGTCCCCTCAGATGGGTGAAGCCACACTGCCATTAAAATAAGAAGTGTTCATGTGACAGAGAGACAGCAAGACAGTCCCAATAAATATGCCTCTCCTGTGTGTCTCTATATAGTAAAGCCAAGCTGAGTTTATGTCAGCGTGTCTTATTAACAGCCACACTGCTCCTACAGTTTAAGAGTATAATCTAACTTTAATGACTGTCATTTCCCTTGAGCTCCATAATCTTGTGGAGGGTTCTTTCCGCTGGTAAGAGAGAGAGGAGAGGGAGAGACGGAGAGCGAGGAGGAATGAATTCCTGGGGTTGCTGAAACGAAGCCGTCAAACTGGCAGGCGAGAGCAAGACTCTCGAGCTTTCTTGAAACTGTACTCGCCCCAAGCAAAGGTGGATCTGTCACTTTTACGTTTGTCTGCAAATATTTTCAAAAAGCAGGGATAGGTGCTAAACGTTGTAAGCGCTAGCCCCACAGGTCAACAAGCCCCTAAATATGTACATTTTTGATGCCCTAAATGTAAAGTTAAGCAAAACTGTTGTCTACAGAAAAGACAATTTACTGCAACTTGACACAGCCTTCCTTAACTGTGACACATTAACAAAGACATTAACAGAACAAAAATATCTTTGTACATATGGTTTATTATCTCACAGTCTCACTGTATCAATTTATGTCTTTGATTATATAGCTGTGTCTTATTGTTTTGTATTTAGCTTATGTAAAGCACTTTGTAATTAATAGCTACAGCTACATACAGTTATTATTATCAAAGCAAAAGTACTTTAGCAGTGTACTTCAGTACACAATGGATTAAATGTATATGGTAATATGTGGTGGTAAAGTTGGTGAAATTTAAATACTGATGGAAAGACTCTGTAACTCAAACCTCAAACTACTTTTAACATTACCTCCATACTGTACTCAGATGAGGTGCTTCAGTAACGTTATGTTTATTTCATGTAAACTTGTTGTGTTGTTACATTTAACTGCAGTTAAACGCTTAATGCTCCACTAAACAAAAACTCTCAGTCCTTCAGTGTTTAGCTCTGTTAGCCGTTAGCTCCGTTAGCTAAACATACTGTAGAGCTCTGCTGCTGACCAGCACTCCCCCCAGTGATCAGAGCACAAAATTATGTTCTGCAGTCGCTGGATTCAGTTTGTCCTTTGCTAAGTGATAGTTATACGTACATAAAAAAACCCTAAAGTCCTAGAGGCATCTTGGGGAAGATCTCTGTTCATCCCAGACACATTTTGTATTATCGCCGGGATGACGCAGTGGCTGTAGTCTTGAGGCCTTGTTGTTGAACTGAAAGGAGCAAATGAATCGGGATGTTTGTGGAGCTGAAATGTTGTGTTGGTGAATGATCTTGTATGGGGATTTTTATTTATTCAACTTTCATTTAGATGAGTTGTCTCATCGAGACATTTACTCTCACTCTCAAGATAAAACTCAGTGGCCTCAGTGGGTCTCCTTCTGGTGTTATCTGGTAGCCACAGAGTAACTTTTTGTGGCCCCGAGCCATGAGGCCATGGTGAATGTCAGATTCTGATAAAGGATTACCAGTGTTGTTCAGTCCATATGCAAATAAAATCCCTGTTGCTCCATAGGAATTTAAGTGCTTGTGTTTCATGCAAATTAAGACATGAAGGCGATGCTGTGCCAAAGATTGCTTTCACACCTGAGCTAATTGCCTGCAGCATGCCAATAAACAAATAGGCGGGCATGTGGATCATTTTTCATTAGTTATGCTTTGGGGTGGGCCTTTTTAGTCTTTTGAATCTACTGCCACTCTGGATGTAGATCCGGTTGTGCTGGTTCACCCGCCGCGTGCTGCATCACTGTGAATGGTTCAGTGCCCGTGTCTCGGAAGTTAGCTGTTGATATTTAGGTTTGTATCAAACAAAACATGACCCAGATCTGCCAACCAGCACGTTCTACTTTTGTTTTTCTGTTCGTCGCTCTTCTTTGTTTGCAAAATGAGCCTGGAAGACTCTTAAACTCTATACTATATTACTTTATATGAAATATGGACATGACAAAAATCAATATTTTGCTGCATGCTTCAAGTAGCCCCTGTTGTACACAATGTGTTACTAGTTTGTAGATGGACACAGAGAAGTCCTCTTCACTCTATTGCTTATTCATACAACACAACATACTACATGTCTTCTACACAGTGAAGGTTGATGTGTACACCCTGTTTAGAGTCTGACTAAGCAACAGTGGAATGTATGGACTTCCTAATAGCTTTCTTTTTGTTTATTGTCTGTATCTCTCTCTTCTTCCTCCAATAGGTTGTCAGTAACAAGGCTGTAATGAGGGATCAGGTAACTGTGCGAGGTAGCCAGCTGAAGGTCAAGTACCTGTACGAGGACTCCACCAACAACCGGAAGATCAACGCCATAACCACAGCAACTCAGAACAGCGGGACCACCGGTCAGACGCCCAGTAAACCTGCCCCGGTCTCCAGCCTGTCTAAGGATCACAGTGTAGACAGGTGAGAAAGACACACACATAAAGACACCAATAGAACTTCAAAACATCTTTTGAAACACCACCTAAGGTGTTCAACTCCATGTTTCTGCCATATTTGTTTGCCACAGCACTGAATCCAGTAAGGGCTCCAGTGAATCCTCCGGCTCTCATGGGGTTGGGAATGGAGGGAACAGTGGGAAGCTGTGCGGCCCTCTCACTCCTGACCAGGCTCTGAGACTGTACCGATCTCAGCTGACCACCCTGGAGCAGACCGAGATCCACTCCTACCCTGACATCTTCTTCGTGGGACCCAATGCCAAGAAGAGGCCTGCCGTCGCTGGAGGCAACAACAACTGTGGCTACGATGATGAACAGGGAGGATACATTCACGTCGCCCACGACCACCTGGCTTACCGCTACGAGTTCCTCAAGGTCTCACACACACTGTGATTTTGTTAAGTGTTTTCAGGCCATGTCTGTAAAACTATAATGTCTCCCTGATGTGTAGCTAACCCAGTTTTTCTCTCCTTCTCTCTTGCCTTCTTCAGATCATTGGTAAAGGTAGCTTTGGCCAAGTGGCTAAGGTATACGACCACAAACTGCAGCAGCACCTGGCTCTGAAAATGGTACGCAACGAGAAGCGTTTCCACCGGCAGGCGCAGGAGGAGATCCGCATCCTGGAGCACCTGCGCAAACAGGATCGGAACGGCTGCATGAATGTCGTGCACATGCTGGAAAACTTCACCTTTCGCAACCACATCTGCATGACCTTTGAGCTGCTGAGCATGAACTTGTACGAGCTTATCAAGCGCAACAAGTTCCAGGGCTTCAGCCTGCCACTGGTCAGGAAGTTTGCACACTCAATTTTGCAGTGCCTGGAGGCCCTGAGCAGGCACAGAATCATCCACTGTGACCTCAAGCCGGAAAACATCCTGCTCAAACAGCAGGGACGCAGCGGCATCAAGGTAGGACACATTCATGGGAGGCCTGTGACGTTGTGTTTAAGACCTGTAACAGGTTTTCTACATTGATTCTTTTCTCTCCTCTCTCTGCCAGGTGATTGACTTTGGCTCCAGCTGTTTCGAACACCAGCGGGTCTACACCTACATCCAGTCTCGTTTTTATCGAGCTCCAGAGGTGATCCTCGGTTCACGTTATGGCCTTCCTATCGATATGTGGAGCTTTGGCTGCATACTGGCTGAGCTGCTGACTGGCTATCCTCTGTTCCCCGGCGAGGATGAGGGTGACCAGCTGGCCTGTGTCATGGAGCTGCTCGGCATGCCCCCACAGAAGGTCCTGGAGCAGGCCAAAAGGGCAAAGAACTTCATCAACTCCAAGGGCCACCCTCGCTACTGCGGCGCCAACACCCTGCCCACGGGGGCCACCGTGCTGACAGGGTCTCGCTCTCGTCGCGGCAAGATGAGAGGTCCCCCAGGTAGCAAGGAGTGGAGCGCTGCGCTTAAGGGCTGCGAGGACCCCACCTTTACTGACTTCATAAAGAAGTGTTTGGACTGGGACCCCTCGTCTCGCCTCACCCCTAGCCAGGCCCTCAGACACCCTTGGCTGTATCGGCGCCTACCCAAGCCCCTACCTGGGACCGAGAAGAGCCAAGGGGCCACGGTGAAACGGCTCCCCGAGCACCACAGCACCTCCTTCCCCTCAATCCTGGCCAAAGGGGGGCCTGGCTTAGGCACCACAGCTGCCAACAACAAACTGAGGAGCAACATGATGGGAGATTCAGGGGAGGCCATACCTCTTCGCACGGTCCTACCCAAACTTGTCTCTTAGAGAGAGAGTCCTGTAATCTCCTCTCTTCTTCCACTTCTTCCTCCTCTGCACTCCTCAGGAGGAGTCAGAGCACGGGAGAAAGTGGAGGCTAGGTTTTAAAACTCGTTTGGTTGTTCTTTTATTTGTTTTCTACTGTGAGGTGTCGACACCCCAGTTCCTGGTTTTTAATATTAGCTGAACAGAGAGGAGAGAGACAATAAAAGAAACACTCTAAAAAAAGTTTTTATACAGAGGATTTCCTTGAGCGGCTGTGGAGTTTCTGCATACAGCCATTGATGAGGTTTGATTTAGATAATGCTTTTTAAAACCTTCCTCGTATGAGTGGAGAGCTTCGTAAATGAGCAAATGTTTTTAACCTGCGTGTGTTCTCACGTGAGCATTATGTTTTAACACACTCAAGCACACCTGCACTGTCACTTGCCACACTTCACACTCTTTCTTAACACTCAGAGGACGCCACCCTTTCTCGGGAAGTGTTGACATGAGTGAAACTTGAAAAGGGCTACAGAGATTACTCTTATCACGTTAGAGTTAGCGAGCAAACCTTTGTTCAGCCAAGATGATTTTAGTTGATCAAAAGAATCATGCGCTAGTGTTTGGGCCCTGCACACACACTGACACAGTTATCCCTCATGTATACAACACAAAGGCCTTCACACAGGTAATGAGGGATCGGCATTATGGAGTGAAGAGTTAGGAAAACCTTTTTTTTAGCAATAAGTCTTCACTTCTTCGTCTTTTCTAATTGCGCTCTTTTCTACCTTTCCTGATCCCTGGTGCTTGCATGTCAGCTCAATATGTGACGTTAGTATGTGTGTGTGCTTTAGCTTCGTGGTGCTACTGTGGGAGAGAGGGCGTAGGACAACCTATTTACAGCCCCCTACTCCTCCCATCTCCCCCATTTGAGTGAAACAAAGAGGTGGGGGGACAGTAGCTCCACTCGAACTCAAACTGTCACAAAGGTGTCACCGTCACACTCGGTACTTCACAAACTGAGCCTGCCGTGTGAGGCTGGCTCACATAAACTGAATATATATATATATAGAAAGAAGGAGAGCTGCAAGTCATTGCACATACGCACCTGCGGGGTGGAAAGTTGGCTGTGGAAAGTTAAGTTTGTGAATGTCACCTGCCCATGCCCCCTAATTTGTCTGCTGCAGTTGATGACAGCGGTGCATTAATCCTAATGGAACAATAGTGCAAGGTGAGAGAGATCATGGGATAAAATGAAGAGCGGTATGTTTAATATGAGCCAAGATGTTTTATATTTCAGGGGGAGGTGTAGAGGAGTTGACAGGACGGGCCAGTGACAAAAGGAGGGTTTTTACGGTACTGAAGAAAGAAGTGTTTCTCAGGGAGACATACTTGATACATCCCTTAATGTTATATTAACTGTGTTCCACTTACAGTCCTCTGTCCCGACTACGGATGAACATGCATGCAGTTCTGTCCACTGAGAGCGAGAGAATGCGTATACGAGTGTGTCTGCGAAGGGGGTCTGCATGCTCCACAATCTGACCTAGATTCTCTCTCCTCCCCCCCCCATCTCTTTTCTCTCTCATTTTTTTTTTCTCACTCTCGTCTCATGTAGGGCAGGGAACCTCTTAAACTCACACATATATAGTGAACTATGGTGCTGTCCAAAACACACAGACACACAGGTCAGGTGCACGTTGTATGGACCACACCGCTCAAAGAGTTCTTTCTCTCGTCCCTCGTTTCCTAAGTGATCTGTCAGGGATTTCTACTCTGTCTCCTTCTTTTTTTTTTTTTATAGAAGTGATTTCTATTTGCTATCCAGTCCAGAATATCAGAGGATGTAAAACGCAAAAGTGGAAAAAGAGAAAGCTGTATACTGTCATGTTGTACCTAGTGGTGTGCGTTAGTAGGAGGGTGTTTGGTGTTCCAGCATGAAATCACAACCTGTTATCAGACTGAGTGACTATGAGAAGAGAAACTGTACAGTAACCAAATGAAGTTGTGATAGTTTCTTTTTCTAAAGAAAATAAAAATGATTATTAACTGAAATGTGCTGCTCTGGGCTGATTTCTGCTTTGAAACACGTGTGTTCTGATATTGATCCGACTGCTTTGATTACATTATAAAACCAAAAGAGGAGTTTATCAGTTAAACATGGACAGTGATAAACAGCTCTTTCCTTGTCAAGATCCACTAAATCCAGCATGTGCTGTCCACGGAGAGCCAGATTAGATTTGCCCCGAACACTGAAGTGTACTTCTAAGACACACACACATACACACACAAAGGAAGGAGGAGGAGGCCTGAGCAGCCATCCCTCCCTCATGAAACCCCCGCTGGAGTCCAGTGAGGTTGGACAGTCCAAAGAGGAAGAATAGTGGATGGTGATGACCCATGTCGCCTTGTTTGAATTTGTTTCAATGACAGTTCACCCCACAATCAAAAATACACATTACCTGTAGTGCTATTTATCAGAACAAAACAATCTACATTTATTGCACTGCTGTTTTTTCAGATTTTTGGGTGAGATTTGCAGACATAGTGACACAATAGATCAAGACAAACGTTTATTCAGGCCTATTATTCCTCATTTGTCGCCTAACCTGAAGCGCTTGTAACCCGCGGTTACGGTGTTGTTTTTGTTACGTGACACCTGGGGCCTATGTTATGAAACAAAACTGTGTCTCCAGACGGCCCTCGCTTCAGTCGGCACGGTGAATCACTATAAAGTGCGTTGGATTTCAGTCTGTGATTAGGTTACAGATTCAGTGAACACTGGGACAGTGATGAGTCATTGGCCTGTGACACAACTTAGAGACGGCGTGTGATACTGACACTAACTTGCTATTATGCCCTGCCATAAAAGTCATGAGGAACAAAGAATAAACTGAACAAAGCGTCTAACATGTGTGTGAAGATTCTCAGTCATCCAGTGGATAGTGTATCTGAATGTTACCTTTCACTAGTGTAGCGCTTCTAGATGGTGAAATATAGGATATACCTGTACTTCAATATGCTTCTGATGGGAGGTCACAGCAGGGTAGGCACAGCACACAGTTAATGATGGGTACAGGTTTGTTAACAGTGAGCCAAAGCACTGACAGTAATTAATGTTGATAATTTAGACCTGCAGCTGCATCTCACGTGTTGCAGCATGTGAAACAGGTCCGTTGGATGTCGGTTGAGCTCAGGTGCACAGCATTGACATTTTAGGATACATTAATCAACAATTCTGGCACTTGTTGCCTCCCTGTGCAGCTCACTATCTCTTTAGGTACTTAGGGGCCAAGCTAGGTGGATAATTGCACTGAGCAGAGCCCAAAACAGCTCTTTTTAAAAGTCCACCTCCATCTGTATGTGCAGCAGAACAGATGTACATCTATGGGAACGTCACCAGAGTGTGAAAAGATTTATGATGGCTATCGGGCAATAATGACGATAGAATGATCATCTCCTGTAACACTGATGATTCATGGGTGTTTATACTCGCAGGCTGGTGCCCCGAGGGAAGAGAAAGTCAGGTCTACACGCAACATGAGGGAGGGAGGAAGGAGGAGGAGGAACCGGTTGAGCAACATCGCCTTCTGAAGAAGATGCCAGCGAGGTGGTGTTTGGTGTGTGGGTGGTTGGGTATGTGCGGGGGAATTCTACCCAGGTGTTTAATGCCAGCTGATCTCCAAAGGATGACGGACGCTTCGTGGTAAAATGACGTGCGTGATAGTTTGTCACCAGCCTAGGCGTGGCTCACTCTTTCCATAAACAGTGAGGTGTCAGTGTTTATGGAAATGATTATGAGATTAAACAAATAAGTAGATGATGTATGAGAGGAGACAGATGATCCTGTTTTGTTGAGCTGAATGTGCTTGAGTCTTCAATAAGATATGACTTTTTTAGTTATATATTCATGACGTCCTCTCAAAACCATCCTATGTTGCAGTGAGATGTTTTTTTTTAATCTAAATGATTCTGTCTGTCTCCTCTCTCTCCTCTTTCTATTAATGTAAAAGCAGATTAGCTCAATCCCATTAGACACCAATCCAGTCACCTTCTGACCATATGGTCCAAAGCTCATACGTCCCTACATCCCCTTTGGCACACTGACTGCTATTCTCTGAACCACACACATTAGACGGTGTGTCCCCTCCCTCCTCTCCTCTCCTCTCCTCTCCTCTCCTCTCCTCTCCTCTCCTCTCCTCTCCTCTCCTCTCCCCTCCTCTCTCTTTATATGAGAACCAGTCTAAGCTTTCAGACCATATGGAGCCACAGCAAGATTTCTGGTGGTGAGCGTGAGCGAGGAGGGGCAGAGTGCTGACAGCTCTCTGATTACCATGCAGGTTAAGAAATCCTGACCTGCTTGTTGCTCCATGTTTGTCTCAAAGTGTAAACAGCCCTATCTGTCTGTCCCCTTTATATTCTCTCTGATGTTGTCATGTAGATACTCACAGGCAGATTATGAGACAATGGGCCTCTGGGCACAGATATGTAAAATGCACCACACACCTCTCGGTGGTGGTCATTTTGAGTCTTGTTTTGCATCTCTTTGTAGGTGGTTTGAGTTTTTTGTTGTCATTTTGTATCTCTTTTAGGTTGTTTTGAGTTTTTTGTTGTCATTCTGTGTCTCTTTGAGGTTGTTTTGAATATCTCTGTGGTTGTTATGTGTCTCTTTGTAGTTGTTTTGAGTTTTTTGTTGTCATTTTGTGTCTCTTTGAGGTTGTTTTCCTTGTTTTTGGCATTATTTTGTGTCTCTTTGCAGTTCCTTTGCATCTCTTTGTGATCACTTTGTGGCTCTCTGGTAATTTTGCTTCTTTTGAATAGTGGACATTTTGTGTCTTTAATGTAATTTTGTGTCTTGTTTTGGTCATTTTGTGTCTCCTTCTGGTTGTTTTGCCAATTTTGTAGTTATTTTGTGTCTCTTTGTACAGTACACAT
Organism: Chaetodon striatus; assembly: GCA_029783705.1. Taxonomy (NCBI): domain Eukaryota; kingdom Metazoa; phylum Chordata; class Actinopteri; order Chaetodontiformes; family Chaetodontidae; genus Chaetodon; species Chaetodon striatus. Next base: position 23,817,107 of record JAPZEB010000012.1, on the reverse strand, counting down.
TTTGTGTCTGACATAATTTGTGTGTTATAATGTGTGTCTTTTTGGTCATTTTGTGTCTCCTTGTGGTTGTTTTTGTATTTATTTTCCGTGTCTTTGCAGTTCCTTTGCATCTCTTTGCAGCCATTTTGTCTTTCTGTAGTTGTTTTGCCTGTTTTTTTAGTTATTTATGTCTCTTTGTGGTAATTTTATGTCTTTTGTACAGTAGACATTCTGTGTCTGATGTAACTGTATCATTTTATTGGTCATTTTGTGTCCTTGAAGTTGTTTTGCCTGTTTTTGTAGTTATTTTGTGTATCCTTTTGGTCATCTTCTGTCTCTTTGAGGTTGTTTTCTATGTTTTTTTAAGTCATGTTGTGCAGCAGACATTTTGTGTCTGACATAATTTGTGTCCCTTTGTGGTTGTTTTGCCTGTTTTGCAGTTCCTTTGTATCTCTTTGTGGTCATTTTAAGTCTTTTCCTGGTCAGTACATGTAAATTTGGGTGACACTTTGAGTGTGAAGCCCAGATGGGCCCCCCTGACACTTTGGGCCCCTCGGCCTATGCCTGGTAGGCCTGTACAGTAATCCCTCCATTAATGCAAGGAGTATCACCTTTGCTGCATGTGTTTAACAGAATTTTCCAAGGACAGTTGTTTTGCCTATCACAGTCCCATGTTAACTGTACATTAATAATGACAATAATAATACAGAAAAAAGCACATTTTTATAACAAAGATTCAAACTTGGTATGTAGGAGCGGTTCTTTGAAAGTGGAGGTAAGCCTTGTGGTCAGCACTGCAGATAAACACATCTAATATATTGTCCAAATACTTTTTAAGTTAGTTAAAAATTATATTCCTTTGTGGAAAAAGTTTCGAATTTTGCATGTATTTATAAATTCACACTCTGTGCGCTGTTTGTTTGTTAGTTAGTAGTATCTTGATCAAACCATTTCAATCCAGATGGTGTGGTGTACTGCTCCTTTTATATCATGCCGAACCAGCACAATGCCTAATTTTGTCCCCTGGTGTTTGTTTTCTGAGAGTGTGTTCTCTCTCTGTTGTTTCTGTGTGTTTCATCTTGTGTTGGTATCACTCTTTGACACCTCAAACACTGTATACAATCCAAATTTACAGTACAGGGGAAATAAGTTGTGTTCCTGTAATGAAAAGTTTAGTCTTAAAATGCAAAGCTGCCTTCATCACTCATAAAACAGACAGAGGAGGTGTGATTTAAACCGACGGAGATGTCAACCTCAGTAAATACCTGAAAATAAATATATTCTGTCTGCTTGTTAGAATTAAATTACATTTAAACTGAATCCGTGGTGGAGAAGAAAGTGGGTGCAAATGAAATACAGAAAGTAGGAGAAGAGAGGAATTTTAGATTGAGGCTGAAGCGGGAAAAGAGATGAGGAGACAAATTAAGACAGAGAGAAGGAGGGACTGAGGAATGCAAAGATGTATGAGCATTCCTGTTTTCCTCAGGGGGAACAACTGAATAATTGATAAAGAAAAAGATTAATGTGAGCAGGGCGTTGATGTATATTTCCTTAGTTTATAATATACTTAATTAGATTAAAGTTTAAATAGTATGCCATTATCACAGCACTCATTAAAGCTCTAAGCCATGAGAGGCCATGTTTTACTTTGCTTCTGTGTCACACCTAACAACGCCCCTTAGCTCTTCTAAAATCACTGTACACCACGGCATCATGTAGCGTATACCATCATTAAACAGTTACTACTTGTACCTGCCAAAGTTTCATAAAACACAGGCTGCGGTTTATAAGCTTTTTTCTCAACACTGTTGTGCTAACGTCAGCATGCTAACATGCTCAAATTTCAATGGTAAAAAGCTGATATAGGTATCATGTTTACCATGCTCAGCATCTTCACTGAGCATAAGTTTGCAAACGCCAGTGTTAATGTGATTTTTTTTCAACAGCAACAAAGTAATATGACACATTACCAAAAGGATTTTGGGTAATATAATTACATTTGCAACGTCATCACGCTTCCACCCAAACTTATGTGTTTATTGTTTTCATTTTTCATTCATCCACACTGATTCACACTACACCTCTTCCGCTGATGCGCCACCAGAAAAAATATTTATGGTTTTTTCTTTTATTGTATCTTGTCATGTCATTATAGACTATGTTATAAAGGGGTGCCAGTGACTGGCACATCTGGGTGATGCCGTCAAATGTGCATTAGCATGTTGGAATGGTTTGTCCATTCACATCTCCCACAACAACCTGGTCTCACTCTTAAGTCGTCGAAATCCAGCGCTTGGTCAGTGACTTCTGGCGTCACACACCGATTTAAAAAAATGCCCTGTGGCATCAGGGGGAAAACATGGTGGGACAACAACGAAAATTAAGGTGGCAGAAGTCTGGGTCCATCAACCACTGAATTTCACCTGGCTTCTCAAAAAAATTGTAAAGCCTCTATTTTCCTAACCCTAACCACATTCTCTTGTTTGTGTTGTGCCTACATAATGCATTTATTTTGAAAGAGACTGTATGCAAACTGTAAATTTCCCTCTGAAAACAGAAGTGTATTTTGAAACAGAACTTGACATTGTGTCCTAGAAAGTCAGCAACCGATGCACCAAGGGTACGCTGCATGTCCTATGTCGACGTGGAAAGTCCGTGATCAAACGTTGATACTTGGAGTTGGAGTGAGAATGTGTTGCCTACAAAGCTGGCACATCATCCCGTCCTTATGTACAACCCTTTCCTGTTCTGTTGTAGCTGACCGGCACACTGGGAACCAACATGTGGGTCTTCCAGCTCTTGTGTACTAATTTGGCCTTGTCATAGTGACTGCCTCACACGCCAGTCAGCTTTTGTTGTGCTTACTCAGCATTTTTTATTGTGTTTCACATAATAGGCCTACAAATATTAATCCGTGTCTCATAATTTATCAGACTGTAATCCTCTGTCTGCCTGCTGCTCTCTGTGTCAAAGGCTATTAATTTATTTTAAAAAGGTCCGGGCTACTTAATTGTGTTATATCATCATGTTAGAGTTAATAAAAGCAGGGGATTTTAATACAAAGTGCACCCACTGCATGTCAGTGTATGAATGGACCTCCAGAAGGCAGACAGGGGCACTCTTTCGTTTTGTGTGTTTGCTGACGTGGGCGTGGTCCCCCTCCCTGGTTTCCCTGGTTACCGGCTCTGCTCATCATACTCACCTGCCCCATGAGCTCATCAAGGTTATTTCTCCAACAACTCACTGCCCATCGTTCAGCCAAGTAGTAGATAAACTTCACAGCCAAGTAATACATCCTTAGTGACTGGTTTTTTTTGTGTGTTTTTTTTCTTGTTTTATCACTCACCTGCCAACCACCTTCTTTCACCGTCTGCCCACGCCAGCTTCATCTCAGCCTCCTCCTACTTGGGACAGTTAAGCCTTTGTATCATCCCTCTCCTGTGTCCTGCACTTGGCTTTCCCTAATGTTTGTAACAATGCAATGTATTACATTTTGAGAGTAATTTGCCCAGCACCAGCAAACATTTAATAATTTTCCAGCGGGAGTATCATTAGTTTTGCACTATTAGCCGAACAAAAATCTTAACATGACTGCACTAAATGAAATGATGACTCATCCTGAGAGCGATGTGAACGTGTGAAGCCGATTTTGAGGCCATCCATCCAACAGTTGTTGATTTTTTTTCACTCAAAACCACAAGAGTCGACGTCATGGTGCAACAGCTGTTTGCTCCCAGCCTCGAGAAAACTCCCAAGTCAGCCTGGATAAGATGTGGGCTCAGTGTGTTTTTTGTGTGAACTGTTTCTTTACAGTCGAGTTTACGGTCGAGTTGAGGTGAGGACATTATTTATTGTGTGTGTGTGTGTGTGTGTGTGTGTGTGTGTGTGTGTGTGCTTCTGTATGTGGGTGCAATCTACAAACGTGTTTAAGACTCAGCGTCTCACAGTAGAATTGGCAATTTTCT
>JAPZEB010000012.1:23799415-23813063 GCA_029783705.1 Chaetodon striatus | reverse complement strand
ATCATGACCTGGTTACTCAAGATAATCCACAGACCTTGTTGTGAGCAGTTTCATGTAGGAACTATTTTCTTTCTACCAAAGTACACCCACCAACTGTATCACTACGCGGAAGGAAGCGTACATCTACTCATGGTTGAGAAGCTTGCGCATATGACTAACACATTCTCACTCTGGGACACCGTGTCAAGTTCTGCCTGTTACATGCATTGTCTTCTTTCAAAACACACTTCTGCTTTCACAGGAAATTAGCTTTACGTACACATTACGTCATACTACGTACAACACCACAAATTGACTATTTTTTCCTTCAACAACAAACACACATGGTTGGGTTTAGGCGACAAAAACACGTGGTTAGGTTTAGGAAAAAACAACAGGGTTTGGCTTGAAAGTCAGTGTTTACTGGACCCACCCCTCCTGCCTGCCTCAGTTAGACTTTTAGCACCTTAACTTTCGTCCTTGTCTCACCGTGTTTCCCCCTGACACCGCCGGGCTCCGTTAAACTATAACAGCAACCAGCCATGTATCATGCCGACATTAAAGGACACCTTTTTTGTTGGTTTCTGATGCTGCAAGTCACTGCCCAAGTGCCAAATTTCGACGGCTTCGGAATGAGAATGGCTCACATTACAGTGCCAGATGTAAACATTCATGGCGTCCTCCGCAGATGAACTGTAACATTAGCTAGCTGAGTGGTGCTAGGTGAGCTAGCAGTAGATGTACTCTTCCTTCTGCATCATAATACAGTTGGCAAGTGTAGTTTGGCGTTTTGGCATTTTGAGCACCACAGCTCCATTATCTTTGTGAGAAGGCAGACATCTCTATGGCCGATACCTCCAGCACTCTGCAACTCACACCAAAACAATCTAGACTCATAAATTACACTACAGGTAAGAGGAAAAAATCAGTATAATTGATTTTGAGGTGAACTGTCCCTTTAAGACAAGACACGAAAGAAATATAAACTAAATACACATATATAAATAGGATTTTGTTTGATTAAAACAAACAGCTGATGCTTAGAAACTGATTAAATAGGTGAATAAAAAATACTATGGGGTGGCAGATATGAATGAAGAATCACATATGCAGTTTTATAACAATAAGTATCCATCTTGTGCTGTCTGTGTTGTCTGTCTATGTCAGTACTCATGCTCGTAGCTCAGCCTCTGTGATGAAAGAGGGGTGGAGACAGACTGAATGTCCTTATATGTACTCATTACCACTGGAAGCCATACACAGCAACTTCACCCATTAGTGCCTGACTACTGTCCTCCATAAAAACACAGTTCACTGTATGTCACCATCCGGACTTGTTTTTTCTCTTCTTGTTATTCTCCTGCTCCCTCCCTCCCTCACACACACACAAACACACACATCCACTTCCACATTGCCAAGGTTACAGTGTGTTCTGATGAGCAGGGTCCACTTTAAACATGTCACTGTGATGCGACGGTAGCTTTGCCACTGCGGCGCTGTAAGATGTTTTATGTTGAGGATGCGTAGCTGTCACACTCAGAATGGGACTGTGGGTTATCTGTGGTGAAGCCGTGGGCTCCCATTGTCTGGTAAGGCACCTACAGTCTGGGCGCTGTTGTCACAACCTTTCTGTTGCTGGGTAAATGGGATATTTATGGTTAGTTTCAGGTTTCACGCAGAAGACAGGACAACCTTTAGCAGGGAATATTTGCAGTTTGGGAGACAGTCATCTGGCTGGTGTGAACCTTGCCCCTGTTGCTAAGCTGCCTTTTAGTTTATCTCTCCTTTTTCGGGACTCAGGTCAATACTGATGTCCAGGTTACATCACATTAATTGACCCAGTTTCATTCGTAAACCAGTTGATTTGCATTTTTCAGTGAATGTTTTTTTTGAATAGGAAACAAATAAATACCCCGCCCGCCTGACAACAAGAACAACAAACCATTGTATAGAAAATAACAATGCTAACAGTAATTGTGGCGTGTGTGTGTATATAAAAAGTACCTAAAAGATATAAACTAATAATTATGGATAAGTAGATAAAAGGTGTAAATTGAATAAAGATGAATAACAATACTTACTGCAAGTAAAAACAACAACATTAAAATAAAAAAACCAAAAAAGATGTAAAGGGGGAATTAGTCAGGTGGCAACGATAGTAAGGTATTAATCCATAAAGAATTCCATTTATTAAAAAATTAGCAGGGCTGCCTTCCACTGAAAAGCTCATCTTTTCAACTTAAGAAAAGACATAACATCACTAAGCCACAGGGAAATATATGGAGCCCTAAGAAATTTCCATAAAAGTAAAATACACTTTCTTGCCAAAAGAGAAGTAAAGGCTAATATGTCTGACTGAAGAATTAAACTGGGAAGGATCAGCAAAGACTCTAGTTGTTGCTATAAAGAGTAAAATCTTAATCAATTCCCAGAACTCTTGTTAAGATCATGAAGTAATCACTTCAGAGGTTTTGCAGTCTGGGACAGAATAAAAACATCTGGCTGAGGTTAAAAGAGGAAATGTGACATCCGTCATATTGATCTCAAACATCTGGACAGATTTCAGATAGTCGAGATTTTAATTAAAAATGAACTCTGTGTAACACCTTTAGTTGTATAAGTTCTAGCCTGGCAGGTGTGTTTGGTTGTATTCTGTACACAGCTTTATCCCACCACTGATCTGTGAAAACTACCCGCACTCCCTGCTTCCAGGTAGTTCTAGTTTTGGCAACAGAACGATTGTCAAGAGCCACGAGTTGTTCATACATCAGGCAAGTCAACAGCTGAGGATCTGAGAACTGAGAAGCTACAAATGTGTCATCTTTGTAGAGGTTTTCAAAAAGCTTAATGGCATGTCTTTACCATAACACATAGGTAGCATCACTGAGTGATGGGGGCAAGAGTTGATTCTTCACTAAAGGCATCAGGGTAGAGGTTGACATAATCTTAAAATGACGTCTGAATTGGAACCAAAATTTACTGGTAGACATAACCACAGGGCTACTTGTGAAGCTGGAAGGATTGATGGGTAGAGAGGAGGCGAGTAGAGCCATCGAGGAAAATAAGGAACATGACTGATCATCCAGCCCTGGCCCAGGAATTGTGCTGGGCTTTGAAGCCAATTTTCCTAGTGGCCAAACTGCGGAACTGCAATTCCAGGGTCCGTCATGTGACGCCCTGCATCCCAAATGACTTTTTCCCATAGACTTATATGGCGAAAGAGACGTCTGTAAATCAGTGGATACATTTGTTGAGCATTTGGAACGTCTAGAAAAGCTGCAAGATTAAATCAGTTTTATCTCATTCAAGTTAGCAACACGCTAAACCATGAGTTTGCCATTCAGCTGGTGGAAGTTAGCAGCTTCCTTGTACTCAGCAGAAGTCAGCCGCTATAGGTCTCTAATGCGCTTACTCTATGGGCTGCACAGTGCAGAGGTAGTGCTGATAATCTCCAGATTGTTCAGGTAATTCTATACACAACAGTTGACCCATTTTGGCTCATGTGCCACTGCATTTCTCATAAGAATGAACGGGGCCCCACATTCAATACTGTATCCAGTTCTCCTATTACATCCTTGCTCCAACCAGGGTCAAACTGGGAACAAATTTCCTGGAAATGCCCTTGCAATTTCCCTCTGGACTGGCTCAATTGTTACTGGCTTGGGGCTGGTGATTTACAGTGCAGATACACTCAGTTAAACCCTAATAAGTGATATGTTTAAGCCACCTATGTGGTACAGCATCGGAGCTGGCAGCACTGCTGTAACTGGCTAGCTCTGTTAACTTTTACTATGAGCTAGCTGAGCACTAGCAGCATCACCTGTCGTCGTTGTTGGTCCTCAGCAGTGGGCAGTGCCCTCCTCCTCTTGCCCCTGGATCAGTTTGCGGCTGCTTCTCTGTCCACACGAGTCTTTCCTCCTCTTCATTTGTTGCAGCCGACAAACTGTTGTTATTGTTACCACTGCTGCTAACATAAGAACCTCATGTACTTTTTTCTTTTTGTCTCTGACTTTTTTTGTTTCGTCTTCTAGTTCTTTATCCATCAAGTTTGTATTTTCATTCCGCTTATTTCGCTTTATTGTCTTGATTTGAAATATTTCCTGCTTGACGTCTCCTGCTTCACCTCTGACATTACATGATGGACTTCTCCACTTCAAGGAGGTGGGGGGAAGTGACGACAGCTGCACCTGCCTGAAAGTAGCCTATGGGTCGTTTGTTAGTAATTATGGGACTGTGTTCCCTACAATTTTTTCCCAACATCGTTTTGGGGGTCTTGGCGGCCCACAAGGTGAGGCGGCCCACCTGGCATTTGGCAGAATTGCCTAATGGCCAGTCTGAGCCTGCCTCCAACCTGCACTGTAACAACTGGAACTGCATTTGTAAAGCCAAATAGCAAAGAACATGCAACTGTAACTGGTTCATATACCAAATTTAATAGGACATGGAGTTTTACTTAAGCTGGGAAATTGGCATTCCCTGCTGTGCCAGATTGAAAGATATTTCTGTTATATTTTGAAGTGTCTTGTGTATTTGTGGTTTGATTTACTTACTTTTTTGTCCCATTGCAATTTGACTGGTGACCTAGCTGTTGTTGATTATCTGTCATTTTTTATGAAGTTGTTATATTTTTGTTTTCTCTCTTTAACAAGGTGTTTCCTTTTGTTATTGATCCTCCTGTTTTTGTACAGACATGTGGTAGTAGTAGTAGTGGTGCATGCAGTTACAGCTCTTTGTATATATGTATGCATGTGTGGTGTTTGTATGTATGTATATAATGTGTATGTGATACTATATTATTATATATACTACTTATATGTGAAAATCCAATGTGAACCTCTTAAAAACTAAATAAACAAAACAGAAAAAACAAAGAACACACAGATATCTGGTACTTGTTTGTCCCTCAGGGTTTGTGGCTGTATGTGTGTATATACACAACACAAGTACATGTCCTGTGTGTGTGAGCAAACACAGACTCATCAGTTTCTGTCACATGCTTCATCCCGGCTGTACTCCTACTGAAACTGCCTTCTGAGTACAAAATTCAATATATGTTATTCAACAAGAACAAAGAATTCTGTGAAATCGCCATTTTGTGCAACTGTTGGTCAACAAGAACAAGAATTTAGTGTGCTCCAGACAGGCTATCTGTAGTTAACAAGGGCCGGCTTTGCTCCAGCAGTGGACACTTGATAAGTCAATTTAATGGTGATTACAGTAAATCTAGTTTGAAGGCGACACACTGCATTACTTTGTCATAAGGGACAGAAGCTCCACTGAAATGCTTCATGGCATGTACTATATCACGTTTACAGGACAGGAGCAGGCACCAGTAGTGTACACTGCAGATATCTATATATATATGTTTATATGTTTGTGTGGTGGGGTTAGCCCCATTGGCCTCATTCGCTTTGATGTCCCCTTTCTGTCGCCCATGCCTCTCTCCCCTTTGTAGCAGCTGCTGGGTGAATTGTCGTCCTAAGAGCTTTTTCCATGGCAGTGTGGAGAGCCAGTTTCCGTCTGCTTCTGACAGGAAACACACTGACCTGCTGAGGAGCGAAGAGGAGAGCAGAGGAAGGTTTCCTTTGGCAGACAAACCACTCTTTTTATGTTGGATTCTCTTTTTCCTTTATCTCCTCGTCTGTCTGTCTGTCTGGCACTCACACCCCCACACATGCTCTGAGGGAGAGTGAAAGGAAATGTTTGAACACAGCCCATCAGCTGGCCATCAATAATTCAGTCATTCTGCAGTGCGTTAATGTTTACGTTTCACTGGTGGCTGAACAAAGAAATGTGCTATATTAAGACCTGGAGCACAGCGTTGAGAGCAAAACTGGCTGCTTTGTAAAACATCACATAATTATTAGGAACATCAAAGGAAAAAACATTTTGGACGTTCTAAAGAATAACAAATGCAGCTTTTTAAAAGATCTGTTGTTACCGTCAGGCCTTCAGTTGAAAAGGTGCCAGGAGATTCTGGGCTGGGATTGCGTACACACAGCTCTTACCTCTGACGTCACAAGCAAACATGGAGTTGGCCGAGCTGAAATGGTGGTGGCAACAGTGCTGAGAGAGCCAGCAGTGTTAACCTGAGGGGGAACCAGAGGATGGGCATTATGCTTCCACAATGTTATCAGTGGTAATCGCTGTGTGAGAGCAGAGCAGATAAGAGTCCTGCACAAAAAAGCTGTGTGTATACATATATATATATATATATATATATATGTGTGTGTGTGTGTGTGTGTGTATAAATTCATGGGTAAAAATGAACTACATGTGGGTCGGCAGTGGGTGAGAACAAAAATGTATTTTTTATTTAATAAATACAACAAATGAAAAAGACACAAGTCAAACCTTTGACCCCATCGTCACATTTGTCACGGATAAGGAGGACATCAGCAATGAAACTTTGCAGCCTGTATATGAGGTGGCAGCCTACATCGAGTTCAAGACAGCCAAGGAGGATCCTTTGGAGGTTTTGTGGTGGTGGAAGGAGCATGCCAAAATGTTTCCTGACCTGGCAGTGTATGTGCAGAATGTTTTCACCATCCTGGCATCGAGCGCAGCCAGTGAAAGAGAGTTTTCCTCTGCTGGATTTGTAATTGAAGAACGGTGAACTCAGCTTAACATGAGTGACTGTAGCCTGTATGTGTGTAATCATGGGTGTGGGTCGGGTCGTGGGACTTTTATTAATGGCGTAGGTGGGTGCGGTTTTGACTTAGATTCAATGGCTGGTTATGGGTCAGTTCTGGTACTGAGCTTTACGGGTACGGGCAAGTGCGGGTTTTCAAAAATAGACCTCTGTAGGACTCTGGTGCAGAGTGGTGGCAACTAGTTATCCAGTGGGACATGAAGGCATGACATGAATGTTCCTCAAAATCACAAACTTTTACTTTAACACTGTTTAACACCCACTGTTGTCCCCAAGGGTTATCGCCAAGTCTGAAAAGTGAACCCAGTGCAGAAATGCCTTAAACCTGCATTTTCTATAATGTTGGGTTCACACTACGAGCAACATAGCAACAGTGTGATCAGCTACATTATCGCTGAGTGACCATTGAACTGCTGCTCAAACGCTCGTTAATGTGGTTACATCATGACGGGCCTGTGTGTGTCTACTAGTTGCCACAAAGCACCTCGACTAAGAGTCAACTAAAGTTTGCATTTGGTCAAAAATATATTTCTGCTTTTAATCAATGTCTGAGCCAACATTTCGCCTCCCCATTGAATCCCTGTGTGCACCATGATACACATAAAGCTAGCATAGTGTCAGCTAACTAACAAAATAACACAGTACCACAGCTAGAAACAAATATATGTGTCTGGTTGATGCTTCACCACGTTATTTGAGTGCTGAACAAAGTTTGGGCCAGCTTGTCTGTCCACAGCAACAAGCGTTGGGTGTCAGTTTGTAGCTTTATGTCATTAAAAATGACTTGTAGCACAGCATAGAGGTTGGCAGGGGACGACTCCACTGGTTGCAATTAGGAGTCTGATTGTATATTACTCTTTGAGAAAATGCCTCTACTTTTCACTTGTAAAAGTAAACCTTTTCCTAATGAATTCATGGTTTTAATCTCTAGTTTCAAGTCTTCTTCAACACAGCATGTTCAGTTGCTCATTTAGTAAATTACAGTCCAATTTAGAGTAAAATAGATGATAGAGCAAGGTTTGCTTTAGGGCGTGGTTAAGTTTGGATTGACAAGTCACCACCACAGCAGCGTCCTTGGGTTTTCAGTCAGATCCACCCCTCGCTCCTCCACAGCTCCATCCTCTTGTCCTAATATGGTCACTTCTGGCTCTAAAAAACAAGATAGCATCAGCCAAAATGCCAAACTAGAGAGTTCAAAATGGCAGTCCACAAACCAATGCTGGATGTCATGGTGGCTATGTCAGCTTCTTTCATACAGTCTATGGTTGTCCCACAGATGCCTGAGGACATGTGTGCACATATTACAAGGGTGAAACTTTGCTCGCGGTGGACGATTGGTGCTCTCAGTCAAGGTCAGAGTCAAGGCTTGGCTTAGACACAAACACAAATACACACACAGATAAATACAAAGCAAAGCAGTGGGAGACCTGTTGGATTGAACAGTGGTAGTCTATCTTCTGTGCTCTCTGACTGCATTAAGTCCCGAGTTCAAGAGTTCAGGGCTTAATGTTACTAATCCAGTCAGTTGGTGAAATGCACACTGGAAACGTGAGGCAGGCAGCGCAGTGTTATGCATATACAGTACGGGCGGTATAGACTCCATGGGTCCATAATGACGTCTACTTATGCCGCTGAGGGGAAAATGGCACGTCTTATAGATAAACAGGTGTGAGTGGTGCGCTCCATATCCACGTGGATGTTCTGTATATGTATGTCAGGAGTGGGACAGCTAGTTGGCACAAGGCGTGACGGGACATGATATTGGCTGAGGGGAATATATGTTTGAGGAGTGAGCTCCAGGAATGGAAATCCACACCAGTGGGGCATGCTAGTCTGTGGGTCATACAACCGTACAAGGGCATAGTAGAGGCAGAGGACCATCATACCAGCCCCGCACATGCACACACATCTATGTGGGTGTGTGCATCTGTGGCGGGGGGTTGGGAGGAGTGACAGGGTGGTAGTGCCAGCTGGGCAGCTTAAAAATAGTGCGGAGTGGAGCATTGCAACTGCACGGGACTCTAGGAACACATGACTGCCAGTCCGATAGTAATTCACAGCGGATTTCTCCCAGCTTTGTGATGATTGACGAGACAAGAGGGGATGATGATTAAACTGAGATATCTCAAAGAGTCCCATCTGAGCTGTCTGTTGTTAATCACAGGAGACTGGGAGAAACAAAGTAAGTGTGCTGTTATGGGCAACGTTACAGGTATGTCAGGTAGGGCTGTGTTACAGGTGTCACAGGGCCAGTAAACCGAGGAGTATTGAGTTTGCGGAGAAGCGAGCCGAGCAGACATGCAGGGGCAGTGGGGCAGTAGGCTGAGTGTAGGAGGTGAAACGTGATGGGGATCAGACTGGCAGGATTAAAGAGCACTGGACTGACCTCTGCTGATGCACAGGACAGAGGGAAGGGATGAAGAACTGAGGGGGAGGCTGCAGGAACAGCTGCTCATTAAAGATGGACCCTCCTCCCCCCACAATATACACACACTCATGCAGATATATTATTCATGCGCACACATCTGCATATACAAAAAAAGTGCCATAGTGTGCACACGTACAGCATACACAAACATGAACTATGTGAGTGATTTAAATTGGAGGATAATCTCATGCACAAAGTGGCTCTTTCACCTCACGTAATCTCAGTTTGGATTAAGATGGATTATTGGATTACAAGGGCCTCCCAATAGGGGGGAGACAGACAGACAGAGACAAAAAAAGATAGAAAACTGAAGCACGGCGAATATAGGAATGCATTATTAGATTTAAATATTGTATTATGATGTTCCCCTAGCATTTTATTTAATTCTCCTCCATTGCAGAGCACGTCTATTTATAAATGTCTTATTCTACATTTTTCTAGTGACTCTTCTGTACTAGCTCACGACATTTCCCCCTATGGAACTCCTTATATCTCTATTAAAAGGAATAGTTCAACATTTTTATGAAATATTCTTATTTGTTTTCTTGCTGAGAAGTAGACCAGAAGTTTGACATCTCTCTCATGTTCGTATGACAAATATGAAGCTACAGCCTGCAGCTGCCAGAGTGTGGACTCAAGTCTGGAGTCAGACTCAGGTCATAAATTTGATGACTTTAGATTTGACTTGATAACATCAAAAAAGACGGCTTGGACTTTAACACCAGTGACTTGTAACTTTACGTGGACTTTAGCCTTCTGACTCTAAAATTCGTGATACCTTTCCTCAAGGCCAAAGACTAAGTAGACAACCACAAATTTATTCATTTCTCTTCATATCCTGAATCAACAAAAGTTAAAGCTATTCATTCCCAGCAAGTCGACACTTAATTCCCCAGATGATTCACTTTGTTTGAACCATTGCGGCTGCATCCAATCAAGTTGCAGGAGAGAACCATGATGAACTAACGTTACATTACTGAGCACCATTTGGAAAAGATATTACCAAAGATAACTTCTTTCATATACAGATTCTACTCGGTGGTCAACAATAAACAAATTGCAGTATGCAAAACATGCGAGTTGAAAACTACAGATGAAGACAACAACTTCCAACAAACTTGTTTTAACAAATATGTACAAATTTTAAAAAACATTCATGATTTTTGAAAAATGTAATATATCATTACTCACTTGTTAAAATGGCATTACATTTGGCGAAGAGCGCATTATGACTTGTTTAGGGCACAAATTCAAAGCTAAGGACTTAGGACTTGTAAATTGACTCGGGACTTGGATGTTAAGAACAACTTGTGACTTGCAAAACAATGACTTGGTCGCACCGCTGGCAGTTACCTTATCTTAGGCGACAAAAATCTGCCTAAGACATTTATAAAGCTCACAAATAAAAACGGTAAAATGCAACTTTTTGTTTTACTACACAAGCTACTAAGCTAAGCTAACTAGCTGCTAGCTATGGTCAGATAGTCTGAGCAAGAAAGTAACATTAAAATAGGAAACTGATCTGAGATGAAGGACGGGATAGAGAAGAGAACAGACAGCTATGACAGGCTGAGAGTCATTTGCTACCTGTAGCTTTCTGCATAGACTTGACTAGTGGAGTAGGAGGAAAGTCTGTTGCCATGGAGACATGATTGTTTTTCCACAGAAAGACACAGGAAGTTGAACTGAACTGAATATGTGAGCGTACACCTCCACTGTGACCTTTATGTCTGTCTGTCAATGACAAACAGAGCAGCAGATAGTATATTTACACTCATTTTACACACACACACACACACACGCACATGCTCATACACAACTATACAAGGAAGTCATATCTACAGTGTATGTACTCCCCATACATGCAGAATATATCCATACAAGGCACCTTATAGGCCCCATCATATTCTAGGCCATCACAGTGACCCTCTGACTCGACTTGTGTTTGTGTTAGCCGAGTGCCTGAACAGACGCATTCAACTGCCTGTACGAGAGCATGACTTTGCATCTTCTCTCCGAGACTGGGTCAGCGGCCTGGAGTGAATCACGAGAGAAAAAGCAGCACAACATTGTTGTGTCTGTGAGGAAGTCGGTGTTGTGCCAAAGCCCCGATAACTGCAGAGACACTCTCTGTGCGAGAGAACTGGAGCGTCTTGCTGCCCCTACGTCACTGGGTCAGCAGAATCAGACCTGTGCGCAAATATGAGAAAGACACAAGAGACAGAGAGCACCGCAAGTATGGGGAGTGAAGAGGAGAAGTGTGTGTGACTGTGTACGGTGCGCGTGTGCGGTTGTTTGTTAGCGGGGTGGAGATGAAATTAGGGCATTCTTTACAGCTGAGTAGGGCAGAAGACAAGCTGGCAACAGAAGTAGGCTAAATAATCGTCCCCTGTCATCAAACGGTCTCTTGTTTATCAGGAGGGAACAGGAATGTCCATGTGACTAAAACGTGACAGCAACTGCTCTCACATAAGCCAACAAGTTGTCCCACTAACCCCGAAAGAATGAATGAATGAAGTTATGGTGGGACAGTCCTAATGTTTCTGGCGATTAAATCATTCATTAAGTTTATGTATTTGCATCAGTTCCACATTTCCCAAAAACTTTCCCTCTCTCATCAGCCCCACAGCAGGCCCGGGGTCAGTTTAAAAAAGGCCAGCACACGCAACCACTGAGGGCCCTCGTGCCTCTGCAGGGACCTATGTTGTTCAGGCTCTGTTCACAGATGAAAGGGGGATTCCAGTGGCGGTCACATGCTCCCTGCAGGGCTATAGAGGAGGCCGTCCATTTCATGGATGACAAGCCATACATGGTTTCCTTTGTGTGGATGCATGTGCACATTTCTATGGCATTGTGCAGCTCTTCTGTTAAAGGCAACCTGTGCACGACGCGTGCCTTTTCTTGTTTGGTTTCACATGTGCAGGTATTAACTCTATGTGTGTATGTGTGTGTGTGTGTGAAAGAGTGAAATGAATGTTTTTTTTGGTCCTCAAGGCTTTTCAGTGGAATTCACTGGCAGGTCAACATGTTCCACGAGAATAATGTGAATGAACCACTATTGAAGTTATACTTAAATATATATGAGCTACATTAATAAATAATAATCAGCACACACACACACACGCAAAAACCACAATCATCTCCTGCAGGCCGTGGCCCACTTTCACCTCCAGAGGCCTGTGTTGCAGAGCTGAGATTGGATGTGACTTAGCACACTCTGTATTGTTCCATCACAAGACTGATCTGCCTTGGAGTTGATAATGTCTCATCATCAGTGGGATTTTTTTACGACCTTGTGTATGAGTGCAAAAATAAAAAAGAGAGGGAGAGTGTGTGAAAAGAGAAGAGAGGATAGATGAAGAGGGAGCTTAGTCAGCCGCTGCCCTTAAGAGCTGTAGTCTCTGAGGAACTGTACATCCATCTCCAAAGTAACCAGAACAGGGAAACCACCTCTCCAGTCCTCAGAGAGTTTTTATCATGCTTCACTGGGGTGAACAAGGCCGGGAGCGAATCACGACGCAAATAGACCGACGAGTAAACAGGCTGACAGACAGACTGACTGATAGACAAAGTTTCTAGTTTCTCGTTCTAGTTTCTGCAGAGTCTCTAAGTTAAGACGGGCCATGATGTGTAAACAAATGCACTGCAGTGGATAAAGGGTGCAGATAAAGCAGGGTTAAACTGAGATCATGTGTAAATGTGGGTTCTTGGTGCTCTACATAGCAATTAGAGAGAGATGGAGAGACAAAGAGTGAGTGAGAGATCATACAAGGGGATCATGAGGGTGTGTGTGTGTCTGCGTGCATTCGAGGGGTGAGCAGGTTCAACAGGTCCCATGTTGGGAGGCTTGTTCAGGTGCTAGAATCCTATATCGGAGCCAGTGCTGACCGTGGGTCTATATCAAGAGCCGGCTAGGGTTTCAGCCCCAGGCGGTGATGGAGGATTATTCTGACAAAGACGGGTTCTGGCCAGCCTGAAATAACTGATCCAAACTTGCTCTGACTTTCGCACACTAATGAAGAACAGAGGGAGGAGAGGGGAACGGCGAAGGGAGATGCACCTCCTGCCCCTGAGATTTCCTTCCTGTCAGGAAGTTAAAAGAAGTGCTGTGTGAAACAGGAGAGTGTGTCAGGGGAGCATTCTGGGAAGCGGTGGAGAAAAGGAAAATGTCAGCACGCCAGATTCTACAGCTCCGTGCACAGGCCTCACATTCCTGATCTGTGTACACCGGGGGCAAACTTTGGGACACTAACACACCAGTTATGGACAGAAATCCTCTGTGTGCAGGGTGATGTGTGCATTCTGCTCTCTCTGCTAATAATACAGAGAATAATGGTAGGAGCCATGATGCTTTCCCCAGGGAGAACACTGTAATGAACAGGCCGTCCTGAGTGTCAGGGGAGCGGCTATAAGTGAACCCGCAGCTATGCAAAGTAACTGTAACTCTGTAGCTTGTGTTAATTCATCAGCACAAAGCTGTCAAAGCTCAGGCAACAGTTTCCAGTTTCAATGTGTGTGTGTGTGTGTGTGTGTGTGTGTGTTTTTTACCATTAAAGAATACGACTATTTGGCAATACAGAAACAGTAAA
>JAPZEB010000012.1:23781044-23792540 GCA_029783705.1 Chaetodon striatus | reverse complement strand
AGAGGTGATGCCTCACCGCAGCGGCCGCAGGTTTCAGTCTAGCCTGTGGCCCTTTGCTGCATGTCATACACTGCTCTCTCTCTCCCAATTTCACTCTGTTCTATCTAATAAAGGCACAAAGGCCAAAAACATAATCTAAATATATATATATATTTATATGTATATTGCAATAATGATGTTAGTTGTGATAAATAGATGTGTAAGTGTACTCAGTTTCGCTTTTCTACTGCTTTCAGTATAATACTAAAATACAACACATTGCGTGTTGAATTAAGAAAATGAACTGAACTGAACAAATTGAATACTGAACTGAACACAAAGGCACCGTAAAAAGAATGATAGCCAAATTTTAAAGAGCAATGTTCTGGTGATACTCTTTAAATTAACTCAACAAATCTCTTAGTGCTGTGTCGCAGTCTTTCACGATGTGTTTATCGTGCAAGCTGACATTCCGTTGATGATTATATCCCTATCACTAACTTTTGTAGAGCAAAGCTATGTGTACAGAACTATGTGCTTTGTATTTGTGCAACTGAATATGAAGTTTGACAATAGGGGTGCTGCTTGGTATATTTTGATTTTGATCAGAAAGGGACTGAGTTGAGGAATTAAGTTGTAATAGTTTCACTTTTATTTAGTAGTAGTTTTAACACTTTATTTGTATTTCTCTCAATTTTGTAAATGCTTGGAGCTCTACTAAAGGCCAAAACACACTGCTGCCACAGATCCTCTTCTCTGCTCCCATGGCAGTTTTGCTCCTCTCCTCATCTCTGCTGGCACTCTCTCTTGTGTGTGTTAGCCTATGGATGAGGAGAGACAAATTTTTAAGGTAAAAAAAATATCCCGAGCTATATGACCCACAATCACATCATTATAACGACAATGGCAAAAAAATTACCTCATGAGCCGTAGCTGTGGGGATTAGTTCCTCAGGTGACAAATCAAGTTTAACTTGTTGGTGTCCACACATGATTTTAGGCAAATGCAGAGGTAGAGGAAGTACTCTGTACTTTTACTTTGTAAAAGTAGAAATAACCTCTGCTGACATGCTCGAGTGTGACGCTTGCTGTTGATGCACATCAAATGGCATACCTCTGCACTGCGGTGTGTCAGCTCAACGCAGAGCCTACGCCGTAGCCTATGCATGTGGCCTGCGCTGTTGCGAGCATTTATAAACACATTAAACATGGCTTAACAGCAACAAGTTCAAACACAGGTGCACAAATCTGCTCCCTTATAACATGCAAGATTCACAGACAAAACATTTTGCAGGACACATCCTCTCTACAAATACAACATGCTAATATTATTAGCATAAGCCCATGGCGTTTTACATTGCATAAAGTAGCCTAGTGGTGTTTTTTGTATTAATCTAAAGCCAGGATAAATCACACACAGGACTTAAAATGCCATTTTGTAGGGGCTTTATTGTCTTCACAATTTATTGTTTCTTGTCTGTAAAATAAAGATAAATCAAAGCTCTGTTTATAGTGAAGGAAATTGTTTTCAGCTTACAGAAATTAACAGGACGCCTGCCTCGCTGCGACATGCAGTTACATTACTGGGGAGGTGCATATCAGGCTATGGTGTAGAGTACGCGTCTGCGCAGAGCCTACACTGTTGGTATGGCGTATGGTACAGTATGGTTTTTAGGGCCATGGCAGTCTCTTTCTGCATAATATGAACTTATTTATAATTATAAGCCATAATTAAATGTTGACAATGATGGTGTGGTTCAAATATTATAAGCTGAAATTGCAAGGGCAAAATAGATTTTAATTTCTACCCACAGGAGCACAGTGCTGCTCAACTGCTGCTCTCAATAATTCTTAAGTATGTTTCAAAATTTTATAAAAAATGTACACTTATCCAAGGTGGAAACATTGATGAAGAGATAAAGATGCAATTAAAGCTGATTGAGACAGATTTTCAGGAACAATGGTGTTACTGGACCTGCTTAAGCTTTTATTTAGATACAGTGTTAACCTATTGTTGCCAGTTATTGCTACCCCCTCTGCCTCACAGAGAAACCACCAGAATTGAAGAATAAAAGATCAAGGTGACTCAGTGTGGGTGGACAGAGGAGACATACATTCATTTACAACAATACAAATCCCATCTTGAGAGGGAAGCAACAGGAAAATACCATGATGTATCAGTGCAATAGGAGAGTTACTGGAAATGTTGATTAAAATTTGTGCACTACTACTTCAGTGTTTGAGCCTCTGGACAGATGGCATCTGAGCTCCCTCTATGAAGTCAGAGCTGGAAATAGTCTCTATATGTCAGATAACTGCATATGTATAAATACACACACATACACTCTTGCTTTAAAGGCCACTAAGTGATATGATTATAAAAGGCTTATATACTTCCTTGAACCCCCTCGGACTACTCCTATGGCTCTTGTAGTGGCATGTAATATGCTAGCTTCACTGATGTCTTCTGATGCTGTTGAAAGAGAGACTGTAACCAAACAGATTGGCGCCCTCACTAAATGAACTAATGAACTAATGTCCTTGTTGTTCCCTTCACTGACGTCAGCTGAGTCAGCCCCATCTCATCTATTGTATTCATTAAGTTTGCAGTAGATGCCAGGACCAGGAATCAGCCAGCCTGGCCCAAGGTGACATCACCTTGTAAAACTTTACCTGTCTGTTGAACCAAGTTTTGTGCTTACAGTGCAGCTGAATAATTTGTAACTCTAAGTGTCTGTGTTTGTGTTAGAGAGACCGTGGCAGATAAATTGAGACCCCAAAGCCTTCACAGTTCTTAAAAAATATATGACTTGTAATAAAATATGCTCAATACAACCTGTTGCAGAGAATCGATAATGTTTGACTTTGTTGCTTTTGTCAGTGACAGAGCTTTGTGCCCATCCGTGTTGATTGGTGTGTGTCCTGCCACACACACTCTCTCCAAGGGTGTTAGGCATCTGCAGGTATCGTCTTACAGTGACTACATTTATGTGCTCGCAAGAAACCAGGTTATTGGGAGCAATCAGGTTAACACCACACTCTGACTAAAAATAGCACAGTGTTAAAAAAAACAACATAAAGGATTGTCTTTATTTGGCCTTGTTGCTACAGCGTAGGGGCCTCACCCGATGCCATAACACTGCACAATTTTACAACTTTGGAGTGTCATTTGGATCTTGGGTAATCATAATTTTCCCAATGTTTGTGTGGTAAACAGAAGAATTATGCTGTTCGCATTACAAGAAATCCTACCGCCAATTTGCACTTGAATGCAACACTGTTACCAGATAATGTTGCATTATGTTGTGGCAAAACTTGAGCAGTTTATGTGGTCAGATTTTTAGCGAGACAGTGCTGCATTTTTTGCGCAACTCTCGTTGTCAGGACCTCCCACTGTGCCAATGCAGATGTCTCATTGCAATAAATGAGGAGGCTGTAATTTTTCGTGCAAAACAATAGTTGGTCTGAAGAAGTTGGAGAATTTATTTGGCCATTTAGTTCTGTACATTTTTTGGTTCAGGGCAGGTAGTTTTGTCATTATGTACATATAAAGTTATCTGTCTTTTGATGTCTTAAAGCTCATGTCTTGCTTAAACCTGCTAAGGTATCAGTTAAATAACGAAAAAAAACCCAGCTGAATTTCTCAAAATCCACAATAATTTGGGCCAGGCTGGAAAGATGTTCTGACTTTTCCAGACAGTTTGTTCAGCCAATACTGAGGAAAGGCAAAGTTGAGCTTGATAACAATGAACAGGTCAAACAGATAGTTTATTTTTATGAGATGCTACATTGTTGTGGGTTTGTAGTGAATGGCGCATTGTGTAAAATAGTTAACACAAATGTGTACTCGTGGTTGTGTCCAATGCAAGCACATTTCTCAAAAATAGACCTACCATAAGAACTACTTCTAATTATAATGATTGTTGGATTCAGGTCTCGTTTTCATGTCCTGTAGAGTCTGGAGTGAGCGAGCAAGCATAGTTTCTTTACTCAACTCCACATGTGTCGACTGAACAGTTTACTGTTCAGCTTCATAAACTTTTAATTTGACTTATTCTGCATGTTTCACTTTCAGTTGGCCTCTAAATGTAATTAATTTCCACTTAATCAACCAAATATATCTTATTTCCTTATCTCAGTTAGGGAAAGGTTTCTTGTTTACATTATGTGGAAGTTATCTTGTTACTGCAAAAAAACAAGGAGACAATTACCATTTCTTTGTACATTTTAAATCATTCAATGAACCAAGAGGTTGCAGTGATGTTAAACAAGCACATGTTGACGTGCTGGCCAGAAAGACAAATTTTAGTTTTAAAGCCTAGTTCTGCTTCATGTGGAAAGGAAATGTGTGTCGTTAAAATGATGTAATCATAGACAGACTGACTACATGTTTTGGCCACATTTTGTGAGTCGTTAAAGTTGCTCTTCCTGAAATTTGGAAAGATGTGGAAGTCACTGTGGTGAAGTTAACACACCTGTCAAGGGTCGGCTAAGAAAAGAGGAAGTGGAAACTTCGGGCAGTTCAAATGGAAGCTTTTTCTGGTTTATAGGGTTTGGATTCGTGAAATCTCCTCTTACTGCTGTAGAACAGAAAAGTCCAGACTTTTTTTTAATGTCAGGATGTCTGATCAAAGGTTAATACAGAGAGGAAGAGCCAGGCCCAAGCTTCAATCATGAGATGGTGAGAGAAAGGAAGGAAAAGGAGGGGGGGAGAGAGGAAGGAAGAGGTTCTTTGGTGGCCCTCTTTGAGTTATTTTTTTTTTACTTCTTGTGTCTAACTGTACACTCACTGGAGTGACATCTCTAAAACGTCTTTTGTTGTTTTGGTAAACTGATTGAGCAAGAGCAAAATCCTCCCGCTTTCAACATCAAAGTCATTCATCATTAGTCATTTTTCCCTGTTATGGAAAATTAGTTTTTGCCTCAGCAATGCTGTCTTTTCGACTTCACTGGTCATCTCTGCTATTTTCATAAACACACCCTCACAAGAAATGTTGACGGTGAGAAAATCTTAATACTCAGACTTTATAACACAATTCCCTTAACTCG
This sequence comes from Chaetodon striatus, assembly GCA_029783705.1. Taxonomy (NCBI): domain Eukaryota; kingdom Metazoa; phylum Chordata; class Actinopteri; order Chaetodontiformes; family Chaetodontidae; genus Chaetodon; species Chaetodon striatus. The sequence goes on along the minus strand of JAPZEB010000012.1, from coordinate 23,787,513 downwards.
TTTTCATGTGTTTTGTCATCAGATGCTAAAGCTGTGGATGTTAGGAGTCGATGTTTTTAGCCCACAAAAGGATAAAAATTGACATGCCAGTCTTGACAATAATAGTGGCAGTTTATGTACAAACAGTGTCCTTAAGTTCCACTATTGAGGGCATTAGGAACAACCATTTTATTTGCAAGAGTAAGACTAAGTTCGCCAAATCAGGTGTTGCGATAAAAACGCCAGTCCTTCAGTTCATTTGAATTTGGGTAATGCGTCTAGACTGTGGCAGTGAGGGCTGCAAGGGATGCTTTTTTTATTTTCCATTGCATGACCATAAACATGACCATAAAACTTTCATTACCCTACCGCATGTATTTCAAATACCAGCCAACAGGCCGGGTTTACGCAATCATCATTCAAGCTCTCCTAACTTATAGTTGTAGAAGAGTCACGCAGGAGGCCAAATAAACTTCACACAGCCAGCCACACACAAACACATTTGGATACATGTGCTTACAGTAATGTTCCACAATGAGCTGGAGACAAGAGTACAGTGCTTGCATTAACCGATTTCTTAAACCACTCAAAACAGTGCTGAGAAAGCCTTCAAATGTGTTGAAGTGTCTAACAGGAAACAACACATTAATCACGATACGATATATTATCGATTCTTTGGATAACGATACGATACTTGCCGATATTATAAAGTCTGCCACGACACAATTTCAATTCGATGCAATTTAAGGGCCAGTGATTGATTATGCGATGATATTATACACCTATATACCACATTTGTTACAGGAGAAGCTGCCACCTCCTTCTTTTTTTTGCTTTTGGCTATAAAAGATAAAAACAACATGTAAATAATGCAAGTAATTATAACCGCTTTAGCACAGTGAGGTTTACTTTAAACTGATTCCATTAACACACTTTCAAGGCTTTCTGCCAGAAATCCCTTTCTGTAAGAAATGTTTTAATTTTAACCCAAACCATCATCTTTTTCATGTAACTTCCGGGCTATCTGGCTAAAGGCCCTGAGGGCAATCTTCTCCCAGCGGCCATAAAACATGTATTAAAAACAACATTTAACAAAGGTATCAAATTTAGCTCAGTTATAACTGTCAATGTTCACAGACAAACTAACCGTTTTTTTGCTAGTCACTTATTGTTAGCTTAAGCATGTTTTAATTGCTTAAATTAGCCTAGCAGCTAGTGGACTTTGTCCCCTCTACTCACAGCTTAACAAATGACATGTAATGTTATTATTTTTCTTACTCACCATTGGTTTAAGTTGCTTCATCTCCTGACAGAACAGCACAGTTCAGTTTCAGCCTACATGCATGTTTTTTAGACTGACAGTGTTGAAACAGGGCAGCTAATGTTAATGTTAAAGTCAGATGCCTAATGTCATTGTTTCCATATGCCATGTGCTCTGTCTGTTGACCTGTATTTTCGCCAAAATCTAAAATATATCCACATTGCTGATTCATTCCTGAGTAAATAACATTATCATCATTGTCTTTCTCCTCGCTGCTCGCTGTCTGCCTGCTGCTGTTTTACGGTGACAGACTTTCACAGATGACGATATGCATTGATGTTTTCACTTTGCATCCATGAGATTTGATTGTTGATTATTGAATCAATGTATTGATCCAGATTGATGAATCATAACACCCAGGATGATAGACTGGCTCCACTAATCCAGACCTCCAGATTGTACACAATACTGAAAAAATGCACACATGCTGCAATTTAAATGTAGCGTGTGTAAGAAGGACTCTAACAGGACTCTAGTCATTTGTGAATGTCTGGACTTGGAGAGCCAAATTGATTGACGAGGTGTAACACAAATATATTTGTGCTTATAGAAGAATATGCACCTTACCTTTAGGGAGTGTGGACTATTTATTTATTTGGCCAGTAGTTGCAGCCATGCTGACTGAGGGACTGAGACAAACAAGCCTGTTTATTGACTATTGACTTAAAAAAACACATGTTGTTCTCTTTGTTCTGTATTTTGAAATTTTCCAGTGGAGTGCTTATGTTAGTACACACTGGACTGATTTTAACTCGGTGATTAGTGGAGGGATCTGTACTACAACATGTGGTGTTTAAGTCTGTATTGTTTGGCATTGTTATGGCAAGACTGTGACCAGTCACCTAAAGCTGTAAGATCTTATTTCTCCTTTCAGATTATTGTGAAAATATTTATTTGACTTTGTCACAAACAAACAGATAAGCTGAAGCTCTTCTGGTAAACGTTAATGGTGGTGTTGTAAGCTCCTTTGACATAATATGATTTACTGGATTGCAATTTATATTGTCTGTGATTGAGTGCAGTATCCACCAACCCCCACGCACTGACCTTGTCTTTCTCGGTTGCCTCCCTTTCTGTTAGGGGAAGTGTTTGGAAGGATGTGGTATTCTAGTTGTAATAGATGGACCTAGAACTCTGTAACCAGTTGTATGTGTGATACAAGGTAATTTCCAAGCTGATGCAGCACTCTGTCATACTGAAAAACCACTTATTTATGAATGGTTGTGGACACTTTCTTGATGGGCTTTCAAGATAAATAACTTACTTTTCAGAATTTTGGTGATGCTTGACTCATTTTCCACCAACTATTCTATGTGTGTGTGTTTTTTTCTGCTTGGGTCTTATGATCAGTTGTTAATAAGGAAGCAAAGTGGTTAAATAGTGCTGAATGGTGTTAACGGTTAAGGGAAGTGAATGGTTTTCACTCCTTCAGAGTTCATTCATTCAATGTCTCGCATGTGTGCTCTGTTGCTCTTGTATAAATGATAGCCACAAAACTACACTAATTTGAAGCCAAGTTTGGTTTAAGTGCATAGAAGGGCGGGCAAGTCCTCATTTAGCAGAAGCTAATATTTTTGGTACTTTAATTTGATAAATCAAATTTATTAACAAAATTGTCATGTATTAATTTTATGTTAATCAAGTTATTGATTTAGTTGGCTGTTTATTTTAACAGTAGTGCCTTTAGAGTGTATTAAGATGGAAAAGACAATGGGACACTTTCACATTCAAAACGTAGGTAAATAAGCTTACTTGCTTTCTTGCCTAAAGTTAGATGAGAAGGTTGATATCACTTATATTTATTAAGCTGTGCCAGCAGCTAGGTAGCATAGTGTTAAGACTGGACAAAGGAGGAGATGGATAACCTGTGGAAAGATTACATATCTGCTTATCAGCACTTCTAAAGCTCAGTACAAAAACTGAACTGTGAAAATGACTTGTTATAGTTTAATGGGGGTATATGTGCTAGACTACGGCTGTGTTCGAAATCATGTACGGGCATAATGTTCATACTTAGTATGACGTAAAATTGAGTGTGTAGTGTGTTCATAAAGCATAGTATGTGAATTTTTTGCTTGAAATGCCTAGATGTATACTACATTAGTAGTAATTATTGAGTTTGAGACATAGGCTTACTAAACATACTCATCTGCCCCACAATGCATTGTGTCTCTCAAGACTGTGCAGAAGTGGAGATTTTGAACCAGGCTAAAAGCTTTTAATATGCCACTTAATTAATTTTTAATATTTTTTAAGACAAGAAAGTAACTATTTCCATTCCAAATAATTTTAGTGATTATCAGGTCTCTTCTGTAGTGGAATTAACATCATATAATACATGCATACACTTATCGTAATGGCCCACCAGCAGATAGAGATATGAAATAATATACTTTCTAATGTATGCAGTATTGATTCAATTTACAAATAAAGGAAACGCATGGTGGTTGATTCTGATAGTTCATTGTAAAGCTAATATTTGCCGATGACGTGCATCCTTTCACTTAATACTTAATATGTTTACTATCGCTCAACATTTGTGTAAATAAATAGTTGTATGTATCTTCTTGAACGGACTGATCTGCAATAATGAAGTGTAATTACTTCCTGATAGCCTCCTTGCTGTTTAGAGACACAAAACCATAGTAACCCCGGCCTATGTCAACTCTATTGGTAATTTAAAAATAATTAAATTACCAATAGAGCTGGTAATTTAAAAATAATTAAAAAACTATATTATGCCTGATGAAGTAAAACCTTACACTTCTTACATACTTACACTTAATTTGAAGTATTATTGACATTGCAGTGCTGTCTTGGTTGCTATCAGTTATGAACATTGTCCACTGCTACATTGCAGTGTCCAGTGTTTGCACACTGTAATATTTCACCAGAAAAAGTATATAGTGCAAGTTTTTGGACATACTAAAAAAATACCACATACTGCATTAGCATACTAAATAGCATGTTAGTATGGCATTTCGGCCACAGCTCCTGTATAGGCTTGGATCACTGACTTCCTGAAGTCTTCACTGGTTGCCTGGCAACTGCTCTGTATTGTGCTTTTCTAGAAAAATATAAAAGGAGGAAAGGTCTTAACGACAGTGACAGTCCTTCAACCCGATTATAAAAAACACACCTTACGTGATACTTGCTGACGTTTTTTTTATTTGAATATGTGCGTTTGTTTTCCCTGTTATTGGTCCCCAAACAGGTCATAGCTCTGTCCAGCAGCTGCGTCTCAGCCTCTGCTGATATGATGGGTCAAATTGTGATTTGCAGTGCCCACCCCATTGACTCCACTAGAACTGACACCAAAGTCTGGCTCGTTCACCACTGTCATTTATGTAGTCTGTCTCAAAGCATACTGTGCAAATGTACACACACACTCGACTTATCAAAGGGCCAAATCACTGGCTGACAGTGTGAATCCCCTGTCATTTGAAATCAGCTGATAACACCAGACTGTTTGTATTCATACAGTTAAACCACAAGTATCACCTGTTGCATCAGGCGCAGTGGGGGATTCACAACATGAATCATAAGGTTTCAGAAGGGATGATTAAGTGAAGCCAGCTCAAAGGGACGGGTAGAAGTAGAGGCTGTCAAAAACATGCCTAATTCCTTTAGTCTCTAATTCATTTCTCCAGTCACACTGTATTCGTTATCTCTTAGTGCTTTTTTTTCTCCCACAGCCCTCCAGATCTCTTAAAAGACTTTACTTCGTCTCCTTTGTTTTCATGCAGATCTGTCAGCCTGTATTAGGAAGTCAGACAGCTGTTTCTGTGTGTCGTACAGATGTCATACTCTCTCACTTCCCCTCCCCCTCATCAGACAACTCTTTTTTTATATGAATATGTGTTGTGTACTAGGACACCTGCTGGCTAAAGATACTCACCTGCAAGCCAGGTGTGTGTCACCATTACTCATAGAACTGGTAGAGCTTGGTGATATCATCAAAAAATAAGATTTTGTCTATCAAAGGTGTGTTCTACAGCTGTGAACTTCTGGTTGGTTGGTTGATTGGTTAGTCTTTATGCTCTTGTCCAACAAAATTCTCATTGGTCAGAGAGTCCCTTAACAAGGCCTTAACCTCAGCCTTTATTTTCCCAGCTGGAGATGGCAGTTGTTGTTGTTCAGCACCTCTGTGACAGTTGACCACAGAGGTTTTGTTGAAGCAGCAGGATGGCTACAGAGATATAACAACATTAGTAATCTCATGTTGTATTTGACATAGTCAACCCCAGAGTTCTTCTGTAGTGTCCAGTGTGTCAGATTTCTCTCATCAGTCCTGTTTAGTGGTGAGAAAGACTCGTGCACACAGCTCAGGTGAAAGTGTTACAGTGCGTAGGTCATTTTCAGATAATACTACATTGGAGATCACATTTATTTTTCACTTGAGGCATTCCTATTGCCTGAGCACAGAGTTTAGCTGCCTTGGGCAAGTGTTGATGTTGAGCCCTGTAAAAGGGAAAAAACACTTAAGTGGACACAGAGCGCCAGGTAGAGTGTGCTCAGTGCACTGTGACTGATTTAATTAATCTAGAGATAACATGCTTATCTTTTTACCCCATCAACCATTCAATTGGTTGAAGATTATGTACAATATCAGTGGGCCAAGATTTTCCTTGGTTGAATACAGCCATAGTGCATTCAAAGTGAATGTGGAACAGCTTTTCACCTTGCATAAGTGGGATGATTGACAGTGGGAGTGTTTTTGCACTTCCTGTTTATTCACCCAAAAGAACCTGTTGTACTGACTGTACATATATTAGCTGTGGCTTACAAGGAAAGAGTGCATCGACTGTGTGTGGGGTGTACCTTTATGTGTAAGCTAAGACTGACTGGTCTGAGAAGTTATCAGGAACTCAGTTACTTTATTTTCCTGCAGCCTCTCCCTCCTCTTGTCTCTGAGTATTTGTGATTGGCGTCATAAAAACTAACACAGAGCTGCCACGGGTCAATTCAGGGTTAGCTTTTCCCACTTGTGTTGTCTTTATATACAAACACTGGATTTTTAACATGCAAAATGTATCCACCTTATAGCCCCCATGATCCCTTGTGTGAATTATGTGCATGACTTCCGGGGCTAAACCGAAACCGGCGATTTGAAGTGGTAACATTTGTTTACAGTACTCCATTCTTCTTTCCAAGAGCAATTGGGAAATC
>JAPZEB010000012.1:23747057-23762815 GCA_029783705.1 Chaetodon striatus | reverse complement strand
TTTTTTAATAGTTAAATCCAAGGTAATACAACATTTCTAGTTTTAATGCTTCTTGTAAACAGTTGTTTAGGATAGCCAACTTGTCCACATGTTGTAGTGTGTGTTGGCGTTGTTGGTCCAATGGTTAATTAATTGACTATCTATAAAATTTAAATATTTTCTCCATATTTGACTTCTGCCTCAACATTTAGAGAATTTTTCTTCTCGTTCACATTTCCAACTATGACTCAGGTTGTTGGGGCGGCTTAAGATTTGTGGCTTTTAGTCGGAGTCCACAGACTCAACTTGTGACAAACGTCATGTATCATGCTAGCATGAGTGACTCCTGGAATATACGCATTTGCGTAGCAAAACAGTGCGGTGGCATTGAGTCAACACAGACATTTGCCAACACTGGGGTGTTTTAGAGCAGCTTCCCGCTAATGCACAAGATTATTTCTCTTCAGGTACAAGGCGGTCGTAGGCATTCAGCTTCCAGCTTTGAGTGTGATGAAACCTACAGTCATCTCTTTCTCTCAGGTAAGTGAGAAGGGGTTAAATGAGGCTTCAGGGGAGTCCCTAATGATGGTAGTCCTGTGGTTTTACCCCCTAACCCCGTCTTCAACAAACCACAGGACTACCACCCACCCAGCGCACTCTTAACAAAAGGGGGGGCATGCCTCACTATTTCATCACGTGATAAGTGGGAAACAATACATGAGGTTCAGCCAGTCATAGGTTGGTTAAACTCAGGAAGGTGAAAGGTACATACTGTGTATTCAGCTTCTGAAGCAACCACTAAACCACCTAATAAACAGCAAGGGACATTTCACACCAAAGTACATATTTTTCCTCTTACCTGTGGTGCTATTTATCATTTGAATTGTTTTGGTGTGACTTGCCAAGTATTGGAGATGTACACTACAGAGATGTCTGCCCTCTCTCAAATATAATGAAACTAGATGGCACTCAGCTTGTGGTGCTCAATGATAAAAAAAATTGAAAAACTCAACAGCAGTGTCTCTCTCCAGAAATGATGAACCGGTTACTCAAGATAATCCACAGACCTTATGAGCAGTTTCATCAAGGAACTATTTTCTTTCTACCGAACTACACCTGCCAGAAGAAAGTGTGCCGATAAGATAAGAGGCTGGTGCTCCTGACAACACAAGATGTAAACATTAATGGCATCCTCCTCAGCTGAGCTGTAACATCAGCTAGCTCGGTAGTGCTAGGTGAGCTAGCAATAGAAGCTTGCCTCCCTCTGGGCGGTGATTCGGTAGATGGAAGAGTGGCACTACAGGTGAGAGGGAAACTGTGTATTTTTTATTTTAACGTCAGAGGATTTCCATCATCAAAGGAAAATCAGATGAGACATTCATTTATTTACAAATCTAAAAACAAGCGATACATCAGTTTTTCTAGGTTGGAAAGTGACGTGTTAGTGTGTTGGCCCCACTGCATGTCATTACCATGTACACCCTTTTAAAGATGTGAGGAAATGTGGAGGACGTAGACTTCTCAGCTGAGGTGATGAGACACAGTTGAGGGTTCTTTGAAGTGACATGCCATCCTGATTCTCACACACTAACATACATCCTCTCAGACAAGAGGGGGCTGGTTGACCTGCCCCAGACATAGTAGTAATAGTGAGACACCCCACTTTACCTTTAAGTAAGAAACTCTCGCTGAACCTGAGCAAGGTTTTGAAAGCTGTTTCATGTTCAGTCTTACATGTACAACAAAAGTCGCTAATCTTTCACGTGCAGGAAATCAGTTTGTTTTTACTGTCAAGTACAGCTAAAGGTACGTGTGGTAACTGTGGTCGCTAGATTTTTTTTTTTTTCTTTTTTTGCTGATTCTTTTCTTTTGGAACGCATTCTTCATTTTCTTCTAAGAAAAGCTGCAGCGGGAAATGTACATAATATGTATCTATACAGTGTGTACACACACATTCTTTCTTGTACTTCTATCTTTGTGAGGACCTTAAGTGACATCATGCATTCTCTAGCCCCTTGCCCTAACCTTAATCATCACGACTAAATACCTGACCAACACTTACCCTTACATTAACCAAAACCTAATTCTAACCTGAACCTTAAAACCAAGTCTTAACCCTCAAACAGGCCTGAGGACCAGAAGTAAGGACCAGCCAAAATGTGCTTGTGTTCCAAAAATGTCCTTGTTGCACAAATACGTATGTGGTCCCTACTGTGTAGCTTGTACAAGTACAAACAGACACACACAATGGTCATTTAGAGTCACCCTAACCTGCATGTTATAGAGAGGGATGGGAGGAAGCTGGAGAGCCCAGAGAAAACACATGCTGACAAGGGGAGAAGGGGCAAAGCCAGGAGGTGGGTTTGAACCTGATACACTGTTGCTGTGAGTCGACACAATGCTAACCACTGCAGTACAGCATCACTGTGCTGCTACTCACATACAGTACATCATGCAGATTTGTGACAGGTTGTCAATAATACGCTTCTTTTCTGGTACTTACATCATCTGTGCTTTTTTGAAAATGTAACCTAATATGGTCATCTCCAAATTCAGGAAGTGGCCAGATTGGAAGAATTTACACATCTTCTTTTCCAGTGAAAGACACACAAAAGACGTAAGGAAAAGCAGAAATGTGTTACCTATTATGGGCCCTGGGCCCCATATGTGGCAAAGAGTGTGTCAGTTTTTATCTCTGTTTCGGAACAAGCTAATCTTGTACTTGACTCATCAGGTGTGCGCACAAGAATTCACCTCAAACATTATGGACCTTGGTGATTCAAAATAATGACTCAGAGCGGATGCCTTTGACAACTTTTGCAATTTTCTGTCTCGTTTCATCTCGTGGGTGTTTCTGATGTCTCACATTATTATTATTATTACATTATTTCCAAATAGACTTTTGTACATTATCTTTGCTCACAACTGTTGAAATACACAAAATCACCACCTCTACTGAAACACTTCAATGAAAACTGTTTGCTCTTTTTTTGTTGATATTTTTAAAGAAATTTATAAGCACACACCATCATAATAAGGACCTAAAGGGTCAGAGTAAAGGGAGGGTCAAGATGCAGTTACAAGCTTTGAAAAACTCCCCCCTGCACCTTACACATGTCAGATTAAAGGGGTGGGCTATGTACGACTATTTCTCTAACTTTCTTAAATACAGCTGTCTGACATGTACACCATGGTCAGCTGTGTGGTAATGAGAAAGGAACCAGGGCTTGAACTTCTTCCTCTGCTCTTTTCTGGCTTTTTTCACATGAACAGCCAGGTTCGACATCAAACCTCTTATTGAAACGTTATTGCATCTCCCTCCTCTTCATGACGGACGGTTCAGGAAAGGAAAACTAATGTTGGAAAAGCAGGTGAGGGTGTCTCCAGTTTTCCTCTTTTCAGAATCATACGTTTTCTAATACATTCTGGGCTAAACCATTCAGCAGCTTGTTGTTAGAAATAGGAAATGACTGTTTTGTCTCTATTTTGTTATTATTGCCATAAATATTTTTAAAAAAAAATTTTGGATAATGAAACGGTATTGAGTTTGAGGAGCGTCCAAAGAAAATATGAAGAATGATGTGGAAGGCAGAGCAGCCTGAGCCCACAACATTTTTCGTTGTTGTTTGGATTTGGGATATCTCAGCTATTAAAGGCAAAGTGGTGTGCCCTGGTAGATCCACGTTTTTGTCTATAAAAGTAGCCATTTTCAACTTTAAATCATAATCTGTCAAAACAGTGATGTGGCATTTTGCATTCAAGTCCCAACACTGTGAAAGAACCCATAACTGATGGTCCCTTTTTTTCTCACCTTGCTTCGAAACCATTGCTATCTGTACAGACATATCCAGTCATTACACAACGGCCAGGAATGATCTTAACTAGCACGTTAACAGACGGGAGACTGAAAATATAAACACTGGTTTCAAGGAGACAGAGGTTCGAATCAACACTTAAAGAACTTTTGAACATAACACTGATGAACATGATTAATCCTTCAGCAAACTGCCGTTAACGTTGGTCAAAATAAAACGGACACGCTCTGTCAGACAATTGTTGTGAATGATATCTTTGCATAAGGTACTGTCATTGCTGGAATGATACTATTCTGATCATCCCAGGTTGACTAAGCTAGTGACGGCTGAAATGTCTTAGAGTAGTTTCAGTGCAGAGGCCTGAGTCAAGTCAGGAACCTTGTGTGACTCCGCAGTCAGAGGAATGCACGTACGTACATTCAGATGTTACTACCTGAGTGTGTTTTCATACGCTTAAAATTATTTTATCGCTCAGGTATCAGTGTATTGTGGTGTAGCTGATGAAACAAAATCTGCAGGTACTCTCTGTGGCTGATACACTGACATATCAGCACAGGAAAACAGCAAAATTTTTAATGCAGGGCTCCTCTATTTCACTCTGTGTGTTACTTCTGTTTTATATGTGTCTGCAAGTGACTGAGCACGATTGCTTTTGCATGCACTTGTCTTTTTTGTGCAACTGTGCATATGCCATGAGGGTGAGGCTGGCTAGTTACAGTTACGGTAAATTAAGATATAGCAGGGCTGCTGCTGGTAAGTGATGTATATGTGGGTCACGTTTGAGGTTAGTGCACAGGCCTGTTGAGTTTACACTCGAGTGGTTCCCCACATACAGAGTGCAGAACTGCAGAATGTGATGTTTTCAGTTCTCTACCAGTTACCCATTCCTAATATATGGCATGACAGCAGCAGCAGTGTCATCTTGTGAAATAAAATCAAAAGTCATTCGTTATAGACAAGTCATTTATTTCTCTTTAACAGCATAAAACCACTCATAATAAATACAAAAATACATAATACATATGATAATAAAATAAATATCACAGCTTTAAAAGCAACAGTCATGGTTGTAACTTCATGTGTGTCAGACACAATATGGTCTTCAAACATTAACTTGTCCTCAGGACAAAACAGAAGTCTCAATATAACAAAGACATCAGTTCAGGAGGTTACAACAACATCTGGCAACAACACTCGTACAACTGGCATTAACGGATTTCAAGAGTCAATTGCTGTCCCCTCTTCTTCCCGACATGGACAAAGTGACAGTTAAATTCAGCTCAGCAGGACTTCAAGCAGCGGCCACTGTGTGTCTGTGCCGTTTAGAAGCCAGATACATCTCAATGTAGTTAAACAGCACATCCAGGTCCCCCATGGCCTTAAATAAACCTTTATCCTGCATCTGTGGACAGACACATGGTTCACTTTATTACAATCATCTGTCTAAACACAGGCATGCACACATGGACACTGTATTTTCACAATGAAAGAAGACATGTCGGCACTCACCTGAGTGTAAGTAGAGTTTAGGTTTTCAATTTGAAACTGTTTCTTGCAGGAGAAGTAATGTCTCTGTAAGAGGAACAACAGAAAGACAGTGTTACCACAGGGGTTACCACCTTTCATTAGACAGCAAAGCCCCAAATTCCCTCCCACCAGACGCACCGAGGGAAAGACATCATAGTAGCAGCATGCCATTCTTTCTCTTCCCCTTACGCAAGAATTGGATGATGCACTGTTATGCACGCTGCTGCATTTGAGGAATCACTGACTAATGCAATATTGTAACCTGTCCTGTCCTGTGAGACACTCTTCCTCTTTCTGTCATGGTCAGCCACTTGCCTCATGTCAAAAAGTGCAGGGAACATTTTGATGGTTTTTGGACGTAGTCTAAAGCAGGACTGTGGTTCTGAATGTTTGGCTGCGGCAGACAGGGACTAGACTTTTAACTGGGAAACAGCTCATCATGTCTTCCTGAAAGCCATGACAGCTTGGTTATTTATGAATGAAAAGAGAAACATAAACGCGTTTTATGAGTATCAGTTTGCCCTAATCGTCCACGTGTCCAAATGTAACCATTCAGTACAGTGCAATCATTTTAAAAATAATTTTTGAATTGAAACCTGTAGGATCTGTATGTTATCTAATGCTGGAACTTGGAAATCTATTTAACATCTGCTCCTGAATAAGTAACCTTCTTGTACGAACGTACTGTTGCGCATTGCGCACTGCAAACTACAGCGCGCACCCGGTGCGTATTTACATCTTTATTTTCACGTAGGAGTGACACGTGTGTCAGATACTCACACATTTGGTGACCTCACTCTTGAGCTCGTCGAAGATCTGCTGTATGGACTCCATGTGAGGCTTTAGATCCCTGGTGGTTTCCGTCACTCCGGCCATGGCTGTCGGCAGCACCGTAGTCAAATAAAACTCCAATATGCTGTTCATGGCGTGGCAGGCAAACGGGCTCTGGGGGGTGGAGGAAACCGTTACCTTGGTTATGTCATGACGTTTAACTCTTTGCTGGCTTGCACGGTGCTCGTATTGTCGGTTATTTTAGGCTGTGTGCTTTTTCTGATCGTGCTTGAGAGGCAGCGCATTTTATTTTTTTTACCATATTAAATGTAATTTGTGGAGAGTTGATGGAGAAACTTACTTTGAAGGACTCCTCCACGCTGTCGTCAAACAGCGCTGTGTCCAAGTCGTTGTTTGCTTCCTGTAAACAGAAACAGGCTGGTGTTCAGTGACAGTGTCAGCAGCAGCAGCAGCAGCAGCAGAGACAGACAGACAGAGGTGAGAAAGTGCAGCATCACCTGGAGACTGACAGCACTACATGGCCACATGGGCGCTGGGTCTATCCACATGATGCTGCACAACCTGTCAAGGTACCTTCAGAGTCAATATCTTGCTTATACTCACGTAGTATCCTCTGATCTGTGAATAGTCCTCTCTGAGCTTCTTTAACCGGACAGGGAAACCCTCCACAAATCGACAGCAATCGTTGTTGCACACTGGAGTGCACCAGGCAGTGTTGAAGACAGACAAAAGAACCAGGAGGGGCAGGAGCAGAGACTGAGGAGTCATGCTGGTGGACAAGATGATGGGTCTTCTGGAGGCAGAGAAGAGAAGAGTGGGGTCCTCAGGAGTGAAGATGCTGCTGGCTCAGTGGACGGGACGTAGATGAAATCCTCTGACTTCTGAGAGGTAAAATCTTCTTGGTAGAATCTTACTGAAGAGCTCAGAAGAAGAAGAAGGTGCTTGCATTTTGGCTCCTTGCATGTCTGAATTTATAGCAAAATTAGGACAGATACCTGAAGGCGGAGACTAACTGGAAGCAACGGGTTAAACATACTACATACATGAGGGGGATTTTTTTTTAGAGTCCTGCATGACACATGGGTTACTCCTCCCATGAGATAGACTGATACTACTGATAAACCTCAAGATCTTGAACTCTCAAGGAAAAAATCTGACATAGCGCTTTTTGGAATTTTGATGTGACATCATTTTCTTTTATCATTATTCATGTATATTATATTATTGCATTATATTGCATTCATATGTTATCGTTTGTATGTAATACAACAACAACAACAACAACAATGATTATAATAATAACAGTAATTATTATTTTATGTTTTCCATTTTACTCTTAACAATCATCATCAGTGTAGTATCACTAGTGCTAGTATGACAGTGTCAGTCTCATGTACAGCACTGTAACATTGCCTTCATCCACTAAATAAGCACAGACAGACATAAAACATGGTCAGGGGCAAAAAAAGTAGTGTTTAAAATTGCATTAAAAGCTGTAAATCACATTATATTATTCCATGCATTGACAATAACAGAGGAAATCTTGCCACTCAGATGGAAATGATATTAAGTTGTGGTTTGAGTTGATGACGCTGTGGATTCTCTCTATAAGTCAGACATGCGTAATAAGACAGAGGATACTGAAGACAGGTGACATCTGCTCTGCTTTGTTTTCTGCTGAAAATATATGATTGAGGTCATGGCAACATTTGGTGAGATTTGATATGCATGGGCAAAGGTATATATTTATAAAAGAGAAACTACATAGAGAAGTATGTCGGGACTCTTTGTGGTGGCAGTGTGAGGGGTGTTTTCCCCATTGTACTTATTCTCTTGTATGGAATGCCCATTAATCCACAACTAATGTCTCTGTCCAGTTTGCACTGGAGCCAAGTTATGTTGGGCAACACTGGTATTTTGAGAAAAAAAATCATTCCTGGTGATTATCTCCAAACGGTGAAAACTTCACAATCTGTGCAAATACCCCTCAGGATGATTTGTCACGGTTCAGGGTGGAGGTTATGTACCGGATGAAGCCTGTGTTGCGGAAGATTACAGAGTGTGCTTTAAATAAAGTTAAGTAAATAAAAACTAAGGTCTGATACAGTGAGTGCAATCCAGCCAGTACAGAAACATGTGGAAAGACAGTATTGGTGCACATTAATGAAATGCAGTCATTCACATCTGAAAGTCAGTTTAATATGTATGTAATATGTTCATGTCCAAAGTCAATTCCACATATGATATAATCAAATGTCACAATTCTAAATATTTTAACTAAATGATATTAACTAAACTAACTACTAACAGACTATCAACTATTACCTGTCTATGAGCTAACTATTAACTGCCTATTAATGAACTATTAAATATTAAATAGCTATTAATTAACTCACAATTAACTATCACTATTAAAGGACTGTTAACTATTACCTAGATATTAACAAACTTACTATGAACCAACTATAACCCTGCTATTAACTAACTATGACCCCATTATCAATTAACTATGACCCTAACCACGAACCCAGCGTATCCTAACTAACTACCTAACTAACTAAATATTACCTTAATCCCTTAACCACAAACCCAGTGTATACTAACTAACTAACTAACTAAATATTACCTTAGACCCTTAACCACAAACCCAGTGCATACTAACTAACTAACTAACTAACTAACTAACTTACTTACTAGCTAACTAACTAACTATTACCTTAGACCCCTAACCACAAACCCAGTGTATACTAACTAACTAACTAACTAACTAACTAACTAACTATTACCTTAGACCCCTAACCACGAACCCAGTGTATACTAACTAACTAAATAACTAAATAACTATTACCTTATACCCCTAACCACAAACCCAGTGTATACTAACTAACTAACTAACTAACTAACTAACTAACTAACTAACTAACTAACTATTACCTTAGACCCCTATCCACAAACCCAGTGTATACTAACTAACTAACTAACTATTACCTTATACCCCTAACCATGAAGCCAATGCATACTAACTAACTGACTGACTGACTGACTGACTGACTACTAACCATGACCCTAACTTGAATCCCAATGTATACTAACTAACTAACTAACTAACTAACTAACTAACTAACTAACTGCATCATGTATAAAAGGTTTAGATGTTGAGGACAAAAGGCTTTATGTTGTGCTTTGAACAAACATTTTAAATTCATTATTGTAGCTGGGTCGTAGTGTGGCATAATCAAGCTAGTAACTTTGAATTGCACTGGCCCTCTGACTTCACAATAAAAAGAAGCCAACTGGAAACCAACCAAATCACACAGATTCAATGGAGATGAACATGGCAGTCTACAAACAATACAACTGTTTTAACTAATATAAACTGGCAATAACGTATTTTAAATGTATTAAAAGTTATATTAAAACACATTCCATGACAAAAGTACTTCATCTACACAAGCACAATGACAAAATAAATGTGTATGTAATAATTAGGCATTTTAACTCTTCCACAGTTTGGTGCATGTGTTACCCTGACAAACAGATTTTCCGAGGGTGCAGAGATTTTAGTTGACATGCATGTGAAATAGTCTTTTGCCAACTCTGACTTTGTTGAACAAATATTCTACCAGAAATAGTAGTTTTGCTAATGTATAATGTGTTTTCAAAGAAACAATAAGCAGCCAAAAACTGTGAAAAGCCAGGAAGTTGTCCAGTTAGTTTCGAGAAAAATTCTGTAAATTGCGAAATCCAAGTAGGCTAACATCGGACAAAACAAACTGCAACGATATGCAGAAAACGAGGTTATTGTACTCGCCCATACAAATGACAGCAGTCAAACAGATAATGCTGGCTGCTGTCATTGTGTTAATTGCTCAGAATGTAAAAATGAGCACATTTAAGTAAAATAATTTGTTATAGATTGGTATGACATCAAATCAACATGCAACATCTTTTCTTCTGACTTTATCAAGCAACAAATCAAACTTGTAATATATGTACATATTTTATATATTTATGTGTGAAATTAAGATGAGTCAGTAGCGACCAGTTTATGGGAAACACCTCTGAGTTTGTCACTGATTGTGTGTGTGTGTGTGAGAGAGAGAGAGCATGCATGTCTTCTCTCTGCATTTATCTGCGTGATTTCATAACTTTGTGTGGTTGCAGTTGCATTTGAAATGCTTCTGCCTGCTCTGAAGGGCATTGTCTAAGTGCTTGTGACAGAGATTAAGTCATACGTTTTATTTTTAGTAAAATAAATTAATTAATAAATCAATAAGTGACTTATTCAAGTAACTAAATTTTAGCTGTTAGTCACAACACTTCTTACTTGCATCAAACTCATACTTGAAACCAGCATACCAGAAGTAACTACAGTGACTGCTGATAAAACCGTCAGACACGATCATTGCGATCTTTAGACAGCTGTTCACAGAAAAGGGGTGTGAAAATAGTCTTTCATTTTGATGTGTGAAGATTGTAGCATTGCGTGAAGTATTACCAATCCGCTCACCAGTTATCTTTATCTTTTTATTTACTTCTTATCTCCCGTTAACTACTAATTGGTAGCACCAAAAAAAAAAAAAAAAAAAAAGGCAAACCACATGAGGGTATAGTTTAGCTACATCTCTCAATTCTATTTGCATTTTAAAAAAAAGTCTATTTCTATTGTTCTCTCTGTTTCTGTATATGCTATTCTGATGCGCAGATGTTACTGAAACTAATCTGATTTCATTTTTAGGTGATAATCCTGTGAGTTAGACAACATGTTGGAGGCTTCATATCAGCAAGTCAGTGTTCATCATGTACTCAAACAAGAGATGAGAATCTCAGCAATCTTTTTTGCGCTGCTTATTCTGATCAAACTGTTTCCTTCAGTCAGCCGCGTGTCCCGTTTGCACTGCCTCCCTGAAACGGGGCCAGAGCTGAAACAGTCAACTCTTATCTTTCATGTATCACTTTTTCGATCGCTGACTCACAGTCAGCAGAACGCTGTGTGCTCTGGATATGATCAGGTGCTAATGTGGTGAGGGTTTGTCTTTGTTGCCGTGGCCCCTTACCTCCTCAACACAGTTTCTGATGTCGTCACTAAGCGGTGCTCAGAATCTGCAGTCAGCAATACTGCGGCACATTAACTGAAACCTGACTGCTGATATCATATCCAGTCGATACAGCCCCGTGTTGGAACATGAATCACAGTGGAACTCCGCATTACATCAAATCATTTGAAATTTTGATGCTGTTAGAAAGCTGTTTGCACGGCCATTTTGACTGCCATTCCTTGCGCTTTGCAGCCCAGATGAGCTCCACAATGTACTGTAGTTATGTTTTTACATTTGCTCAGTCTTATGCGTCACATTTTCTTTATTGGTGTGTGCATATTGGGTGTCTGCAGCAGTGTGCTTGAGCCTTTAGAGGAAACCTATCTGTCTTCACAAACAGATTCACCACATTCCTCTTTCACTTTCACACAGGGCTTCTGTTTGACTGTGTATGTGTGTTAATGTGTGTGTAGCATTGAATTCTTTAGAGGTCTGTGTCTGTTATTGTTTATGCCAAGTTGTTATTGTTATGTGAGCATAAATAATAATAGTGTTGAGTGCAAGTGTTGTTTAAAATGGTCATGATAAGGCTAAAAGGAAAGAGGGAACGATGAGAAATGTATGTGAGGTGAACAAACTGACAGCTTCTTCAACCACTCACAGAGACATGAATTAATGAGTGTTACATAACAGCTGATATCTGGGTGGGAAGATATTCTGCAAAATGGAATAGGCGTCTTTCTCTGTGTTTCCTGTGAGTGACCTAAAGAACCCAGAGTCATATTGACTTCCCCTTAGTTCACCCGTCATGGCGAATGTGGGCTGTTGGCTGGTTGGCATATCACCTACTTCACCTTGTGAATCTAAACAACAATGTGTCTGTGGGAGATCTTTCAATATAACTGTGATGGAAATGTGCCAATTTAAAAATATAGCATGCAAATGCGCACTAAAATAGATAACCGCAGACTTCCACAGAAACCTTATCTTTTCCACAGAGCAAGCAACATTAGATGAATGTATTGCCGTAAGCTGAAACTAAAGTGGTCCTGTCCTTCTGCTGAGCAAGCTTCCTTTTTGTGAGGAGATGAAACTTCGAAATTCCCACTGCACACAGAGTTCAGTTGGACCTGGACACTTTTTGTAATATAAGATTAAAGTAAATTTTCCGATTCAATCAGTGATTGATTGATGCACTCCAGTGTGATGCTTCCAAAAGCATGACACCTTATTCTCCATACTGTATTGATGAGCGGTAGGGTGGAAGTGCGTAAGCACATGCATTCACATCTGTACCTGGGAGGGTGTTAACCGCACTTATGTAAGCACCGCTCCTCGTGACAGCTCATATTTTCCCATGGTGTTCAAACATTTGAGTGCTGAATTAGTGAAAGTAAAAAATAACACTGTTTCTCAATGCAATTTGAATGATGAATCACAGTTTCATTGATTTTCACCCCGGTTCATTTAGTCCTTGGCCTTTCGATGCACAGATGTGAAGAACGATACAACCTGTGGGATGTGTGGAAGTGAAAGGAGAAGAAATACCTGTGAGTCAGGGTCAGTCATCACGCTGCTGCTGATGTTGGCTCACCTGTACTGGGTAAAACGCTGTGTTTTCTCCGATCACCACTAGAGGGTAATAATGCAGAGCTGTCATCACCTGTGCTGCACTCTTTATAAATCTGTCCAAGGCTTTTAATTTAATTTAATTTTATGTACTTTATTAATCCCACAAGGGGAAATTCAATGTTTTCACTCTGTTGTCATATACATACACACACAGGCCTGAAATACACACACATGCACAAACAGGACCAATACATGCATCAAATGAAGAGATGATGCTGTTGATTATAATATTTAATGTCTGGTTGCAGCTGATGGTTTCAAATCAAATCTCCAGATTGTTAAAGGTGTCCCACGAGGATCGGTGGCCAAGATATGTATAATCCTTAGTCCCTCATCTCAATTTTGGACTAGGAAAGACTGGTTTCCAACATGCACCTCACTACAGGAATAAACTGAATAAACTGCAAAGCAACCTGAAGTCAGAGACACTCATTGCTCTGAAGAACTTTTGAGTTCTTCTTGCTGATATTTGTCATATTTGTGACTGTTTTAATTAGTGTATGTGTCTGTGTATGTGTGTGTGTGCACGCACGTGATGACTGTGTGTAGCTTGTGACGACCCCTTCGCTCCACTAAGTGTGCCTGTTTTTCTGGCTGTTCTTCTTTGTTACAGGATGTGTGTAAAGGCATCATGAGCCACACCTGAGTACCTCTCTTCCCTCACGGTGTAGCATCTGTTCTTTTAGTTTTTCTACAGACATTTTCACACACCCATACACACAGACATGACTGATTTCTGACAGTGCTAACCACCACACCACCATGCCACCCCCTGTGTTAGAAAATGAAAAATGAAAATAAAATTGTATAATTATGAATACATCAGTGCATAAAACTTATTCAAGAATGTGATTAAATTTACAAGATTAGAAAATACTACACTGAAAGTAGCAACACATTATTGGATAAAAAATATGGCTTCTTCTGAAGTCTTTATTAGAAAAAATTAAATACAAAATATTCATAATAATATATTTAAAAAGTACAAGTTGTCGAACAAAATGTGAATGAAACATCAAACATCCATTATTTCTGAAAACCAACTAGATTATCCTTACAAAAGTAAAATAAAGTGCTCCTGAGGTGTAGTCCATAGCACCCTCTGCAGTCTGCTGTGAGGATGTTTACGTCCAGTGACAGTTATTCATTACTATTACCTTAATGGTTTTCTGTGTCTCCTCTTTACAGTGATGATGCTGCACAGAGCTGAGTGCATTTATTAATGCAACATAATATTTACTTTTAATTACAGAGCATTTTATTATTGAATAAAAAATTTGTAGATTTATCCGTAATGTTGTTGGTTTGACTTGTCAGGTGGCCCCAGGGGTTGCTGGGCCCCTATTGACTCCCCATCCACTGCGCTCAATGACCCTGGGGGACTTCAGTGACCTTCAGTGTCTGGTGCTTCAGGGCGGTTTTCCATTTTCCCAGTTGGTAATCCTGATGTATGTCTCTCCTGATGCTGACAAAAGTGTTGGTGTTGGTGTTGGTGTTGTGGTGGAGAGGAGAAGCAGTTGCTGTGCACTCTCTCAACGTAGAGACGAAGCAGGAGACGCAGGGATCAGCACGACTGACTGTCCTGATGGAGACAAACAAAGGTCAGTCAGATTACAGCGGCTCCAATGCACCGTACTATTTATTAAAATGATCTGTGCAAACGTACTGTCAGTGTGGGCACATCTTATAGCTGAGCCACAGTATGAAACTTTTCTCCCTGTGATTTCACATTAAAGATGTGTGGGGCCTGCACACTGTTTTCACACTGTTTGACACTGACTGTCTTTAGTTTTTTGATATCACTGTTTCATGCAGAAAAAGTTATTTCTTTGTAAGAAAAGCAATAAAAAGTTAACATTACAGTTAACGTATGATGAGAGGCACAGGTTTTAAAAGTATTAATGCCTTGAAATCATCCCCAGCTCTTTCCTTGTCCTCATAAATGAAATATAGTTAATAGGCAAAGGGCCTTGGCTGAGATTTGTGTGCAGTCTGAGAGACAGAAGCCAGGGCAACAAATATTTGTGAGCGGGCAGCACCATTCCTTCTCTTCCTTTTTTTAGCAGAAATAGGATGAAGCACCGTTATGCACGCTGCTGCAGTTGAGAAACCACTGACTAATGCAATATTATGATCCGTCCTGTGAGTCATCGTTGAACTCTTCCCCTTTCTGTCATGGTCAGCCATCTGCCTCATGCCAAAAAGAGTTTGGAATATTCTGATGGTTTTAGTCTAAACCAGAACTGTGATTTTGAATGTTTGTGACAGCTGATCACATGTCTTCTTGAAAGGCATGACAGCTTGGATGTTTACGAATGAAAACTGAAACACATTTATATTTGTCCAAATGTAACATTTAGTAACAGTTTAGGTCAGTGCCACAAATACTTCATATATGCAGATGTATATGATATTTTAACCTGTCATAACAGGAGTAGACAAAGACAGTATGACACACTGTTAATCCCCTAATTTCATATCACTAATTTAGAGATCATTTACAGTTCATTTTATGGGAATTTACATGTTTTTTTTCTTCAGTCAGGTCTTGTCTGGTTTGGAGGAGTCACTAAAATGACTCTCAAAAGTCAGTATCATCAAATCAAATTTCCATCTTTAATTAAGAGGACTGCTGTTTGGATTGCACCAGTTATTCATAAGTCTATTAGCAATGGATGCTGCAGGGCAACAGTCATTATCTTTGGATCAGCTGGGTTGATGCTACACAGGAATATTACTCACATAGTAGTCTGTGATCTGTGACAAGTCTGCTATGAGCTTCTTCAGTCTGACAGGGAAGCCCTCCACAGAAAGGCAGCACTTGTAGCTGTACATGGGAGTGGAGGCAGTGCTGAAGAGGGAGAGGAGGACAGAGATAAGAAGAGTGGGGCCCTCAAGAGTGAAGATGCTGCTGGCTCAGTGGACGGGACGTAGATGAAATCCTCTGACTTCTGAGAGGTAAAATCTTCTTGGT
>JAPZEB010000012.1:23723960-23746957 GCA_029783705.1 Chaetodon striatus | reverse complement strand
GAGAGGAAAGAACTCCCCATCCAGCTCTCCCCTGTGACATCCCACAGCACGAGTACAGTGTCAGAATTGGTTCCTGCTGTCAGCTAAGACACTGATTGGAGGTATTTTGTTTGTGTGCTTCTTACTTTTTTGGGCTTGTGTGCATTTATGTTGGGTTGTCTGTGTTATCAAAAGCGAGAGTTGAGCAAATGAGTTGGTCTGCCATGTGTACAGGGAAGTCTCCAATCTGTTCCAGGCTGTAGCTGTGTTGTTCTGGCTGACTAACAGTACAGCCACAAAGTTACAAAACAATGCTGCCACTGATGCCAAACACCAGATGTATAACCGTACAATTCTTTCTGTGTTTATTTTGTGTAGTCCAGAACACACTGATGCAACATTTTACATTTCAAGACAATGGTCTTGTCTTTTTGTATTGAGCTACACCTAAACTGTGGCGATGCGCACTTAAGCAAAGGTGAACACGCTGCCTGTTGTTTATGACACTATCCTATTTCACCAGAGATGTGGCATTTTTCAGTCTTGCTACACACCACCAACAGTTGTTATCAGTCACACATATATGGTTTAGAAGGGACCTGCAACACCCAGTGGCCAGAGTAATTGGGATGGGAGCAAAGTAGGATTTTTTCTTTTTTATAATGTAAGATTTAGATACACACTTTGAGGGCAAATTTCAAAAATCAAAGACTTAAAATGGGGTTGATGCAGTAGGCCTATATGTAACGTTTGTAGAATGAGCAAGAAAGCCTGTGATGGCAGGGGGTTGGAGCGGTGGATGGGTAAAACAAATACAAGACTTTAACTCCCAAGACAAGGGTCTCTCATCACGTGTGAAACCAAAAGTCAGCATGGCTTACTTTAATGTACTTTAAGTTTGTCAAATCATGTCACGTCACATCTAGGGATGTGATGTCACGTCATGACTAGGGGTGTGCGTGATTAAAGTCTGAATTAAAATTTTCACTTAGTCGTCAGGGAATGTAGTTGCCAGGAACATCCCTAATCATGTCACGTCACGTCACATCATGTCACGAATGAACATATTTTAACCCAAACCATGATCTTTTTTCTAAACCTTACCATGTTGGTGCCTAAACCTAACAAATCCAAAGTTAAAGCTTAAAACTGCTCCCAGTGACAAGTGATAACGGGCATTTTGAATGGGTTGACAACGGCCCTCTGAAGCTACTAGTAGGTACAGCAGAGCCCTTCTGACCCACATCTTTGAGGCTGATAATGGCCATTCAATTGAGTGATATAAATGGGTGCCCACACTTTGTACATACTGACAGCAATTTGTTGAGCTTTTCTCTTCCAACATAAAAGCACATCCCTCATGGTCTACTGGCTTTCACGGGAGACATAGAGAATTTCATTATTAAGGTAGAAAAATGCCTGGACCTGTACAAACCACAGCTCAGGCACTGTAAAGATTGTTTATAAAAGCTAGGAAGATTGGCACTTTAAATGGGTAATCAAGTCAATTAACACACAAGGTCCAGCTAAATCCAGCTCAGCACTCCAGTTTTATATTAAAATATATATACTTTATGTTTATTATGCGAGGCTAATGAGGTTTGTGTGGGAGCTTTCTTTCTTCCCTGTGAGATTCTAAGGTCAGGGGTAATGTTCATACTGTGGGTGTTGTGAAGCCCTTGTAATGACTAGAATAGTCATTAATGGTCTATAAAAGTAGAGCTAACTTGTAATTTAATGATGCAGTTACATTTATTTTATTTTTTATTGTTTCTTTGTCTTCTATAACTGCTCAGGTTATTATGTTGTTGTTTGTATTCATTTGAGTGTTTCTTTGACCAGTACTTGTGGTTCCCCTCGAGTATTTTGCCAAATTATAAACTGTATTAATATGCACTTTATGTATCAAGATAAAAACTGATCCCTCATTGGAAAATTGAGAAATGGGCATTATTTATTATTTATTTTTAAGATATTTATAACCTGTAGGGTACAGATAGGCACTCCAACATATCAGTGTTCAACAGACATGCACACAAATACATTAACATACAAATACTGTAAATAGGATAAACTCACGTGTGAAATCTCCTCATGCAGGTTGGCCATATTGGCTGATAGGAGAAATCCCTGAATAATGCCAAAATTGGTTGAGGAAGATTTTTTTGCAAGTATGTTAACTGGAAATAATGAAATACAGCTGCTGGGTTTTACCAAAGATGCCACACTCAAATTATTATATTGATATCATTATTGTGTACTGATAAAACTTTTGTTTGTGATAAACTACTAACGATAGACCTTGGACCGTTGTTCATTTCTGCCTTATGTTAAACATAAGTAGTGGTGTCTCACCATGTGTCAGTGACAAAGCTATGATCTTTATATATATTTGTCCATCAGTGCATGTCAAGTTATGTGTAAGTTGATTTTTCAAGCTGCTGTTAGTCTGTAATGCTTTTAATGAGACAATCAGAAAAAAAAAAAAAAAAAACGTGAAGATCGTAGCACACCAGAACATCTCACAAGACTCAGTCATGAGCAAAGGCAGAGTGGGGGGCTTCTTTTGGGGTACCTCAAGCCTCAAATGTTTTCTCTAATGTTTTCTACAGTGACCATAGGTCTGACTGTGAGTGTGAATGGTTGTCTGCCTCTATGTGTCAGCCCTGTGATAGTCTGGCAACCTGTCCAGGGTGTACCCTGCCTCTCGCCCAATGTCAGCTGGGATAGGCTCCAGCCCCACGTGACCCTCAAGATGATAAGCGGTTATGAAAATGAATGAATGAATGAATAATAATAAACTTTATTTATATAGTACCTTTCATACAAGAAATGCAGCACAAAGTGCTTTACAGTAAGGCCATTATAAGCACTGAGTGCCTCACATGAAATCAGACATAATAAAGTAATAGAATTTTAAAATCATAAAATACAACATTTTAAAAGTTTCATCAGCATGAAGCACAAAAAGACAAGAGTTTCAGACCTCCTTCTTCTGTCTTTCTTTCTCCTTCTTCTCTGCCTTTTTTTGTCTCTCAATTCAATAGCTTTCTTTTAAAAATATTCAGTGAGCTAGCTGCCTTGATTTCTATTGGCAGTGTGTTCCATAGCTTTGGGATGTAATTGACAAGGGCTGCTTCCCCGACTTTCTTTTGGCTGTTGTGGGAACCTCCAATAAACCATTGGTGGATGATCGCAGTGTTCTTGGAGGCAAATAATCAAAGGAGTTAGCAATGTACTGTAGCTCAGTCCCAACCCATTTAGGGCTTTATATACAAGGAGGAGCTTAAAATCAATTCTAAATGTAACAGGAAGTCAGTGTAGAGCAGCTCAGACTGGCCTGATGTGCTCTCTCCTCTTAGTTCTGGTTAATAGCCGAGATGCAGAGTTTTTAATGAGCTGAAGTCTCTCAGTGGTGTTATCAGGGAGGCCAGTAAAAAGTGTGTTACAGTAGTCGGGTTGGCTTGAGATAAAGGCAGGAATCAATTTCTCTGGATCACACCAAGACTTGTATCCTCAGATTTAATCCAGGGAGTTGAATTCCCAAAATGATTAAGAAGCATTTCTCTTTTTGTTTTGGGGCTGACAAGCAGGATTTCAGCGTTGTCTTCATTTACCTTTAAAAATGATTGCTCATCCATTTTATTTATTGCCAAAAGACAGGTAGTAATAGAGTTTATGGCTGCAGCATTGTTTGGCTCAGGAGAGATTTACAGTTGCGTGTCATCCATGTAACTATGGAAACATACATTGTGTATGTTATGTAGGCAGGTCTCCACTTCACCCCTCTTGGTGCAGGAAAGCAAAAACAAAGATGACTCACATCACATAGATGATGGTGCATACATGCAGAGAAATGTTTCCACATTGCTGTATAACTCCTCTGATACATCCCAGGATGTTCCCACACATTTCAAGGACTCTTGGAATGTCCTGTTTGCTTTGACAAATTTCAGAGTGAGGACTTTTTTTGATCCTGCAAAAACAATTGCGCTTTTACAGCCTGTGAGGGCACATCCATGAGCATCACATGGATCATCTCTAAGCTGAGTAAGATTGCTGATGTTGATGTACCTTGTCCGATCCAGAGCGCCACATTTCTGATTCGAAACTGAATTGATTTTTACTTGCGACATATTTTTACATTGTTGAGTTGGTACTCAAGGATCTGAATACTTCTTCCTCACTGGTTTAGTATTACTGGTCTAGTCAAGATGTAGTTTATTTCTTATTTCCAAGTTATTTCCAGGTTTTGCAGATCTAATAATAATACAGACATTAACTTGATCTGAGTTTCATCTGACTGATGTGTAAGTCAGAGGATGAAATGATTCAGTGAAGGCCTCACGTCAGCAAGGTAATGTTCATTGTGAAGACTTAATTTGACTGAGTCATGCTCCTGCTGCTGCGAATAATGATGATGACGATGTTGGGCTGCATTTTTGGCTAAAAACACTGTATTTTTATTTATCCCCACTAGATGGTAATGTAGAGCAGATGTCACGTCTTTGCAGTATGAAAGGAACTACTCATAGCTAGAGGGTGAGAATATATATATATATTTATTATTGAAGTTTAAATTAAGCCATTTTTTAAATAAAAACATTGCAATGAATCCATTTCTTTAGTCTGCATACTAATCTTACACTCTGGTAGAAGCACACATACAGTACTTTAACAACTTTATATTGTTGATAAATATAAATACTTATGCATTTAGGTCATGTTAATTATAAATATTGCATAAAAAATGGTCCACATGTTGGTGGATAAAATAAACATTAAGTTAATTCAAGTAAAAAAAAATAAAATAAAGAAATGCATGATGGAACAGAAGTGTAGTTAAGAAACCATCACTCTGCTTGCAAGTAATGTCAGGTCAAGAGTTACATCTTTGATGTTAGATCAGGGACTCATCAGCTGCAGGCACTTTGGGATTGCAGTGTTGAGTTTGCTGAGTTTCTGTCTCAAGCGTGTGTGCTCGGGCCAAGTTCCTCCAGCCATCCCAGGACAGTGTCCAGTTCTCCCACGGCCTTCTGTGCAGCCTGGTTTATGTCGAGCTGCTCAGTGGAAAGAAAAGA
Source organism: Chaetodon striatus (assembly GCA_029783705.1). Classification (NCBI taxonomy): domain Eukaryota; kingdom Metazoa; phylum Chordata; class Actinopteri; order Chaetodontiformes; family Chaetodontidae; genus Chaetodon; species Chaetodon striatus. Next base: position 23,741,897 of record JAPZEB010000012.1, on the reverse strand, counting down.
AGAGAGAAAACAGTGGATTTAATAATGAGCTTAGGATTTTCTCTTTGCTTTGTCTTGTTAGAGTCAAGTTTGGTTAATGGAAGTTACAGCTGGAGTGTTAGTGAGGAATTCATTTTCTTCTATTAAACTATCATTAATGATTCTTCCCTCAGCACCTTATTGGCAGAAAGTAATTTACATAATTTTCTTTGTCGTTTTTTCAATCAGGATATTCAGCCCAAAGGTAAATGATATTTCTTATTGATTACCTTTAGTCAAAGGTAAAAAAAAAAATGTTTTGGAAACAAACCTGCCATATTAGTCAGTGATACCTTAGTAAATTAAGATAATAAAGTACTCCAAATAGTTAAACTGCACCTTCTGCAGTCCACTGTGTGGATGCTTATAAATAGTGAGTTATTATTCATACCTTGATAAATTCATTATGCAGGGAGTCAATCTTTCTCTGTGTGTCCTCAGCACAGTGGCAGTGCTGCACAGAACAAAGCACAATTATTAATACAAATTACTGCTGTTTTTGATTGAGGCATTTTTTTTTAACATCTAAGTTATTGAAAAGCTAGCTTACACATTTATGGATATCTCTTCTGATGGTGACAAAAGCATTTGCCAGAGCGCTGGAGCAGCGTTGCTCTTGTGGCTGGGAGGAGGCGTAGTTCCCAAACACTCTCTCAACGTAGAAACGCAGCACGAGACGCACGAAACAGCAAGTCTGACCGGCCTGATAGAGACACAGAAAGGTGTGATTACAGCAGCTCTACATATTCATCTCACACAATCACATACTGTTTATTAACTCTTTATCAGTGTATGTAGGGCAGGGAAATTTGAAACATGTTAAAAACTGTACACTAGAGTAGAAAGAACCAGGGTTGGAGCCAGAGGTTGTGTTCATTTGGGGCTCAGCCCAAACATAAGAGGGTCCAAGGGCATGCTCCCCCATTTACAGCAGCTATATGTTCTAATATCAAGCCATTTCAGATAATGAAATGCCTATTCCGTACATCCGTACATCATTTGGAAAAACATAATAATATAATGACTGTCTGAATCTGTCTGATGTCACTATTTTCAAATTAAAAAACATAGGTAGGGCAGAAATTTGGGTGTAGACAGCAGTAATATTGACACCTATCTCTGTTATAATATGCTGTATAAGAGTTCACAGAGTGAATGTTGAGCTAAACCTAAAAGATTCAGGGTTTTTAAGAAAACATTTGAGGGTGGAGCCCCAGAGGCCACCCGCTCCACCTCTGGAAAGCACTCCAGCACATCATGGTAGAAGACTCACCTGAACATGCTTTATCAGTGATTTGTCCAGGAGTTTCACTCCGATCTCACTGTCTCCGGCTATCTGTAACACAAAGACCACAAAGAACACGTTAGAATCTCTCTCCACTGACAGGTGCCATAAACAGTGTTTGCTGTGAACAGTTTCTGATATTTGTGTGTAGTTAAGCCATTGTCTTCGTCTGCATGTGATGCTGGATGAAGCAGCATGAAGTGTTTAGTGCTATTACTATGTGTGTATTAAACTCACCGCGTTTGATCGTAGGGAATTGTAATGTGTGCGCAGCTCATGTGTGTGGACATTGACAGAGCAGCTGTTTAGGGTCAGAGCTCGGCCCTCCACATGTTCATGCAGACAGGTGAGGAGGAGGAGCAGGCAGAGAGAGCTTCCAAGCAGCATCTTCATCATGGTGGTTGTCTGGTGGCAGAGCTAGCAGAAACATTTTGTTTGTTAAAATCTCTCCAGATAAATTACTGAGAATCATACATGGGTAAGGATCATCTAAGGAGTTAGTTATTGATTATTCAGTTTGACATATATTTGATCAATTAAGTTTATAAAAAGCAAAAAAAAAAAAAGAAATAAAATAGGGAAAAAAAGCAGCAAGTCCACAAATTTCAGAAGGTGCAACCAGCAAATGTTGCTGCATTTTACTTTTTAAATGACATTTGGCAACTAATTGATTAATAAAACTGTTTTTTTTATTTGGTTGATAAGCTAATATTTTAGGAACACAGTAAAACATTTATTTTACCATTCAGCGTATATTTAAAGCATATAAAATATTCCTTAAAAAAAAAAAAAGACATGGGATTTGCATAAATTATCTCATCCTGCTTTTATTTTCTTGCTTCAAAATCTAAATCCATTGTGATGTTCAGGTATTATCACCAACCACCATGACCCCGACCAGCACCACCTGTGTGTTCAGACTCACCTGTGTGTGTGTTACTCAGAGGAAGAGTCCTGGGAGTGATGTGCCTTGGTGCCTCCATGCTGTCTCCTCTTATAGTGGACTGAGGGGGATTTTTCTCAGGCACTGCACAGCTTGCACAGACACATACACACTCATGTACCTGCTCATGTGCACACGAGTTAGTTTACAGGAGGAGGAAGCATGCTGTAATTAAAGGAACTGATGTCTCAATACCTGATTGGCAGAAAGGGAAACGGAATGATAGAAGATTTCCTCCTCCCTGATTTGTGATGTGGTCATTGTAAAGAAACACCTTCGCTGTCTGTGATGTCACTATTTAATGAGTCATTCATCAGATGCGCAGAGTGTCGTCACTCCTCTGCAGCATTAATTTATTCAGCTGTGTGTCCATCATTAAAAAGTGCTCATTGCATCATTGATGAACTTTTAAAGTATGTTGGTGTATTATTTAGGGTGAAAGATGGGTGTGTTTTGCTCCAGTAACAATTTGTTTTTGGGTTCTTATAGACCTCTGATGGAAAAGCTGTATGTGTTCAACTGTATACTGAAAAAAAAAACCCATCCCTCAGGCCAGTGTAAGACATACCCCTACTTGTTTTCCTTGAGGAAATCACTGGCAGTGACTTAACGCCTGTCAGACAAGTCCTGATCGGAAACACCAACAGGACCTGTTCACCTGCTTATCCGGCCAGGTTAACTTCTGATGACTGCTCAAAATTTACCTGCAGTGGAAAGAATCATGAGCAGGGAAGTCCAGTGGAGAACAGGAATAACTGGTGTCCACGAATACATTCAAACATAATCTGATAGTATAAATAGAGAACTGTAAAAGTTCCAGATTTCCTCATTGGAAGTGCATGTCAGTGCATACAGTTAAAAATAGATGCCAGCACTTCCCAGCTCAGGAATGCTCAGTGGTGGTTTCTAACCACTAGAGGTCGTCACAAAGCTTTTTTAACATGGAAAAACTTGGAGTGATCCAAGTCACAAGTCTCTAATTCTGCAGCACTGCTTCAGCAGCTGGTGAATGTGTCATCAGCTGGTCTCAGACAGTTCTGTTCACATGATACACTTTTACTACTTTAACGCAAAGTATATGTTCCATTTTTCTGAGATTAAGTCTCAGTTATACAAGCCACAGTTTTAGTGTCTCAAAGGTTACAGAAAATGCCTTACAGTACAGCACAGTATCCTGCAAGTTATTTTGCAGCCCCTGAAGGCTCTCTGACATCCAGGCTGGGGCGAATAATGTGTTCTTGATATTCTCAGATGTATTTCTTCAACATTCTAGGTCTGTGCGCCAAATGGACATCTTGTAAATGCTGTTACTCTTTCCTCTTGCAGTTTTCCTCCCTGTTTCTGATATGTTTCATGATTTTTGGGACATTCCCAGAGGCCTGGTAGTGGGGAGTGGGGCCCCAATGGGAGGGGGGCCTTCGAAAAGCCTGGGATGAAAAGTTTGGTTTTGTTTGCAGTTTTATTTTATTTCAAAGTAATCAGTGCCATCACTAAATTTAATTGGCTGAATAAACCAGTTAAAAGACCTAACTTTGAGTAACAAAAAAAAAAAAATAGTGGAGACTCTCTGAGGCCCCTTTCACCACTTAAAGGTGCAAACTGGTTTAGCTCACTCCACACTAGGGTTCATTTTTAAACATAGCCAGAGGCGAGTGAGTGACTGATAATGCTGCAACGTGCACTGTCGTGTCTTTACTAAGAAAGGGAAGTTGGGGTTGCCAAAAAGAAGAGAGAGAAAAAGAGGAAAGTGAAAGAAAACAAACTCACCTTGTAACAAAAAATGCATATGGCCCAGACTTTGGTGCTTCGCCCCTGGACATTCTCTTTGGTACATGTATAGCTGGCCACCAGCATTGTTTGACCGTAATATTCGGTTGAATTTAGGTTGTGACGTCAGGTGATCAAAGTTCAATGTTAGAATAATGTCTAATACCAAAGTCAGTGTGAGGTAAAATACTGATGACAGATGATATTTTGGTTTTAAGTTGTGCTATTAAGTAACCAAAATCCAACATCTTCCTAACATCTCATGCCAACATCATCTTGACGTAGAATAATAACATTTAGTCATAAGGTATGAGGACCAGTACCCAATGTACAAAATGTCCTAATGTTAACATCCACACAACTTAAAAATTTTAACATCATTAGACATTTGAATCATCATCAACGTCATATTGATGTTGGGTGCCAGCTGGGATTGTGTTAACGTTCCTTTTTATTGTCCAGTGCTACAAGTAAAAACCTACAGCACTTAAAAATCCTACTGTAAGACAGAATTAAACTTTTCCCAGTTTTACATGTGCAGGGTTGCTGCAGGGTTATCAGTGGAGATATAATAGTTGGGAAGGTGGTGAGAAAATCTCAAAAATGAAACACGATCAATTGATCAAAGAAAAAAAAAGTTTTATTTTCCATTATTTATACAGAGCTTCTTTATACAGAAGAATAATATACAGGAGAGTAAGAAAAAAAGGATAAAATGACATTTTTACATGGAGTACCTTGAAAACCACAGGCACATTTGGGACAGTTTCAACTACATGGTAGTTATGTTTTAAACTGGTTCTGGTTGTGACTTCATCTGCTGCTCTGTTTGTTGTCCTCAGTGGCAGCTCTACTCTGGTCACATCTGCTCGTGAACATAACTACCCTTTATATTTGTAGCATGTCTGTCAATGTACCTGTATTTTCAGGCTTTACTCGTTCTAGGTTTTTTTTGCATTGCATTTCTAGAAACAAAAAATGACTGATAAAATGTAACAAAAACCTAACTCTAAAGGTTGTTATATCCACTCTTTGTAGATTCATCGCTCAAATTCTCTTGAATCTGGCAACAATGAAAGTTGAGCTATCAAAGCTTTACACTTTTTCATGTGTCTGTCCCTCTGTCAATAACACAGTCCCACAGTATGTACTGTTGGATATACCTTTTTCACTGAGCATGCTTTGCCTTTAATTTCAGTTTGCACACAGTGGCTCTGTGCGTATTTGTGTGTGTATACTGTATGTGTGCGGATCGTGTGCGTGCGTGTATAACCTCAGGCCTTTAGGCACAGTTCTTCTAAATGACAATAGAGTGGAGGTGTCTGAAGCACATGATGACATCCAGAGGGATGGGGGGGCTGAGGTGATTTCCGTCCAAACGCAGGTACCTGACGCAACAGAGCAGGTTCTTAACATGGCATCACTACAACAACTGCTTTTAAATACTCATTAATTCCTGACACAATTATTGTGTTCCTATTTACTTCCTATCAAAAGGATGCCACTGTACCAGTTTGTATTGTTGAGTGCCAAGTTGTGTCATGATGTGACGTACCTTAGTCTGGGCACCTGAGTGAGATCGCTCATGTCGGCCTGCAGGCTATATGGGCAGATCTGGGTGCCATTGATGCCTGCCGGGAAAACACGCAGTCATTAATGTCTTAATCCTCAAATCTTTTTTTCCTTCAAATAAGGAAGAACAAAATCTGCCAATGGAAGAGGATTACTTTACTTGCTTATGATACAAATTATTTAATTCAATCTTGTTATTTGTTTAGCACTTTTTAAAACAGAGTCCAAACAAGAGACACAAGAAGACATCAATCATGTCAGCAAACAAACAGGGTCACAAAGAAGAGCAGTAATAAAACAAATACAGACGAGACAACAAGGAGAAATGAATTAAAGGCAATAATTAAGGAAACGCCTAACATTAAGATTCACTTCTAAATGGTGATTTAAAACCTGCTCTGTCAGCCTGAGGCAAAGCTTTGCAGCCCTGTCTGCAAAAACTTGTTCAGCTTTACTCGCAACACGGAAATAGTCTCAACTCAGCTGCCTGAAAAGCATTTTTTTTGGCTCCAATAGGAAATTAAATTGTAATGCTCCCTATTAAGATCATGTCTATAATACATATTCAGTAGACATTATAATGCATCTATACATGTTGATAATCATGCATTGCAACTTATAAAAGGTTCAAAAAGTTTGTAAGTGGTGGCTATAATGTATTGTAAGTTAAGCAATACCAATGTTTTATACATGCACATTATAACTACCATAACCTTGGCCAGTTATAAAGACACACAGAGAACTGCTCTAACATGTCATAATGGATTATAACATCTATGTTTCTGCAATGGAGTTATGTCTCCTAAACATCAAATACACATTATAGCATTGGCAGCAGTGTATAAGGTTAGGGGCACTTCACCCAGATGGCAATTTCACACCTAAAATGTTCAATTTACTTTACAATAAAACAAACTTTAAAGCTGTCAAAATGCACTTTTTTTCTATGATGTACAAAGTAACATGCTCTTTTTTTCATTTTACTATTTATATATGTGTACCTGACACTATAGGCCTTTAACAGCTTTAATTTTGTTAGCTTTTTTTTTTTTTGTGTTTAGCTGTTAGTGTGCGTATGAGCAGCGAAAGAGCATTCACATGGCCGATAAATATGAGGGGGGCGTGGCCTCCAGCTCAGTTCGACCTGTTTGTCACTGATAGACGTGGTGTCATTGGAGCTTCCATAGCTGGTTACCCCAAGGCAATTCCCACGGTGAAAAACTTTACTGTGTTACTTTAAAGAACCGGGGATTACATTAAGTAGAGTCCCCATAACCGTGTTATGGTATCACACAACTGGTAACAACCTTGAGCAGTGTTGTAACTTTACCTAAAACTCATTAACTTATTCTGTGGTGTATTATTGATGTTTATAGACATTATTCCATTTCATAAACTTTTACTTATATAGTTATAATGTGCTGAGTAAACCAGGATTCAGATTCTTCTTTCAAACACTGGTGTAACTTTGGCATGGAGGGCTAAAGCATTAGTAATGCTGAACTTATCATACATCATGTCCACCACTCATAATACTTTACAAACATTGTTATAAGTTGTTATGCATGATTATAAACAAATAAAAAGAGTTTCATAAGGCCCTATGAATGCATTATAATGCCTTATTAATGTGCCTATAATGCATTATAGACATGGCCTTCATAGAAAGTGTTACCAAGTTAACATGAACAAGTTTATGCCAAAATCTAAAAGTAACTGAATCAGGATCAGGGACATCTTTATGAAGAAAGATTATGATAGTGTTGGTTTCCATCTTATTTCAAGGGTAAAAAAAAGATCTTGAATGAACTTTTTTCTTTTTCTTTTCTATGGTATTGCACTTGTTTCAGTTGTCCTCACTGTTATCCTATAATAATCTTTACAAGTATGCAACAGTGCAGCAGCTCATGATCATCATAAATCCATCATGTTTTGACAGACTAAGCAAGGTTGAGTGCTTGCTTACCATCAGAAAACAAGCTGTGAACAAGTGCATGTCAATTAATAGTAAAACACAGCTGCTCACATTACTGTTAATGAATTAGCACCAGGTCTGTAAATCTGTAAATAGAGTAAATAAATTAGGATGAGGCATATACAGAAGGTTAAAGCTGATTTATTTATGTATTTTTTGGCCACTGGGGGGCAGAAGAGCTCAAATAAGCTGAGAGAAACATATTAACGTTTTACGGCTGACATGTAAGCAAAGGATGGTCTATCTAAACATGGATCAGGCATCAAGTGACATTAGCTTTCATTGGGAGTCCCGTCTCTGGCCATCTGAAAAAGAAATCTGCTGTTTGGTGCTGGATAAGGTTGCGTACAGTAGGTTTATCCAAGCTCTTGTACTGCCACTTGTGATAAGGTTAATTGGAACGGTAAAAATAAGTCAAAACAGTGAGGAAGTGGGTTGTAAAACCAAAACAATGAGCTGAAATACACTAAAACGCTCCGTGTAGCTCAGTGGAACAGCAGAGTCAGGTGATAAGTCTCTGGCTTTGTCACTAGGATGTTTTGGCATTGCACATAAGTAGTCATTTGATGTATTGTCATTATAAAAATATTGATCAGTGCAGCTTCAAGTACACCGAATGCCTTTGTTATAGCATGTTATGTTGACATATTTCTGCTGCCTCTCACAAAGTGGTGCAGACTGCTGCTGAGATAACTTACTCTCAATGGTGTTGTGGTCCAGGTGCAGGTGCTCCAGGTGACCGTTGAAGAGAGGAACAGAAGCGATCTGGTTGTAGGACAGTTGCAGGTCCAGCAGGGTGGATATGTTGAACACAAGCTTGGGAAGACCTTTATCGCTCAGCTGGTTGTGGTTCAGTCTCACAAATGCCAGGTGGTTTAAACCATCAAAGTAGTCTCTGAACAACGATGAGACAAACAGTTGTAAAATTTGACACACAGCTAGTGTTTAATAATGCATGCATGCAGTGAGTGTATGTAGGTGTGTCCATCAGCCATGTGACAACATGTGCACTGTATACTTGCTTTGGGATGTCATCTATACGGTTCCTGTCCAGGAAAAGCTGTATGAGGCTATTAGGTACACCAGCAGGCATCTTCTTCAGGACATTGTGTGCCAGATTGAGCTGCATGAGGCTCTTTAGGTCCTTAAATAGGTTCTTTCCCAGGTCGCTGTCACTCAGCTGAAAGAGAATTCATCAGATGCATCATGTTTGCTCTGGAAATGGTTCTCATACCTTAAGTGCACAGACCAGGAAGATGTTCGCAAAGGTACTCTTAAACAGAGGTTTACCTGGTTGTGGTACAGGTCGAGCAGTGTCAGGTTTCCCATCTTGCTGAAAGCACCGGCAGGGATCTTAGAAATACGATTCCTACCGAGGCGGAGTTGTTCTAGGCTTGCTGGGAGACCGGCGGGGACCTCTTTCAGCTGGTTACGCTGGGCATACAGGTACAGCAGTGCTGGGATCTTCTCAAACACCTGCACAAGAGATAGACAGAGAGAACATATGTTTAGATGGTTTTATATACATTTTAAATGTATATGTTAAAGGTGCAGTATGTCATTCTGGAGAAAGATGATTGTTGAGTTTCATTCCCAGATTGTCAAACAGGGGCCTACCGATACTTTGAGTTGGTGGTTCGACTAACAACCCAAGGTCATTGTTATCTGGGAATGTGACTCAACAATTAACTGTCTTTTTCCAGAACTACATACTGATTCTTTAATAGAAGAAACTTCCTGACCATTTTGTCTATTCGATGAATGCGGTTGTTGGCCAAGTTGACCCAGCGGATATCGGTGGCATTGAGGAATGGCTCTGCCGTCACTTCTGAGATGTAGTTGTTTTGCAGGTACAAATAGTGGGTTCTAGGTGGGATGACAGGGATCGCACGGATGTTCCGGTTCTCACAGTTGAGAGAATTGGGGTAGCTCGGTGAGCACATGCACTCTCGGGGGCAGTCAGGGTAGATGGATGGTGGGCCCAGGATGGGAGGGGGGAAGTCTGTAGGCTCCTGGGGCTCTGGCTGCGCTGGTACAGCAGGCCGGGGGACAGAAGGCTTCCTGGTGGTGGCTGGGCGCCTGGTGGGCTTCTTTGGCCGAGGTCTCTGGGTGAACACTGCCCCCATCAGGAGGAACAGAGCCAATGCAGAGAGGAGTCCCGCGCCGGCCTTCATCGTCCTGTGACAGAGCACAGAACAGAGGCTGCTGATTTATAGATGTTAGTGAATGTTGAGTGAGAGAGAGAGAGAGAGAGAGAGAGAGAGAGAGAGAGAGAAGCCTCTGCATAACTCACAACCTGTCATTTTGGTTGTGCTGGTTAGCCAGTACGGTCAGCTCACCCCACACACACACAGAATGTTTAACATCATGTACATTGGTCTTTTTTGTGTTTTTTGCTGTGTGTGGGAGCTGTGGGGCAGTGCTGCCTCTCAAGTGTACCATCCTAGCTTCCCTGATAAGCAGGCATTTAGCAGCTCAGTGCAGATCTCTGATTGCACTGAAAACTTCAGTAAGCAACTGTTTGTATTTGCCTTTCGATTGTTCCTATTCTGAAAGGGGGCTCTTCTTCTTCTGAAAAATATTCCCAAGCTGTACTGATTTTTGTTCAACCTGTGTTGAGAATCCTCAGGGTTGAACTGCCCAAGCAGTACCTAGACAAACATAAAGCATGTTTCTTTTGGATCTTAGCCATGAAAACTCTGAGACTGTAGAACTGTAAACCAATACATTCAGCAGTCGGCTGCCTCAACTTTTACTGCACTTTTATTTGAACATATAATTCTGCTGCCTGATGCTGCTCTTACTGTAGTTAAAATGTTGCAATTCATGACTTCAGTATCGTACTGAGCTGAAAAAATAATTAAGATACAGCATGTACTCTAAGAGAGTCAGGTTAAGCCACACTTTGATCCAACCTTTCCACTGTCCTTTGTGGTTTCTGGAACTGTGAATGAGTAGGAAAAGTATGTGAATCAATGCTTTGAAATGGTTAGTTATTGCCATGATGTCAAAGTGACATGGTTTTAGATGATGGAATCAGTTTAAATAAATGTTAAAATGGGAGTTTGAGGCTTTGTGATACAAGTGAAAAAGAGTGGGCAGGAAAGTCAGCAGGGATTTGTTTAATTTGATCAAATCGCAGAGGAGGAGGGGCCGATACTAGTACAGGAAATTAGTACTTATGAGAGAGAGGGAAGGAAAGGTTTGGGGATAAAGGCTCTATTGTCAGCACTGGTCCAGGGGGAGAGTTGTGAAGGGGAAAACTGCAGGTCTGGAAGGTTAAGGATCTTTGACCCAGGAGAGGCCCAAAGGAAATTGGGCTATATCCCAATAAGACTCTGATGGAGGCAATATGTATCTTTAAATCACTGGAGATGCAAGAGTGTTGCATGCAGATGTAAATACCTGCAGTTCAAAGCTTATATGCATTTTAATAGTATCTTTTTTAGAGAACAATGCATGTTTTAATATGCATTACAGTAAGAATTGCTTTTGTCTACATTCTAGTTGTTCATATTTTAGCACATTGATGGTGTACAGACTTGTCCTTAATACACCCAAGAGTCTGAACTTTGACCAGGCTTAATTTCAGGTTTTTGTAATATATGACTTCTCCAAAAATATGCCTGACAGATGTGTGCAAGTCAGATTGGCTTAGCTCTTGTCTGTGTACAATGCAGTAACCTCTGTGTCCTCAGACTGAGAGACTGAAAGCTCGACTGACACACACACAGATGCAGATGTTTGACTTAAGAGCACAACTATTTACCCATCAGTGGAGATAAATTCACTTGTCAAAGTAGAGTCCTCTTAATCCTAATGTTTGCCTTTATCCAGCATGTCTGTTTGTGTGCATTTGTTTCTTTACACTGTGCTCTGTACCTCATCAGCATAAGCTACTGTAAATAATCACCACACAGCTGTCAAAATACATATTGCTTTGGCACAAATGCACCATTACTTTCCATTCACTCTCTCCATTTAGGCAAGTCTCCAGCCAATTTGATAAACATCACATATGAATCATGGGGTAGGAATGAGGCTCAGAGCCATAATCTGTCCTGCCTGGAAAAACAAATCTGAACTTTTGTCTGACGATGTTCCCTGGCACTGCCCTTCCTTTTCCTTCTCAGCCACCCAGAGCCTCGCAGCCCCTCGTTCAAAACCTAAACCAGCCCTCCTTCCCCTTTCACTCCTGTCGTCATGATCAGTAGTCTGGCAAACAAACAGAGACTCAAATTTAGAGATGGCTGACTCATAGATTTGTTATTTGTGACCTCAACAGGCAAATCTGATCAATATGAGAACCACAAAGTGGGTCAGAGATTTTTGTAGTACCTCTCTGCATTAACGACCACATTCACATCACAGACTACCATGATGGATTAGAAAATGGGCCTAGGGGCCCAGAGTGTCAGGGGGCCTTCACCTGCAAAATGTCACTTGAATTAACACATACTGAGCATCAAAATGACCACAAAGAGACACATACACACAAAACCCTTACAATGAAATGCAAAAGAACTGCAAAATAACTACAAAAGGGGGAAAACAACCACAGAGATACACAAAATGACCAAAACAGACAAGAAATTACCCCAAAGAGACACAAACAACTACAAAGAAAAGCAAAACTCCCTCCAGGAGACATAAAATTACTTCAGAGATACAAAGCCACAAAAGATGCATAATGACTACAAAGACATGCAAGCAACAAAAAAAGAGAGGCAAAACCACCAAAGAAGTCTGTGTCTTGCTTATATGTAGGGGAGATGTAAGGGCCTGTGGCATATCTGTGCACAGGGGCCCGTCCTCTCATCATCTCCCCATGCAGATGACTGTATTTTATTCATTCCTAACCATTATCAACCAGCTAATTTTCACAATTTGACTTCAAACCAAAATAATGTGGAGACATTTGATCCTCCTTGTAGAACCACTGCAAGGTCACACATGCAAAGTATTGAGTATGTGTGCTGGAGCTTTTGATTATATTACAGCTGTATAGCAGATTTAGTTTGTTTGGTCGTCATAGAAATGCATAATCACAATTTTACATTTCCAATATTACAAAACATCCTTCAGGGAGATGTAGAGTCACAATTCCATGCCAAATTGGAAACTGGAATTGCTGATGAAGCTCATGTGATCGAAAGCTTCAGAACAGCTATTAAGTGGACCCACTGGTGGGAATGTTTCTTCGATTGCTGTTTCCAAGGTCAGCAATGCATTATGAATCTGGTCACTATATGGAAGACCCAGAGGGCAAAAAAATCTGGTGATCCATTTTCCAAGTCTGATTCAAGTTGTTTTCTCTCCTGTGTTTATGACTGAAGAGCTGGTGAAAAAAGGTTGTGCCTGGTAATCTTTTTTAAGGTTCTTAATCTTGTTGTCCATCTGTGAAAACAGATGTCGTGTTTTTAAGTTACTTTTTGGATTCATCTGTGAATATGTGGAATAAAAATGTTTTGGCAGGTTAATTTTTTTTTTTTGGCCGGATAATTTGTGTGAAGTATTTGTTGTTGTAACACTCATGTTGGCCACAAGAGGCTGAAGTGCACTGCTACCCCATGTTTTACATTACAAGAATGAAAATCTGTCATGTTTTCTTCCAGATGGGTTTTAATATATCCATGCACTCTGTACACAGGGTACTGTCATAAACTGGCTCAAGGTTTGTACAAAAGGACTGTGTAATGTGTGTTAGCAGGTTACGTAACAATTACAGTCATGTCTAGCCAAAAGAAAAACATGACAGTAATGTTACATAACTCGCTAACACACAATATATGTGTGTCCATTGAGAAAAAAAAACCTCTTTCACCCGCCAAATTTTTTTCCACCTGTGTCACAGATGAAAAAAAGGAGTAAAACATAATCCAGGCAAAACCATTTTTTTCACCTTTTCTTAAGCCATAAATACAGGAGAGAAAACAATTTAGATCAGACTTAGGAAAATGGATCACAAGAATTTTTTATCCGCACTTACCTCTCAGTGCTTCCGTAGTTTTCCCTGAATGTAAATCAATAAAAATTTAGACTAGCCATGACTCAAAATTAACGTATCGTTAAAAATATGTACTTACTCATGATTGAAAATGTCGTAATTTTCTTTTTAATATCTAAGACCAAGATATTATTATTATCAGTCACAGCACAATTTAAGATATTTTGAATTGCAGCTATTTTTGCACGTTCTAGATATCTTTACATTTTAGTATTATGAGTACTAGTACCAGACAAAAGTCCTCGTGACATTTCCATGTGTTTAAGGAGATTTAAAAACCCATAATTCTCATTCTCTAGTAGTTGTCAAACAAAGCTCTTTGTCACCACAAAGTCCTTGATGATCTTTCCAATTCATTTTTCCTCTTGTTGGCAGAACAGCCGCTGTCATTCCCTTAACTGAAAATAATCCCCACTGTTTTGTAAGACTACTAAAAAAACTCTTGAATAAGAGCCACGTCACGCACAACAGGATTCAGAGAGCTGACTCAGAAATCTGCGGCTAATAAACACAATTGCAAAACTCTCCAAATAACACAAATGATAAAAGAGGCGTCATAAAATTGCGTCTTCTGTTACTCAACTCATCTATATGTATGTAAGACATAGTTATGGGCAGTTAAGTCCACCTTAACTTAAAGATGGACTTCATGTTGAAACAGCTTGGTACACACACTCTGGAAATGTTGTAATTACAGAAGTATCTGCCCTCCTTTTGAAACCCTCATCAGCAGCAGATACTCTGCATAAGAGTTACAAGATCGCCAAAACATTTCCTCATGTGGGTGGGGCAGTGCTGCAGTGGCTGTGGAAAGGTTGGGTCTGTATCTATGGTGAGACAATTTTTATGTGTGGTGAAAAAAATTAAAGGGTGCACTGACAAAGGCAACTGGTTAACTTGTTAACTTGTTAATGAACTTGTAAAAATGAAAGTCAAAGTAAACTGCGAGTGTGTGCTCCTGCCTGACTGGATGCTGTCATCACTGCTTCTTTGTCCTGAGCATCAGCCAGCTCCACCAGAAATGATCACTGTTTTCCTTTTACATTCTTCACACTCTTCACAAAGGGATTTTAAAAAGTTCAACCCTCTTACAATTAAGTGATTCACCACAGCCTGTGATTTTGAAAAAAAAGTTGCATGCCTGAGATTTTTTCTCACATTTCCAGAATATTCCTTTTTTTTTGGTCTTTGCTCAACACCAGTCCGTGAATATGAATAACAAAACTTCCCTAAAGAGAAAGTCAAATTAATTTAAAGCAAAAAGTCCAGTCAGAATTACTTAAGGGTCCATCTGATGAGCTGCAAAAATATATATTCTTCTCCATCAGCTAAAATAAGCAACAGTAAGTTTTCCTAAGACTTTCTTCACTCTCTTCACAGTCTAACTTTCCTGCAGCAGCTGCCGTCCTCTCACTCTGATGGAAAAAGCTGAAATCAAGGTGAGCGCGCAGGAGAGGGGAAAAGCAGCAGAGGCGAAGTGTGCGGCGGCTCCCTGGAGGACAGAGTACCACTTTGTATGGCACAGTGTTTCTATAGAAACACACCAGCATGGCTTAGCTGTGCCTGTGCCAGGATTCCCCTCTTAAACACACTCTCACACATACACTGATCTTTCTTCCTCTCTGTGTTTCACACACACACACACACACACACACACACACACACACTGATTTCTGCCTGCATTCTTATCTTATTGATAAAGTCCCATCTAAAACACCCTGCCTTAGAAACAACAAATAAACTTTCTTACCTGCCTCTGGTACCTGCCCTCTTTTGTCAAGTCACAACTTTTGTGTCTTTTCTTCTGTCTGCCTCTCTCCCTCTTCTCCTTCCCCTCCCTCTCTCTCTCCCTCTTCCTCTGTTTCTCTCCGTCCCTAACCCTCCCCTCCCTCTCTCTCTCTCTCTCCTTTGGTGGACAAGCCTGCCTGTTGGGTTTGTTCCCTGGCTTTTTTCCCTCTGAGGGTCACACTGTTTCTTTCTCCCTCTCTGCTCGGCTCCAGGCCAGTGAGGTTTAATCTTAATTCCTTCTGGGAGACCGCTGGGCTCTTTCATGTGTCTGAACTGTGTCACAGTTTGTTATTATTTTTGCTGTGTTGCAGCATAGCATGAGAATGTTTGTCTTAAATGGACCAGGGTGCACGGGCATGTTTGCATATTTGTGTGTATGCACAAGCGTGTGTTTCTAAATCAGAAATGCTGTGAACACTGAACCTCTGTTAGGGAAAGCCCAACTGTAATCGCATCTCTCCTCTGTCTCCCACCCACCCTGCTATTGTCGAGATGACTGCACTCATACACAGTCATGTGCTTTTCATTAGCAGCATCCCCACGGCATCTTTTCTGTGTCAGTCGAATATCCAGGAGGTTTTTTTCTTTTCCTCTTCCAGCATCAGTAAACTCAAACAGTCTGATTACTGAGGTCCAGCAGGCATGGGGTGTTGTGGAGGGTCTTTCAGGAAGTGGCACTGTGATTACAAAGTGTAGAGCCTCTGTGTGTGTGTATGTGTGTGTGTGTATTTATGTGTCACTGGGGGTTAGGAAGTGGACATGTGTTTGCTGCCCTGCATTCCTGTAGAGTGAGCTGCAGCCGAAGGATAATGAGGCGAACATATGTGGGGAGCCGTTTCAAACACACATGTACATGCGTGTGCCTCCTTTTCTCCCACTTTCCTCCACTTTCTTTTCTCTTTTCATCAATTCTCCCCCCACTGCACTCCTGTCTTCTCTTCACTCAGCCACCAGGTTTGGGTTATTAAGCTCAGCAGGGCCAAACATCTGGTCCAGGCTGGTCCCAACAAGGAAAGGGGGGATATGTCAACAAATGGGACACAGGAGTGAGAGGGTATGTGTAACAAATGCGTCACTTTTTGGGTGGTTGCTTTTTCATCTTCTCTGCTACCATTTAAAAGAGGGTGCAAGAATCATATTTAATGACTCAGCTCCTCTGATCAACTATGGTGACCTCATTTCTCTGTAAAAGTTTTTATTTTGTGCTGCTTGTAAAGATGAGATCATTGGAAGCAGCTGCTTATTAACAGCGATGTCTAATGATTTGATTTAATGATTCATGCATCATCTCCATAATATACTATCACCAGAAGTGAATTTAGAACAGTAAAGTACGTGTTAAAAGTTTACATTGAATAAACTGGAAATTAAAGCAAAGGTGATTCTCTGAATGAGGCGGTCGGCCACAAATTGTTGGTATCTGGCTACTGTCTGGCGCTGTACTGACACTAACTGTGACAGGCCTGCTCTGTGGCTGCAGCGCTGTCTCCACAGAGGTAGCCAACAAATAAATGAGACATGCCATTTAATGCAAGCACAGTGAGCTGCAAACCAAGAACACAAACAAGGAAGGCAATACAGTGTGTGATTGAGTCGTATTAGGAGGAGACAGAGAAACATCAAGAATTACAAGTACCACAGTTTTAATGAAAGTACAGCCTTAAAATTATGGCAATTTACTCTGTTATCCAGTCCAACAGAGAAGTTACGACTAAATAAACTAATTTTGGTGTGTGTGCTGATGAACTGTTAAGTAACTCTTAAAGTCCCAGTGAAACAGAAGCTAGACCAGTGGTTCCCAACTGGTGGGTCATGGTCTAAAAGTGGGTTGTGGGTCCATTCTGAATGGACCGCAAGTGACTTGCAAGTTTGTATAAAACACACTTTGTTTTTAAGTCCAGTGACTTTACGGCATGGAGCTTTTATTTCTAAGTGCAGATTCCTGCTGCAGAGAGAATGACTAAATCAGACTAACGGAAGGAAAGCACATTTTTACATTAGGGAATCTACTTGGAAAGACATCAAGGAATGTACCTAAGCCTACATTTAATAGAGGAACAATAGAGAGAATTTAGTTTTGGTTTTTGTTTTGTTTCCTGCCAATCTACTGCTCAACACTCCACTCCAGTAGGTGGCGGTAATGCACCTGAAAGCTGGTTTGCCAACTGCCATTAAACTCAAAGAGGAAGAAGAGTGAGTGAGTGAGTGAGTGAGTGAGTGAGTGAGTGAGTAATGGACAGCTGCTAACAGAGACAGCATACTAGCTTGACAACATGGATAAACACAAGTATGAAACTGAGTATATTTAACTGTGGACGCCAAACTAATGGCTATGGAGAAATCTGGACTTCGTGGCTGCACCAGTTGAGCCCAGTCTCACTCCGAAGTTGTCGAAATCCGGCACTTGGGCAGTGACTTGCAGCATCAGAAACCAACAAAAAAACGGCGTCCTTTAACATAGGCATGATACGCGGCCGGTTGCCATTATAGTTTAATGGCTACTGCAGCATCAGAGGGGAATGTGGTGGGACGAGGTTGAAAGTTAAGGCAGCAAAAGTCCAAAATACTGTCACCCAGTAGAG
>JAPZEB010000012.1:23695700-23714288 GCA_029783705.1 Chaetodon striatus | reverse complement strand
AAAACTAATTTTAATAAGTTGCTTGTGTACCCTGTACAAAAAAATGAATTGTAAAAAGTTCTGTGACTATGTCTTGGTCAGACAAGGCTAGGCCAGCAGTTTAAGTTAGCTACACTAGCAGTCCCCTGGCTTTGCTTTATATTAAAACGACAAACATGAAAGTGGTCACTCTTTTATCTAACGCTTAGCTAAAAAAAGCAAATGGGAATATTTCCCAAAATGTCATTAGCTATTTAGTTCTTTAGCAGTAACGATGCATGACTGTTTGTGTCATTGTTTGCTGGCACATGATGAAATATCCTTTATTATTTCAACATCGGGTTGTTTTGTTAATGTTCTAACCAGTTAATGACGGTCATCTGGTTCCCCTTCTTGATTGATGACTATCACCATGGTATGGAGAGCTATTTCCTGACATACAGGCGTAGAATGTTCATGCTAGCTGGCCTTTGAATGTCGTCTTTGTGGTGTGTTTAAGTCTTGGCTAAGACAAGGCGACATAAGGTGACGCAACATTTGGCTTTCTTGCTGCTAGTTGCTTGATGTAGGTTTGGCGTGTCTGGGAATTTAGATAGTGTGATGTAGCAGATGGGCTGCTTGTATTGTGTTTACAGCCTCTCAGCAGCAACATGGAACCAATGAATTTTCCATCATGACTTCATGTGCACCCAGAGGACTGTCGGCTGGCTGTCACTGGAACAAACTTACATAGACTTTTATGGTTAATACTCGTCCCTGAAAGGAACTGTGTGTGAGTGACTCCTGCCTCTGGTAGCTGTCGGTCCAGACATAGCACAAGTCTGATCAGACCATCAAACACACTTACAGCATTCAAAAGACATGGTGTCACCTGGAAAATATGGTAGTGGTATTAGTAATGGTACACTGTGTGCACACGTACACACACAGACACACAAACAAAAAGTGCTTTGAATAGTTGAGTGCCTTCACTGGAGTATTGTGTGGGACTGCTTAGTGTCTTTACAGGAAGAGTCTATTTTAGGAAACATATCTTTTTACTCTTGAAAGAGTCATAAATACACTCTGTCTTAGACTTTATTTAACAGCCAGATCGATGTGTTGAACAAAGTAATCAGTTCATAAAAAGGATAATCATGGAAAATGATTCCCATCCTTGAGGTCTGGACCCCCAAAGAGGTCACATGATGACAAAATGGATAGAAATTAATCAAAAATATATTATACAACAAAAAAATGAGGTATGTTTTTGTTTGGACTTTTTCATGATCATTGCTAGTTTCTTGTGAAATGTAAGAAAGTTTTACCTCTTCAGCTATTTTAAAATAAATTAAATGTGAACAGTGTAATTGCAGAAATAAAGCTATGTGTTAATACATTAAGTATTTAAGCTATGATAAACAATCACAAGTAGGCATTGCTTTGTTTTTAATGGCTCAGTGTTTTGGGAAACATCCAGGGCACCCAAAAACTAAATTTTAACGTAGCCTGTTTTCTATTACCCAGAAACTGATGGCAACCATCTAAAATGAAGTAAATACAACTAAGCAAATCATCATCTGCTTTGCGTCCACAGAAGAACTGAACTTTCCCACACATTTTCCTGTAATTACATATCTTATAATTCGGACTTTGCGTTCTGTAATTATGAAGAAACCGTCTGACAGTTACGTGATCTTTATCTTGTAATGACAGGAAAATGATATTGCCATTTTGAGCTCTTTGCCTCATTATTACCATTAGGAAATATTCTCACTATGAGAACACAGTTTTCACCATTTGCGTAAACAGGAACATAATGACTCCTCCTCAGTGGTACTTCCATCTCTGTTCGTCACATTACGAGAAAATGCAGATGGTGTTATGATTAGTATGACAGTGTAACACAAACCTTTTACAGGGGTTTTGTCATTAAAAAAACACTCTGATCCACTTAAGGTTGCTCCAGCAGGTAATTGTAATTAGATGTTGAGTAAATAAGAAGAAGTGGCACTCATAATTATAAGATATGGGAGTTATAATAATGTTCATTTGGTTGCTCCTAGCTCCTTTTTATCCTTTAAAGGTTTCAAGTCAAACTCAGACACAGTCACCACTCAATGGTGTAGTCAACAGAATTAGATAAAAAGTAAATGAGATTGTCTTTGCAAGACTCATTTCTGTCAGTGAAGGAACTCATTGACAGTCTCTGTCATTATGTTTTGTCTCTACACAGTATCAGAGCTCTCCAGATGGTTAAATGCTTCCTCCAACAGATTTAACTGTGAGATGACATCACAGAGATGACACAGAGCAGGCCTGAAAAACAACGTGCAGAAATGTTACACATGAATGGAAGTCAACAAAGGAACAAATCTTTTAATGCTCCATTAAAGGTCAAGTGTCAAGGTAACAAAAACAGTTTACAACACGAGCTCTGCTGCTGCCAAACTGGTCTTTGTGCCTACTGTCGTTGCTCCTTTCATTACATGTAACTATGCCTGTTTACATTGAACATAATCTACCTGCGTAGTGTATAGAGATGTGAGATAAGATCAATTTTTACTAAATTATCTCACTTGATTATCATCTATCCTGTCCATTTATTTTTTTTACCTATATCTATATGAGTTTTGTTACTGTTTGAACTATCTAGTGAGATACTAAACTGCCGTCCCGAGGCCTGTACTACAAAGCAGGACTTGGACTTAGCGAGGTAACTTCAGGGTTAACTCTGGGTTTTCAGTACTGCAAAGCTGGTTCTCTTTTTACTGTGATAAATCACTGTGGTAACTTATGTTGAACAGCTAACCTGCTCTGGAGCAGGTTATCCTAAGAGTATCAGCACTCTGACCTCTGACCAATCAGATCACTGAAGAAAAAGTCAGGTAAGAAAAAGAGTAGCCTATATGTTGTTATAGGTCAGTAGAATCAGGGCTCTGTTTTCAGTGGTTTTTAAACTGAGCTTCTAACAAATGGAGTGATCTTTACACATTAAACACATGATTTTAGCAGTATGCAAAGTTTATTTCCATCTGCAGTGATCGCTGACAGTGTTTCTAATTTTACACTCTTATTCCATTACTGCAGCTCAGAATAACGTGAGACACCTGTGTGATGAGAACTAGGAACAAAAAGATAATATTTTACTGGAAAAATAATCCACACAACCTGTTATTGGCTCCAGTTATTATAAATGCAACATTTGGTTCAGATAAACCTCATCAGTCATTAACTAGGCTACTTTTCCACCCTTTACTTCAGAAGCAGAAACAGTCTGACATCACTTTAAAGTGTTTTATGTGACATACTCAAAGTAGTTTCGACATCATCCAACGGAAATAACAAAAATTACTCTTTACTGATGTGACATACAGCCTAGTGACCTCTATACGTAATGTAAGTCTCGACCAAAGGTGAACTTTTAGGTAGCATTTCCAATATCTCTGCATTTTTCATTATAAGATTACAGAGTATCGTTTACATCCTATGCCACCAACATTGTACGGTCTCGCAGTGCCAGACACTTTCGGTTCCGTTTCATGTCATATCATATGAAGCAACCTACTTAATGCGTGGTTCTGATGATGCCACTCGTAATTGACACCCCCGTGTCTTTCACATGAACATCTCGTGGCTAGATAGGAAAACCCAGAGTTGACTGAATTAGTTGATAACCAGCTTTGTAGTACCGGTTATCCAGACAGCCAATGTTAGAGTTAGTTAAAGCAAACAACGAAAAGATATCCTGGGTAAGTTGAACTTGTTTGGAGAAAACAAAGCAAAACAAAGAAGAAGACATATATCCTCCTGAGACCAGAGCTTTTATTTGGTACGCATTTTTAATTTCTCCTAGCTATTTAGCATCAGTAGGATCTGATAAGTATAAAAAAACACACATTGTGTTTGAACAGAGAGTAGTAGAACTAAATGATGTCCTCATATGGGGATTTATTTATAATAGCCCCAACTGTGTAATAAAATATAAATCTGTTCATTTTAATGCCTGGACATTGTTGTACAAAAACAAATTTACAAACAATGCAATATTTGTTCAATGTTTTGTAACTCGATCGGTTATAGGTAAAAAGAGGCAAAAACTAAACTGTGATTTATTCATTTTTTAACTCTATACATTTTCCCTGTTCCATACTCCAAGCTGGGAATGTGTCAAATGTTGCATAAATAAAGTCCCAATGTCCACAAACAAATACTTAATTGGTAAATTCATATGCAATATCAGACTACAAACAATATTACACATAAACAAACAAGTTTCAACCATAATATTTGTTCAGGTTTTGGACCGTGTCCACTTTCGTGTTGGGATCAGCTGTCGACTGATTTGGCAGAGATGGCAGCCATCTTGTTTTTACATGGATTAGTGTATTGTGCTGTTCCTACAACCAGCACAAAAATAGTGTCCACAAACAAGGACAACAGGTCTAAGTTAAGTAGCATGAATTATATGGAGCAGCAAAGACAAAATATGACATTCTCATATGAGGACGCAGGGTCTCAGGGGGATTTAGTAGACAATCTCCCCTTAATTGAGGCTGGAAACGTGAAATATATTTCTTTTCAGTTCAAAATATTTGCTAAATTTCACACTTATTATGGTTAAATGGTTTGTATTTCAGGTAGTGACAGCTGAGTATTGCAGCAGCTTAAAAAAAAGATAAGTACACAATATTATCTTAATAATGTCCATTTTATTTTTCTGTTGCACAAACCAAACTTCATGTTTTAGCATAATGGACATCAGCTTTCAAATTTAGGTTTAACAATATTTTGTAAAACAGAGTTTTAGAGAATTAGCAGATTTTCAACAGTGTAGTCAAACATTTTTATATTCCATGTGTGGACTGGTGTGGCTGTTAAACACTGCCCAGCTAACTGAGTCAGATAGTCTCATGGGAAGGCTACTGAATTTTGCCATTCATACATGTTTCCCTTTCCCCCTAAGACAGCTCAGTTTAACCAGAGCGCATTTCCCTGTACAGTCAGAAATGAGAGGGTTTGTCAAAGTTCCTATTCAGTAATAACACACAGATGTACGACCCTGCTGAGGCAGAACTTGGAAAAGATGGAATGAGAGAGAGAAAGAAACCCATGGGAATGCGCTGGTGGTATGAGAAATGTTTTGATCATGACTTTTGGCATCATGATAAAATAACACTGGTTTAGTGTACAAGTTCAAACTCTGGCATCTTTTGAAGGTAAGTTTTCCCTTCAGTGTTTGGGTGTGTATCTACATATTGAAGGCATAATGAATCAGATTCCTCTATGGTTTATGGCTGTAAGGCTGAGCTGTTTGACTTCACAAGTGATGAGTTGGCTAGCCAAATAAAAATCCTTAGTTGAGTCACGTCTTTCATAGATGAGGTCGGCCAGTCGCATACAGTAACCCTTGTTGCATGTTCAGAAGATGGATCAGATGTAAATACTCTCAAGCACTCGCAGGCAGAAGACCCAGTCATATGGCAGCTGGTGGTAGGACATTTTGTTTCCATCCAGTCGTAGGATCTTCATCCTGGAGTAGGACAGAGGTCCCACCTCTCTGCAGAAACTGGTCATATTGAACTCTGTGGTGAAGAGAGAGAAAACAGACAGGACTTTTTAAAAACACATACAGACCACATTTTATTATTAGAGACTCATTACTCACTAGAGCGACAGCCATCTGCTTATTGCTGCCTTGTCAAAGCACTGTAAAGACCAAACCAGAGCTTTGGTTTCACATCATGTGCCATGTGTTCATCATGTGTAAATTATCAAGATGAAACATTTCAATCACACTTTGACATTTGCCTTATCGAAGAGGGTCTGCACAGTCTGCACACATCCCTGTTCTTCTCAAAGAGTCTGCATTTCTTGAATGTGTCACAGGTGCTGTGGTGAAAACAGAGAATAAGGAAACCACAACGCCCTCTTTTGCTTTCTCACTTCATTTCAGTAGTAGAGCCTCCCTCGGCCCAGACGGTAGGCTTTGGCAGAAAGAGCGGCGGTAGCCGTCATGCTGCTAGCTAGACGATGAGGTGTGTGTTATTGTGAAAGTGTTTTGCCGTCTGTCTGTCCCGTTGGTACACAGCTCCGTTGTCTGCTGCTTCACAGATCGAGAAAACACTTTCTGCCAGAGCCTGTGAACCAAAATTACAGGCCAGGTCATTGCTGCCGTATGGTCATGTGAGTCAAAATGGCTACAAGTCTTCTGCAATGTTATTCAGATCCTATCGGCCAAAAAAGGTCAGAGTGATGGGGAGCAGACAGAGGGAGAGAGGGAGAGGAAAGAGGAGACCATGAAGAGGGGAACAGCATGTGCTTCTGGCTCATCTGGCACTCTTACCTCTGAATCCATCACAGATGTTTTCATACCACTCTCCTCTCTTCTTTGCTAACCTACTTTCCCCTCATCCAACCACCCAATATTCCCTCTCCTCTCCTCCACCCTCTTCTCGCTACTTCTCTCTCCATGTCTCCAAGGACCTCCCTTTATTCTCTCTCTTCTTCCATCCCTAACTCGCCTCGCCTGCTAGCTGTCCAACCTCAGCCCCTCTAGTGTCCGTATGCAGTGATGAAGGCCGGCTGTGTTTCTTTGCGGTTCCTGTCACATTTTCCACATTTCTTCTTCTCCCTTACAACATGGTTTAGGTGTCAGAACTCCTGAGGTGGTCAGCCACATACTTCACTTCACTGTCACAAGAAGTGAATGCATTGTTGTATCGTTAAATGTAGGAATGTATGCACATGTGTGGAGAATTAGCGTTTCACTGACATGAAGTCAGTGATACCATTAAAAGCACAGTGTGAAAAGTGACTGCATGTCGTATCTGTGTGTGTGTGTGTGTGTGAATGTTTTCTTTGTGTATGTATGCATCTCACCTTGTATTTGATTGGCCTCAAGGTAGAGGTACTGCAGGGTGGTGGGAACTGTGGGAGTAGTTGTTAGCTTGTTGTAAGAAAGGTCCAGTTCCACCAGGCTGGAGAAGTTGAAGACGTGCAGGTGGACGCCGCTGCTCTGCAGACCACAGTGACTCAGACGAAGGTACTTAAGGTCGAGAAGTCCTACAAAACTGTCTTCATCCAGCCCAGAGAGAGTGTTGTTGGACAGATAGAGCTGCTGGACAGAAGGGGGTAGATGCTTCGGGACAGACGAGAACGAATTCCCACTGAGGTCCAGCAGGTTCAGACTGACCAGACCTACAAGATGAGAAGAAGACACACACACACACACACACACACACACACACATGCAAAAATGAGTACTGCCAAATTTGTGTGACAGATAGAATGAGTGTGAACGCTGTCAATGTTAAATGCCAGTAATATTCAGTGTTAATGAGTGTAGTGAGACTGTTCCGAGCAGTCTCAGGGCCAAACATGAGGGTGTGACATGTCGGCCATCACAGTTAGAATAACAAAAACAAGCTGATCATTATCACATGACAAACATTTGTAAAAACTCAGGGTTTTGGACACTGTTCATTTAAAAATTCCCCACTTTCCGGAATCAAATTTCCAGACTTCTCTGGAATATTTGATAGTATGTTGCAAATTATTTGCCAGAAGAAGGTACTTAGCTTGTGCAAATCAATGAACACCAAACCCAGACAAGTTCATCCCTGCCTATAGACGAAATAAATACTTGTATTAATTTCTCTAACATATTACGTAAATAATATTTTATTATTGTTTCCTGTGTATTTTTAAGTCTCTTTTCCTAATAGAAACTTAAATTAGGGAAAAGGTTAAATAATTATCATGGCATCTGTGCAGTCTTGTTTAATTACTGTGGCCATGGAAACAATGATGACTGTAGCCCCGAAAGTATAAATTCCTTACGCAGAAAATAATCTGTTTACTTTTCTCGTAACTACATCACTGCGTAACTCATAAATGCAAATTCTTTTTACCTCAAAGATATTGCCATATTTTCTGTCAACCTAATTTTCCCGGGCCGCTGATGTCTGGATTTGGCTCTGTTAGGCCCTGCCTACACAGAACATGTTTTAGCAACTTGAGGCAACTTTTTGTAAATGTTTTTAATGAGAGTGAAGCTTTTTTTTTGCTTTTGTGTTGCTGTGTGCCTCACGTTTTGGCACTCTAGGCACCTGGCGTTTTTGCCAGGTGCCTATTTGCCGCAATAGAGGAGAAACTGGTTGTAGTGGATACTGGATACCCAGAGCTGTACGTCCTGATGATGGACAGCAGGTTGTCAAACTCAAAATATGCTTGGAAACGGCCATCATCGAGGCGAAGCTCCTGGACCAACTGGTGGTAATCCCCATGATCCACCCTCTTTTTAGGGCCTCTTGTAGCCACACAGATTTTGTTTCCCTGTGCCTGACAAAGTATTTGCTGACAGCCTCTCATCCTAAACCACAGCCAGAGCAAGTACCCTCTGCCTGTCCGTTTCAGTAATAGAGAGTTTCAGTAGTGGATTGATTATACGGGAGGGTTAGCTAAGCAGCTGATGGAGTGGTTGCCTGGCAACAATAAAAAGGCACAATAAGCGTTTTTTTTACTAGTAGCATTCATTTAAAAAAAGGTCAGTCTGGTGCGCCTCGCATTTTGCAACCAATAAGGCACCTGGGGTGGAGCTGTTCTGCAGGCTGTGACGTACAGACATAGAGGCAGCTCTGTGTGCTTTTAGTCGCACGTCATACTTATTGCCTCGCTCTTGATGACATCCAGCTTGCCCTGGCCTGCACTCTTTCACACAGTTGTTAACATTTTGGCTGAGCTGGCTGCCTGCTCAAAACACCATGAAAAACACTCTGCTTGTATGATCAATTTATTTCCTGAAAATCTGATTTATATATTTTAGAGAACAGAATATATGCAACAGTCTTGAAATAAAAATCCTTTTCCAAACTCTCTTCTCTTTTTCCATCCTAATCCAGATCTGGAAATCACTGAAATCAAATCCCATACTGTATTGGAACCCTGAAACTGTTCCCTAAACACTTATAGTAAAAGGGTTCAGGTGTATCAGATGTGTATCATGTTATAATTACAGTAGCGATCACTGACACAACACAATGCACTGTTTTCATTGAAATATTACTGTTCACACAGCATACTGAGCTGTTGTTAAGCTTTGCTCTGAAGAAAAGTTATTGTTAACAGGTGTTTGAATATTGTTCTATTTGCTAATTTCCAGTTGTAATTTCAGTTGTTTTATGACGCATTACATATTAACTCAAACTACCCTAATAACTGCTTGTGTTAAATGGAAACTTGTGGCCAGCAACAAAAGGAAAAACATGTAAGACCTTAATGTGTTTGTTGACTGTGGTATACAAGAGCAGGACTAACTTTCCACCCCAAAGCATATTCTGCATGCATAAAGAAAGGAAATGACACATTATAGTACCTTTGAGGTCTCCGTCTGTGATGGTTTGCAGTCTGTTTCCCTGCAGCAGCAGCAGCGTCAGGTTGTGAAGGTTCTGGAAAGCTCCGGGGCTGATGCTGCTGATTTGGTTGTGGGCCAGTCGCAGCTGCTTGAGTCCAGCTGGGAGAGCACTGGGCACTGATCTCAGGTGGTTGTGGTTTGCAAAAAAATAGGACAGCTGGCTCTGGTTCTGCAGGGCGGCCTTGTCCAGCTTGTCGCTCTGCAGCTGGTTGTGGTCCAGGATGAGCCAGCGTAGATCAGTGATGTTGGCCAGAAAAGAGGAGGACAGAGACGAGATGTTGTTGCCCTGGGAACACAAGAAAAAAAAGCCTGATGGATTTTGACTTTTCACACTTTCACAGTTAAAATAAAATACATGCAGCGTAGTGCAGTGGAGGTCAACTACTGGTGGAGAATGTACAATGTGAACAGGAAATGAAAAACCACTGTGGGTTAGTGGCAGACCATTGTAAAGACAACACACGCTCAGTGCCCGTGTCAGTGTTTGTTCTACCTGTAAAAACAGGTATTGAGTTCTGTCCGGCAGGCGGTGAGGGATGTCTGCCAGGCCTCTGTGGTCACAGTAGAGCGCTGTGGGCCAATGGATGGGGCAGTCACACTGTTCAGGGCAGGTTTCGGGGTTGTTGGCTCGGAACCAGGCTGAGTCCATCCGGCCCTGCAGGCTCGTCACACTGGGCTCACCCAACAGGCGATTAATCCACAGAGGAACACCTCCATAATCTGTGTTAGCTTCAGTAGTGGCTGAGGCAGAGTCAAAAATATACAGCAGCACCAACACGACACAGCACAGGGGAGCCATGGAGACAGCTACTGAAATCCAACCCTGCAAGTTACACATTAAGACAAAGGTGTTAGGTTAAGACAAACTGATTTTACATGCCAGAGTCAATTCAATAGTCACGATGAGCACTTTAATAAGTCTGTGAAAGTTGCATAATGTCTCCTGTGGCTCTTAAAGGGCTTTGTCAAGCACAGGGGTGTTTTGGCTTTGGCATGGGAACAACACATTTTTAGTAGAGAGCCTGCAGGTCATTCCGTTTGGAATCTGATGGAGGTTACCAGGCAGAGAAAGTCTAACAAAACCATTGTCTAATCAGTCACCATCTTGTTTTTTAGAGCCAGAAGTGACAATATTTCGTTGAGTGGGTGGAGCTGTGGAGGAGTGAGTGGTGGATCTGACTGAGAAAACATGCACAGAGCCGTGGTAGCATTTTGTTAATCACAAGGTAACCATGGCCTAAAGCATACCCTGCTTTATTATCTATTTTAGTCACAATGTGACCACAAGTGAACATCATGTGGTATTGCATAAGACTTGAAACTAGTGAGTGACTTGAGCCTGTTCACCTATTAGGAAAATGTTTTGTTAGGTAATAAATCAATGGAGAAGTTGGGTCATTTTCTCATAGACATCTGTAGTGCACTTTAACGTATTTTTGCAGCCAGTGGAGTTGCCCCCTGCTGGCCATTAAAGAGAATGCATTTTTGAGGCACTTCTGCATTGGCTTCACTTTTTAGACCTGGCAATAACACTTCAAACAAACTATGCTATCAAGCTGGGTTTGAGAGCTTGACCCAGTCTGCCTCAGCAGCATCACTTTCGACCTTTTCTTCTCAGACATGCAAGCCTTATCACTCTAGGGACAGCAATGTCAGTCTGTCTGATGGTCAAGTGATCCACCATATTGAATCAGACTTAAATATCTCAATACTGGATGGATTGCCATGAAAATTTGTAGACATTCATATGTTACTGAGGATGAATCCAAATGACCTTAGTGATCCCACAACTTTACCTCTAATGCCACCAGCAGGTAGAAGTTTTTACTCATCCAGTAAAATGTCTTGAATCTTTAAAAAATGTACCAGATGAATTGCAAGCAGCAAACTCTTGGGCTGAAAAAATAAGCCAATTCAGAAGTGCTAAAAACTGCAGTTCCTTGAATGGCCACATGAGGCTCCAGAAGCAAGTCAATTTCAATAAACCCCCATGTTAAAATGCCCAAGTTTATAAAACAACAAACAGTTTTGGTCTCTGTAGCTTCTTTCCCCCTACATGACAACGGTACAGGGAGTGAATTTTTATATATCTTACCTGTTTACATTTTATTAAGGTGCATAGGTTTTGCACAATTGCTGCCTGTGAGGCATCACCACAGTCTGATACAGATCCACCTCTCAAACCTGCTTCTTTAAATATGGTCAATTCTGGCTCCAAAATACCAAGATGGCGACGACAAAAATGCCAAACTTGAGTAACTGGAGTCCACAAACCAATGGATGACATTGTGGTGGCTACATCCATTATTTTACACAGGTATTGACGTCCACCTCAGAATCAATTGTAATGACTTTGGTGAGCCCTTAATTTTTCTTTCTCCAGCACCATTATCAGGTTAAGATTTTCAATTGGTCCAATACTTTACTAGCAAAGCTAATGACATCCCCCTGTACTTTGTGTTTAATGTTTAATGCTAATTAGCAAATGTTAGCATGTGACCAGGCTAAGCTTCGCTGAAAATTACAAAAACAAAAGCATCAACATGTTAGCATTGTCTCACTAATATAAGCTTGTAGCTCAAAGCCCTGCTGTGTTTAAATACAGACTCATAGATCTGCTGGTATGACTGTAGACTCTTAATCTTTTGCAGTTCCCTCATGTTGAAGTGTAATACTACTACTTGCTGGAGTGACCCTTTAAGGAATGATGCAACCCTTAAGCTTTGAAAATCCAGATGAGTAACAGTTTCAGTGTGAGGTCAAAAAAGGTCACTTTTTTTTTTTTTTATAGCAGCCTCTTTCGGTGACACGTCTCAAAGAATCAGAGTAGATTTAATGGAAATTGCATGGCACAGTTTGAGGTGCAGCACAAGTTGGGATGGCTGCTTTTGCACACACACATCAAACTTCTGAGTATGAGGGAAGAAAACATTTTTTCCCTGCATGCACAGCTGTAGATGATTACGGTAATACCCACAAAGTTGCTATCCACACAAGCACTCACTCATACACACACACAGACTCTCAGTTACTGTATGACGCAGCAGTTTGTGAGAAAGGTTTGCATCATCAGGAAGTTTGACTTTATCAGCATGTTTGCACTGTTGCATTTTACCTTTCTTACCTTTAGCATAGTCTTACAGTACCAGCTAAAGGTTTCCAAGAGATTAGCAATGTTATGTAATCCTGCCTCATCAAGCCAACTGTAATTACACAGGCACACAATGCAGATTTGAACATTTCCAGTTTTGCCTGCCATGCAGAAAACAGGAAATGGAAGCAGACGGGAAAACAACAACAGACTGTCACTTACCTGTTTGAGCAGGAGCTACAGAGCGGAGACAAGTTGTCTTAAATTCCCAGTGAAACTGGCGGGAGCTGCATGGAAATATGTGTGTGTGTTAATACGTCTGCACACGTGTGTGTGTGTGTGTGTGTGTTTTCAAGCTACCGGCGATGTTTACCCACTGTCTGATGCATTCCTTCTCTTCAAACGCTGCCCACATCCCAGACCCCAGACCTCCTCCATAATCTTCCCTAACTCACTTCTTCCTTCTCCCTTGTGTCAGCACTGGTAACACTAACATTTGGTGACAATATGTTTGCTTGTACCATGGAGATGAAACACACACACAAAAACTGACAAGAACTGCTGAGGAAGGAAATGAGGAGGAAAAAAGTCAAATTATGGCAACAGGGTTTGGATTCTGCTGGTGCAGAGCTTTAGCTTTAGTGTATCATGTGTGTATGCATGTGTCTGTGTGTGCGTGTGTGTGTGTGTGTGTGCATGTGTCTGTGAGTCTGTGTGATTTGTTCTACAGTACGTGTGCTGCCTGGAGGCATTCAAGCCACAAAGTACCTGGGGAGCCAAGGAGACCATTCTGTGTGTGTAAGTGTGTATCCTTGTGTGTGCATTTGTGTCCATCTGTATGTGTTTGAGTCTGTGTGTGTGTGTTTGTGTTGAAGGAAGAAACTTCATGCAAGCATCTGAACAGAGCAGCGGAGAAGAAAACGATTCCAGATTCCTTTCCCCCCTCCCGATTATGAGGGGAGCACTGTGAGAAAAGAAGCATGGTGGACAACAAGAGGGAAAAGTGAAGATGGTAGCCTATCTTACTGACCAGAACATGAAAGAGCGCCCTCTTGGAAGAACACATGGAATGACACCCAGAATTACGCTAAATTTATGACATGATGAGTGCCTGTCAAGTGTTTTGGGGAGGGGGACGGGGTGATGATAGAGCATCTTCCTTTCAATATAAATCATGAAATTAACATTTTTTTCTTTTTTTTCTGTAAATGTTCCCTGTGTGCATGTGGTATGGGCTACTGCAGCAGTCTCAGTGTTATTTTTACAGATTGTAGTATTTATGAATGTGTAGGTAATGACAGAGAACGAGACAGAGGAGCATGTGTGTGAAGTTTAATTCAAACTCTACAACTGACGGATGAAACACCAAAAAAACTAAACTTGGTCACAGTGGTGCTTTAAGCTAAACGCTAATGTCAGCTAATATGCTAACATGCTGGTGCTAAGCAGGTGTAATATTTACTTTGTTCATCATCTTAGTGTGTTAGCATGCAAACATTTGCTTATTAGCACTAACACAACAGACAGCAAAGGTGGATACCAATGTCATGCGTAGTAAGTATTTGGTCATGAACCATATTATGGGAGCCCAATTCTGCCGGTGTGATAAAAAAAAAAACAACAACAAAAAAACAAACAAGAAAATTAACTTAACTTTTCTCAAAATAATGAGTTAGTATATTAAAATATTAAAATATTAAACATTATTACATATTTCTCAGAAAATGACCAAGTATCTCATTACTATCTCAAAAGACTGAATCACTATCTCAAAATAATAAGAAACTCTCAGATTAGTTAGTATTTTAATATATTGAATTAGGATCTCAAAATAATGAGAAACTTGAAAAAATGACTGAGAAAGTTTTACCAAAAATGGAGATACTGACTCATTTTTTCTAAAAAAAGTTTCTCATCATATTGACTTACAGGTTTAGTGTTACTTTTTTCATCATACTGTCAGAAATGGGCTTCTATATAAACTAAAATATTGAACAAATATTGATCAGATGATGGTACTTAATAAAAAGTCAGGGGATGACAGAAGTTGCAACAACCCATCATGTTTGGGACATGACTGTAACAAATTTAATGGCAATCCACACAATACTTGTTAAGATATGTCAGTCTAAACCAAACTGGTGGACCAATAGACGACCCAACACTGCCACACTACCTTTGTGCCTAAAAAATAAAGTAATATCATTTTCTATCTGCCACATTGTTTTACCTTCCTCTATTTCTTGTTAGAAAGATTGCGTGTCAAACAGCATCATGCTGTTTGTCACTGATTTCTAACTGGTTGAGTGAAGGTTTCTGGAAACGCAAGCGAGAGCTGGTACATTGTGTCAACAGCAGCCAGTTGGCAGCTCCTCACCATCCTACACACTATGTGCTCTGCTCTGTCTGCGTCTGGTTTTCTCATAAACAGGAGGAGGAAATGGAAAGGGCTTCCTTCCATCGTCTGCTGGCTCTGATCCCTCTGCTCTAGAATGACACCTTTCACTGAAACATTTCATGCCCTGCGCATGAATATTCACCTTCCTCACACATCGAGTCAGCGCTGACTGGAATCACTGTTAATGCTTCATTAATATTGATATTTCCCGGTGATTATATAAACACATCTTTCATTAAGTGTCACATTAGATTTTCATTTTTGACACAAGTAATACAATTCTTTCTCACCCAGCGTGTGCTGACTCCCAACCCCCCAAATCTGCACATAAAAAACTGGGTCGAGAAATTGACTGAATGGGTGGATACAAAGAGAATCTCTGATTTTACTGATGACAAATGAAAGCTGGGGAAGTAAAAGGAAGAGACAGATGCTATATTGAAACTTAAGGGGGTGCTGTAACACAGCAGTAAGGTTTTTGAACAGGGGGCAGACTCCCTCAGCTGCCCAGAAGCAACAGGTGTTAGATACAAACAGCAGCCCTGGGGAGTCCTGCTCAAAGAGGAACTGAAAGAAAACTCACATCTGTTTGAGTGAGATGAACCAGACCACTTCTTCAGGGTAAAATCTAACAGTCACCTGACTGATATTTATACCAACAAGGACGTGTGTAGTCAAAAGAGCTCTGAGGGCAATAAGCTTGAAGGACATAGAAATAGGCTCCACAGAAAGGCCAATACAAGGACAGCCAACTTGTCCACATCTAAAAACCAAAGAGCATTAACTAGAGACATACAGGACACAAATCTAAATAGAATACATATATGTTTAATTCAGTGCAGCATTCATTACTCATTATTGTCAGCTATTATTGCTAATGTCTAACTGTTAATGGCATCCTAGAGAGTCAAAGTGTATACAATATGAACAAGAAGATCATCATCCAATGCAGCAGCCTGTAACATTTACACACATATATTGCTACACACATTACTCCAACATGATTATTCCTCAATTCTGGTGTAACTTCTGAGAAAAAATAATAACAGAATAAAAAATACTGTTTATGTAATTATTACACTAACAGCTGTGCCTCCAGTCACCAGTCCATCAAGCTCCTGAGGTTGGCGGATGACACCATTGGACTTATTTCTAGTGGGATTGAGTCCGCCTACAGGTGAGGGACTGACCATCTGGTGAGCTGGTTCGGACAGAACAACTTAGAGCTGAACGCTCCTCAGACAGTGGAGATGGCTGTGGATTATAAAGATCCATAATTATGTGTGACTTCCTGCCCCCATCATCCCTTGTGACTCCCCACACCCCACTTAGTCACTTCCACTTCCATCATCCAAGACCTTAAGTAGGAGCTAATCAGTTTCCTCATCAAAAAGACACAGCAGAGGATGTACTACAACTTCTACTACTACTTATGCAGTTCAGCTTGCCAAAGGTGGTGCACACTACACTACCATAATTGAGTCCATTCTCACCCCCTCCGTCACCATCTGGTACGCTGCTGCCACAGCCAAAGACAAGGGCATACTGCAGCATATCATTCACTCTGTGGAGAGGGTGACTGGCTGCAGTCTGCCGTCCCTCCAGGACCAGTACGGCCCCCAGGACTCTGACGTGAAAAGGAAAGATTGTGGCTGACCCCTCCCACCCTGGACACGAAAGCTCTGTATCACTTTCCTTTGGCTGTAGGCTGCGGTCCATCTGGACCAAAACCTCACGCCACAAAACAGTTTCTTCCCATCTGCAGCTGCTCTCATCAACGAAGTCAGAGACCCCACTGACACTGACTCCATGCACATGTCACGTCTGAGCACCAAAACACCAAAGCAGATTCTTTGTATGTGAGAACCTACTTGGCAATAAACTTGGCTCTGATTAATTGGTTAAGATTTCTTGTGAATGAGTCATCATGTTTTCACCGTCGTTACATTTCCCAAAGCAGACATTGCCCTCAAGTGTTTTCTGTTTTCGAGTTGGCAGGTACAGCAGATCAGCAGACAACTTGTCAGATGTTGTAAGGGCATGCCTAAAGCTGATCCCTTAAAACCACACACACTCTGTAGCCAAAGATGATGTGTCAGTACACCTGTACTACATAGTGTGAGTGTGAGCGAAGTCTCGCCTACGTTTTGTCTGAGGACTTTTTGAGGAAAAGCTGAAGTTATCTCAACAGTTACATAGGCCAGATGTGCAATGGGCTAACAAAGGCGGGGTAGAAGAAGACTGATAGCTGGTAAACATGGATGCAAGCAATGCTGAATTTGAAATACCTAAAAATCCACTTTGCCTTTTTCAGGATTAAAGAAATGCATTAAACACAACTGTTTATTTTTTAGAAAACTCCACAGGGGACCTTTACTGTAAGTTTCAAAGTTCAATCTTAACTTTGGAAATAACAGTTAACAAAACAATCTCACCTTGAGGTCCATTTATTAGCTGTTCTGGAGCTTTCATTCATATCACATGATCCAAGATGAAGTTTGCCAAGTCAGATTTTCACTTTTTCTGAGCACTTTAAACCTGCAATGCAGATTTTGCCACTTGGGGGCAGCAGAAAGCCATAAACACAACATCAACAGAACATCACCTTTTCAGCTGTTGAACATGTTAGCATATGGTTGCCTATTTATTTACACATCCAAAATATTGAACCAAAACAGTGCAGACACGGGCCGTAAAACACAGAGAAAGACTCTAAAACACTCTGTAGCTCCCACCATATACTTACATATTCTATTAATATCATACACCGCGTAATTCAATTTAAAATTGTACATAGGTTGCATATTTCCAAGTCCAAAATAAATGAATGGTTCCCCTCTGTTTCATCTCTCTGTGACAAGTGCCAATCTAATGGAGCCACTTTTTGCACCATTTTCCATACAATTTCAGACATTCTTGGTTATTTAATATTCAAGAGACATTTAACAACCTCACATCAAAGACAGCTTATCAACTATTTCCTTATGTCAGCTAAGAAATACGTGCTGATGTTGTGGAAATGTAAAAATATCCTTAATGTAAATATGAGGCTTGATGATGTTGTCAGTACTCTTGAGGTGGAGAGGATCAGCTATATTAGAAATGAATGGATGAATTTATTTGACACCATCTGGAAAATATTTATTCATTATCTGGAGAAGATAACAGTGTAAGGCTATTTCAAGATTGTTGTTACCAATTTGATACAGTATCCTTCGATTTTGTTTTGGGTTCCTAGGTGGGGTGAGTTAGGTGCTTTATATTTTTCTTTTTTCACTTTTTGATTGTGTTTTTGTCTTATTTTTATAAATTCTAAAAGAGAACATTGTCTGTATCAGTTTTGTAAATGAACTTCACTTATCATGTGTGCAAACGGACACCACTCTCAATAAAATGCTTTGACTAAAACATTCTGTAGAGCATAGGCACAGTTTCAAATGAGAAATGAGATTTCTTTTATCACAGTAATTGCTGTTTTATATTGTCCACTATTACAGAAGTACAGATTATTTCACTGGTTAACATGTTACTTTTAAAGACTGAAACAGTCAGTGTACCACAGCACCAGCTGAGCCTGAATTAGTTTCCTCTTCCTCTTTTTCCTCTTCTCATAATTTCACTCACCATCTGCTGCCTCAGTCAGTCCCTCAGCAGACCCCCCAAAAAACTGCACAGTATAATACAGACCGAGACACTTTCAACAGGCAGCCCACAAAAGCTTCCCCG
>JAPZEB010000012.1:23666132-23679365 GCA_029783705.1 Chaetodon striatus | reverse complement strand
ACATCTAAAGGTGACGATGTCAAACATGAGGGATGAAATGAGGCTGTTGGTTATCGATGTTCAGCTGTGGAACCAAAAATCCACTTTTTCATGATGCCTGACCTCTAAATGACATGGGTTATGCACAAATTACCGGCTGATGATTACGTGGGATATGTCCAAATTTGGGTGCATTACTTTTCCGAGGAAAATGTACAAGCAGTTCATGAGAACAACCTGTTTGGTTTTATGACTTTAACCCCTTTTTTCAGTATAAATTGGATTACAGCCTTTCGGAGCACTTCATTGCTGTTCAGTTTCTATGGCAACAGCATTGGTCCGTATTTATTTCCTGTCAGTCACTACATTATCAAACTGTTTAGCGAGAAATACAAGGACCCATTTAAAATGTTTATGCTGTCAGGTTTAAAACAGCCAGTAGCAAAAAAATATAAATGCACTGGTCACATGATCATATGAACACGGGGAGCAAGAAAGACACTATTGAAAACTCTTCATGTTTTAGTTAAGTTATGTGAATGTAATTTGGGGAGTAGTCTATGTTTGCATTAAAACTTGAACTAGAAATGAAAATATTATTTGAGGTGATATTAAGTGACACTTTATTGATGACAGTAAACATTACAAATATATAATTAACTACACATTAGCAAAAAAACAAAACAAAAAGCCATCATGACACTGAATGAAAGATCAACATTGTTGAATTAAAGCTGTTGCAGAGAGTCTGTTCTCCCAGTTTCCAGATTTAATTCTGTGGATTCATCTTCAGAGCTGAAAGGAAAAGATAAGAAATTGACTGTCCTACATAAAATATACATTACTGCAGCACGACTACAAGTAATCTAGTTTTGTGAACCGTCAGTTTAAATTGTACTCACTTGCACACAGAGCTCGATATGGTTTGATTACTTTGAATATGATTGCTGCTGAACAGTTTGTAAAGATTAAAACACTTGCTGGTCACGATAACACTTTTTAACATTTTCCATATGGACAGCTTGTTAGCAGCTTCCATGTTATGAAGTTAATCTGCTCTGGAGAATAAAGTAGTAAAACAGATTTATTCATCTAAGTAAGTAAGTTCCACCGTCAGGGGACTGTTTAAACTCTATCTTAGTTAAAAACAAACTTTCTTCAATACAAAGGGAATTGTAATGTTTTTAAGACAGCTGACAGTGCCAGCACATGAACTGATAAAAATGCACCCTCAGAGGTTTTAAAAGGGCTTCTTAGAAGAACATTTTATTAAAGCAACAGTGCCTTATAACCTTTCTCTCACCTTTTCTCCAGGTGTTGGCGTTGCCATGGTTATGGTGACTCTCATAGTATCAGTTTACTATAATGTCATCATCGGCTACAGCCTGTACTACATGTTCGCCTCCTTCCAGTCTCCTCTGCCGTGGTCCAGCTGCCTCAGTCAGATCAACAGTAACTGTAGCAACACGCCTATAGGTGCTTCTTTCCTCTAAAGTTCTTTTGAGCAGTTGTGGATCAAAGTGCAATTCAGTGCAATTTTTTTCAGTGTCAAGTACTTGTATACACGTCAAGTCAAAACTAAATAACCAAATGATTTCCTCATTCTGGGAAATTATTGTTTGCAAATTACCACTGCTCTGACCTTTTCACCTCTTCTTTTCTAGTGTACTGCAATGTAAGTGGTGTTTTAGTGACCAACTGGACTCAGGAAAACAACACTTGTCCTTCATCCGACATGATCACAGTTCCAGTGCAGAGTCCGAGTGAGCAGTACTGGGAGTAAGCGTAACACTCGCACAAACAAGCACAAATACACACACTTGTCATACTGCTGCGGCTGTACTGACAAATGTCTCTCCTCCTCAGTCATGTGGCTCTGCGGAGATCCAGCGGTCTGGATGAAACAGGACCAGTAGTTTGGCACCTGGCCCTCTGTCTGCTGCTGAGCTCCATTCTTGTTACTGCAGCGCTCATCAGAGGCATCAAGTCATCAGGCAAAGTAAGACAACATCCACCTCATAGCAAGTCCTTGTTAACAGTCAAAAATCAAATGAACCGAAATCAGTCAGCTAAATGTCCTGTCATTGTTATCTGAAGGGTTTCCTGCAACACAAAGCAAACAATCCTCTCATTCAGCTAGAGAACATTTGTACAGTAACAGGACTAAGAGTCTACAGCAGGATAGCAGCTCTATGAGGCTGTAGCCTGTTTAGGCAAAGTGGTGCTTTGAGCTAAATCCTAACATTATCATGTTAACATGGTAACAACACTAACAGCAGATGTTAAGCAGGTATAATATTTTCAACAAGTCCTTCAACCCATACACCCACATAGGTTGTTTGTGGGGTTACATGAGGTCATGAGGTTAAGTAGACAATATGAGTTAAAATAACTCAGTTGACTTCTGGTTTTACACAGGACATGAACACTGGTTTCCTGGGTCAAAGTTCTGTGTTTGTTTGACCCATCCATCCACCATGACCACCTCCACAGCTCTTTATGCTATGTCACCTCACTTCCTTCTTTACTCCTGTCAAAATTAATACAATCAGTAGAGGTTGCCACTTAACAACAAATATTGGTTGTGATCAGGCCCCCAGGAAGTGCCCTGGACTTTGAAGCCAATTTGACATGGCGGCCAAACGTGTAGTCTAACTACAGCTGCCGCGTCTGTAACCAATGGGCCCAAAAATATTTTTATAGACTTATATTGTAAAAAAGGACGTCTGTAAAGCAGTGGATACTTTTTTTTTTTTTCTGTAGTGTCACAATCCCCGCAAAATCATTCATTTTACATCACATGCTCGGTTGGCAAAGTCTTTTGTGCATAGGCCTAATTTTTTTGGCCCCATGCACTGAGGCTGATGGGAATGTATTCAACTTTGTC
The DNA here is from genome assembly GCA_029783705.1 of Chaetodon striatus. NCBI lineage: Eukaryota > Metazoa > Chordata > Actinopteri > Chaetodontiformes > Chaetodontidae > Chaetodon > Chaetodon striatus. Next base: position 23,676,499 of record JAPZEB010000012.1, on the reverse strand, counting down.
ATAAACCAAAGCATTGGTTTTTAACTGAAATTGACCTGCTGGTGGCACTTGAGAAAACAACAGCCGACAATATGTTAATAATATGTGAACTAGAGATGCTAATAGCTAGATAGGACTTGGTTATCTTTGGATAGAGCCAGGCTAGCTGTTTCCTCCTTTTCCAGTCTTTATGCTAGCTAAGCTAACCAGCCGCTTGCTACACATTTTACATACAGACACAAGAGTGGCTTCAGTCCATTCATCTTAACTCTTGGCAAGAAAGTGAATGGCTGTATAACCAAATATGTCAAACTACTCTGTAAAAATGTACACAATATACAGAATTTAGTTAAAAACTACCTTGAGATTAGAATTGTGAGTGAATGCTAGATGCAGAGAAGAAAAGGCACACACTAATGCCAGCATGGCATTTGTAAACCCTAATAGGTGTTGCAAATAAATGTCTGAATTTCTGAGTAGCGATGCAAGAAAATATCAAAGAATTATTGACTTTTTCACATCTCTTGGCTTTTGTCTCTTCAGGTTGTGTATTTCACAGCGACATTTCCTTATGTGGTGATTCTGATCCTGCTGATCAGAGGGGCGACACTAGAGGGAGCCAGAGATGGGATAGAGTTCTACATTGGCTCCCAATCCAATTTAACTAAACTGACAGAGGCAAAGGTAGGAACCCAACCTTTCCTGTCTCACTGTGACACAGTGCAGCCATCTTAGTTTGATTTCAAGCACAACTGCATGTTTTTCTTCTAGATCTGGAAAGATGCAGCAACCCAAACCTTCTACTCTCTCTCAATTGGCTGGGGCGGAGTCATGACTCTTGCTTCATACAACAACTTCCACAACAATGTGTTCAAGGACTCATTTGTTGTAACACTTACTAATGCTGGTAGGAGCACAGCCACTGTAACAGAATTATTCTAAGACAGTTGAAATTATTCATATATAGTCATCTTATCTGTTCTGTCATTTTCATCTTTTCCTAGGTACCAGTGTGCTTGCAGGCTTTGCCATATTTTCAATCTTGGGTCACATGGCTCACATCTACAAAATGCCAGTTGGAGAAGTGGTGAAGGAAGGTCAGACGAACAAACCATTTGGGCACCAACTATGTTGAAAACCACCAGGTGGCCTCTGATGTTTTTGTTTCTTTGTCTTTGTGCAGGATTTGGCCTGGCATTTATTGCATATCCAGACGCTCTGTCTAAGCTCCATATTTCCCCACTGTGGTCCATTTTGTTCTTCGTCATGCTTTTGACTGTTGGACTGGACTCTCAGTTTGCAGGAATAGGTGAGGTCATCAGTTGCCACTCATACTTGCAAACCATTGAGAGCATCATGCGATACATTGCTAAATCCCCAAATCTCTTCTTGTCATCAGAGGTGATCATCACCTGCCTGCTCGATGCCTTCCCTAAACTCTTCAAATCCAGACGAGCTTTGCTGACAATAGCAATATCCTCCATCCTGTACCTGTTGGGCCTGCCATGTGTCACAAGGGTAAGTCTGCTTTAGTGTAACTTTATGCTATGGTTGTCTCACACAGGCCTAGGTAACATACTCAGCTTGTGTCTGTGTGTGTGTCTGAGATAGGCAGGAATATACTGGGTGACTCTAATCGACCACTTTGTTGCCACCTGGGTTCTGCTGTTTTTGGTTCTCCTGGAGATCATTGGTGTCTGCTACATATATGGTAAATATGATAATTGGAGATTTGAGCACATAAAGATGACAGAGAGTCTCAAACTGGAGCTGTGAATGAGTATTCTTTCCATGCATTACAGGAGGGAACCGATTTATTAAAGACATTGAGATGATGATTGGAAAGAAGAGTTTCACTTTCTGGCTGTGGTGGAGAGCATGTTGGTTCTTCATCAGCCCCTGCATCATATCGGTGAGTCCAACATCACACAGTTGATGCAAAAGACTCAGGCTGTATCAATGACATGTCTGGCAGCATCTGTTTAAATGTACATGCATATGTTGATAAGTGCCATCACAGCAGTTTAATCAATAATTATTGGACAAAAGCAGCATGAAGAAATTGACAAAGGTGGCTGTTTATCCGACTGAATTGCCAGAATAACTTTGAGTTTATATTTGTATCTAAGGTCTCTAAGTAACTGCTTTTTAGCAAATCAAAAAACTGAATGAATGAAACTGGCCCATGTTGAAACTGGATGACATTAGTTCTGAACGTGTTGGATGAATGAAACCGGCTGGCTTTGTTGTCTAGGTAATCTTGATCTGGTCTCTGATGACGCTTGAGCCACCCTCCTATGGAGGAATCCAGTACCCAGTGTGGGGTTTGGTTCTGGGTTGGTGCATGGCAGTGTTTGTCCTCCTCTGGGTCCCTGTCATCGCTCTGAAAAAGCTGATGAGAGCAGTGGGAAGCCCCTGGAAGGTGTGTATGTGTGTGATATGGTAGCTGAAACCAACTAGGGTTCAAAACACTTGCTTTTCTTCTATATTTTTAAAGTGTTGCATTTCGTACTCTTTGTAATTTTTCCATGAATTTAAAGACATTAAAAAGAAACAATGCTAATCTCTTTCTTTCCACAGCGTCTGAAGTCATTGTGCTCTCCAGCTGAGGAATGGCATCCCTACCTGGACATTCATCGAGGAGAACGCTACTCACAGGAACACTGCCGCCTCAGGATGGGCAATAAAAACAAAGTAGAAGTAAATGTTAATGTTATCTCCAGCTCATGGCTCTGATGTGTGTTTTGTGTGTTTAGGTATCGTTTTCTGTGAACACTTTGTACTGATAATTTAAGATGCGTTAAATGACTTGGCTAATATTTCACTAGAAAAAGAGCCACATGGACATCCTATTGCAGGCTTCTTCCTGTGTAAATGTCTCCGCTATAATGTCAAGGCTGATATTCACTTTTGTTTAGCTGTGATTTAGACTGAGTATAATCTCTCTGATCTCTTCACCAGACACACTTTCATCTGCTGTCCACCATTTCCTGCTGGTACAGGCATAATGCAACAAGCTTGTGTGAGGTCATGTGTTTACAGTAAAATGAAGCAGAGCCATTTAGGACTCTGTCACACAGACCAATGACCAAAAATAATGTATGAAAAGCAGCTGAAAGCTACTGAGAACAATAATAGCAATACTTTTTTGTTTCTTGACTGGTTCTGTGTCAGTAATAATGCTTGTCTTTTTTTGCAAGTACAGTATCCTGTCACTTTACCACATTTTTTGTATGATATTCTACAATAAATAACTTATCCTCTATCTCTGATGTCAAGCTGTTTTAAATGCTATATATACATAGCCCCGTTCATTTCAGTGACAGTTGCTCAGAGGCACATTAAGTCAAAAAAGTTCAACTGCCACATATAATTGTTGGCACTGCCTCTGCGCTGTGTGGCTCATACAGCAGGTGCACTAGAGCCTGCCATCACAGGAGGCGACTACTTCCAGTTTGGTTCTCTGCTAACTTGAATTGGAATAAAAAGATTCAGTAGTCTGGCTCTTCTAGACTTTCCAAATGTTATTGTACCAGATGGATCCAATCCTGATAGTCAAACATGTCATTTCGTGGGGATTGCGATGCTCAAAAAGCTCAGACGTCTCCTTCCTTATGTAAGTGATTGAAAGAAGTCTGTTTGGGCTACACTGCATAGTGCTACAGTATATTTACGCCATCTGGCCACTATGAAAGTTGGTTTCAAAGCCTGGAGCCCCTCCTGGGAGCCTGGTTGAGGATTGTTTGCAGACTACCCTGCCCCAGACTCTGAATTTTGGATATACTTTGAATGTTACATACAGCTAGTTTAAGCTCATCTCATTATTTAGACTTGTCTAGACTTACACTTTGTGTTAGCAGTTCTTCTTGCCTTCCTCTCTTTTCCTGACAGTACCACTGGAGGGCACAAAGGTTAGAAATATTATTGAGCCCAAAACTGTACACATAGACATATACTTTATGTTGCGTATTTATCAGGTATACCTAGCTAACATTAACCCAGTCTAAGAAAACAGTGATGCATTAAATGCTACTTACAATGTTCAGATTCATGTTGAAACTCCTGTAGAGGTGTTATATCAGTTGTTAGTCATTTTGGAGGATGTAGTTTGTGGTGCTGAGGAGTTGTATTAGGTTATACTGACAAGATTTTCTAATGTTTGTACACCGTGTTAATGTCACTGAGAGCAAACTGCTACTTTAATAGAATGCATCAACCATTGCAGCATCGACATTATTCACTTCTGCAGGAGGAGCAGTCTCAGTTAAACCAGATAAACCATCAATTTCAGGGCGTATGTGTGTGTGAGAGAGAGGGAGAGACAGAAAGAGATCCAGTATCTACTGATGTGACAGCTCATATTTACAAAAGAATTTCTCATTTTGTGTGAACAGTGAAACAGTATTTGATTAAGCCTGGGGGCTCATATCACATATTACAGTAGCTGTAATATGGTAATGACTGTGTCTGTCTTGCATGAAATTGACTGTAACCATAATATGAGCTGCAGTCAAAAGCTAATAAGCTTTTGATTAATGTCCCGTGCAGGAGCTTAACATCTGTCTCTGTGTGTCACATGTTATGTTATCTGTCATGTTTGTGGTCACATCAACACTCTGTTATTATTGTATGCTTTTAGTGATCATGTAGCTGTGTGACATCACTGAACAAACTGAGCACCTGCCTTTACTTCTGTCCTTAAACAAGACAAGCTTACAGCTTATTATAAGTCACTGCAGTGGTATTTAGAGAGCATATACAGTCATACATTCATGGAGTCACACACCACAAGAACTTTTCTGGTTTGTTCATTTATGTATTTATTTTGCTGTATTTTATCTTGTATTTAATAACACCCTTTAATTGCATTTTTGATTAAGTGTGTTAATCTAATAAAGCCTGGAATAAGGAAGCGTGTCTAGACTACTGTTTTGTCTATTATAAAGTTCATATAGAAAATGTTGTTCTTTTTTTCCATAAACTACACCACCCTATCACCAGAATTAATGTTGGCATTGTATATCTCTGCAAACCACAAACACATAAAACTATGTAGTGGATATGCTGTAACTTAACATTTCTTTCTGTTTTAACAAAGCTGTGGTTGATGTGTGGTGAGAATTATGCAAAAAAATACACTTGGATTTGGTTAGGAAAAAATCATGCTTTGGCTTAAAATACCCATTGTTGGTGGCACTATCCCAGCAGGAAACACAGCAATGTCTCCGTGTAATACAATTGTTTTTTCTGGCACTATCCCCGGTGAAAACACAATGACAAGAAGTCAAAAAACACCCACATACAGTGGCTAAAAACCAGCTGGAAATGCAGAGATGACTTGCTTAAGCAAAACAAAACAACCCAACATGTTTGTTTCTTGTTGGTCTCAAACAGTGGTCTACAGTTTGGCAGGCGTCTCCCCTTGGTTACGCACCATCCACATCATCTCCCAATAATTTAGTCAGCTCAAATACATATAATCTGGATTACATCACTTTAGAAATGTTAATATGAACAAAATGTACAAATGTAATTTATATGTGTTTTTTTCTTCTGACGACTTGGCTGATTACCCTCACATGGCACTAAATAAAAGACAAGCATTTATTTCTTGAAAACAACTGTGTTTCAGTTCTACATCTTTTTTATTTATTTGTTGAGGTACTATACTTGCCAGTGGTATAGCGTGGTTGTGACTGTAGCTTTTGGTCTGCTTATTGTTCTTTATTGTTACTGTACAATGCAGCCAAGCTCACAGAGTCATTAAATGTAGAGTAGGCCAATGTATCAGTTTACCAAAAGCCTCACAAGTCAATGATGATGGTTATGCTGTAGGCTTATTAAAGTTATTTAAACACTACACTATACATGTTGCTTAAGATGTGAACTGTTTAAAATGTTTTGAAATTAAACTGACAAACACATTTTTACAGTGTAGACAATTTCACTTCCACATGAAAACCTGTCTGTCTGACAGCGATCATTGGTTGCTGTGACTCATGGTAGGGTTGGGTTTTCTTTTTTGTTCTTTTGAATTTGAATTTGAATTTTCCTCTCCAAACCATTCGACGCAGACAAGAAATGAAGAAATATGTCTCGAACCTTTGTAAGAATCCTGCTCCTGATCAGGTAGGACAACTGAATAACTAACTGTATAGCCTTCTTACATGAAGGTTGTGCATTTAGTCTGTATTTTTTAAAAAGTTAAAAATGAACTTAAGCACAATACTAAAAAAAAAATAGTCATTCATCACATCGTTGACAGAAGTGATAGCCGAATATTAGTAGATCAGTATTCTGCACTATGATTTCTGGCCCATATAGTATACCACAGACATGTAAACAGACATGTTTGCCTTCGAGGACTGGATTTAACTTTTCGAATATTTTCTGAATCCACCCAGCCCGGTGTTTAACATGATGACTGACATCAGTGACAGCTGGTGACAGGTAGCCTATCATTCAAAGGGTCATAAATTCCCAATTACACAGAGCTGTGAATGACATTTTGATGCATAACCACAATTAGACAAAGGCAATTTACTGTGAAAGATTCTCAGTGTATCCAGTGTATTCGAAGTATCCATTGACCGTGTTCCATTCACCACTAGGTGTTTGTGTCTGGACTTACAGTGGGGTTGTAATGACTGTATAATCCTGTACCATGTGATACTTGTATAATCCCTATAGACCCTTGTCATTGCAGACATTTTGACTATTCATTGAAGATGAATTATTAGTTTAATTCATGCTACAGATATAGTTATCTTAAAACTGTGCTTTGAGCAGGACGCTCTGGTGGATGATGGCGATGAGAACCCTGAGCGTGGAAACTGGACCAACAAGACAGAGTACATGCTGTCTATGATAGGCTTTGCTGTTGGCCTGGGAAATATCTGGAGATTTCCATACTTAGCCTACAAGAATGGCGGCGGTAATTATTTGCCACCAGTGTTTAGAGAATTAATTATGATTACCGTGTTGTGACTATCATGAAAACTTGCTTTTATCCCTGTGAGCAGGTGCCTTTCTCATCCCCTATTTCCTGATGTTGGTTTTGTGTGGAATTCCTCTTTTCTTCCTGGAAAGTGCCATCGGCCAGTTCTGCAGCCAAGGTCCAGTCAACATGTGGAGAGCAGCTCCTTTACTGCAGGGTAAGCCTGAGAGATCAGTGGGATACTTTAAAAGGCTGTGATGCTTAAGATCAGGATATGAAATGTGACTGATGTTTGGTCCTGCTCAGCTATTAGTGTGAGAGATATTCACATAACTTAATGAAATTATCATAAAAAATGCTGCAACTATCTTTTTTTTTTATTAATATTTTTAATTAATTTTAAAAACCAGTTGATTAATTCATTGCTTCATAAAATGACAGAAAGAGGGAAAACTTCCATGGTTAGTTATTGCAGAGAAATACTCACATATGAGAACCTGGAACTATAACGCTCGGTAATTTTAGTAACTTTAATGAACACTTCAGTGTTTAATCTAAGTCAATAGTGTTCGTCACTATACTGAAGAATAGCCTATAGTAATATTTTAATAATGGCCTCAGGAGCTTCCTCTGCTCAACGGAAAAGACAAAAGAGATAAAATGGCAGCTGCGGTTTGAGAGCGCAGCTGAGTCATGTTTTAGTAAAACAGCTTGCCATATAACTTTTAACAAGGTTCTTAAGGTCATGACTGATTGGAAAAGTCATGAAATTTGAAGGTCATGAATAGGTCTGTAGAAGTTTTGGAAAAATAAAAAAGCTCAGAAAGACTTTAATGTTCAGGCAGATCATTCATGTCACTTGATGTTATGTGTTCTCTGAGTGGGTAACGTCATACTCTGAACTGAGGAGCAGCTTTTACTTTGACAGGGTGTGTAACTATACACCATGCCAGGAAAATAGCGTGTAATAAAATCAGGTACAAATGGTATGAGGCATGACTTGAGAAAGTCCATGACCTGGGCTGTGCTAAATATGGACTGTGTACTAAAATGTTTGACATTTTTAAAATGAAAGAGGCAGAGCTAGGTAGCCAAACTAAAAAACCTTAAGTTAAGCATCAGGCTACTATGGCTGCATGAAAATCAACTCACATTACTGACTTTTTCACCCCAGTGACCAACAAAACTGACACTCAACTGCCAGCAACAAAGCCCCTAACTGCAGCAATACTATGGGCGCTAAAACCGAAGTACACCAAGCAGTGGCAAAGTGCAACAATTTACCGTGGCTGGGAGGTGTGTTATGTGTTTCAGTGGGAAGAAATTATTTGTAACACAGGTCGACATGTCACAGGAGCCACAAAACTCTGTTTACTGATTGGCTGCAGGTATTCTCTAGCTGCAAATCACCACTAAAACTTAAACTGTCCCAAGCATTTCGCCATGGAATCAAATGGCCACAGCTTGGTGTGTGGTGTGGTGCTGCTTGATGTGTTTCAAGTGTGTTTCGTGTGCTATTGTGTATGTACTTTTGGCCTGGCTCTGTATTTTAAGAAACTGACTCACAAATGTTGACATGGATTATTACTGTTATTTTTCATGTATACACAGAATGTATGGTAATGAAAATGTCACTGAATTACGCTGTGATGTCATGGGAAATTATGGAAAAAATGTATACAAACCGTGTCATTATAAATGCATTATAACACATTATCTTCCCCAGGGGTTGGTCTTTCCATGGTTACTGTGAACAGTATGGGGTCAATTTATTATAACGTCATCGTCGCCTACAGCCTGTACTACATGTTTGCCTCCTTCCAGTCTCCTCTGCCGTGGTCCAGCTGCCTCAATCTGGCTAACAGTAACTGCAGCAACACGCCTATAGGTGCTTTTTTCCCTCTATAAATCTATCAATGAGTTGTTTACTCTGCTGTTAGGTGGATGCTGATCTGTCACTCTTCACCTTAGCTACACTCATAGACACATGTAGGGAAATGCACTGGTTCTTGGGATTTAATACGTGTATACACCCTTCACATGGACTGATATTTTAAGCAAGTCATTCTCTGGTCCTCTCTCCTTTCCTAGTGTACTGCAACGTAAGTGGTGTTCTAGTGCCCAGCGGGTCTCAGGAAAACAACACTTGTCCTTCATCCGACATGATCACAGTTCCAGTGCAGAGCCCAAGTGAGCAGTACTGGGAGTAAGAATCACATACTCGCACAAACAAGCACAAATACACACACTTGTCACACTGCTGCGGCTGTACTGACAAATGTCTCTCCTCCTCAGTCATGTGGCTCTGCGGAGATCCAGCGGTTTACATGAAACAGGACCAGTAGTTTGGCACTTGGCCCTCTGTCTGCTGCTGAGCACCATTCTTGCTGCCGCAGCGCTCATCAAAGGCATCAAGTCATCAGGCAAAGTAAGACAACATCCACCTCATAAAAAGTCCTTGTCCACAGTTTGTGAAAGTTAAATTGAGTGCTGTGCAGGAATATTCATGCCATGGTTCATACATTGGTAATATGCTGCGCCCATATTCATAGCTGACGATGGATTTTGCCTGATTTCTATCTCTTTCAGTTTAAGGCAGTTGCATTTCTCTGTGGTCAGCTCACATGTTCAGTGTATGGATTAATTGTTCTTGTCTCTCCAGGTTGTGTATTTCACAGCAACATTTCCTTATGTGGTGATTCTGATCCTGCTGATCAGAGGTGTGACACTAGAGGGAGCCAGAGATGGAATAGAGTTCTTCATCGGTTCCCAATCCAATCTGACTAAACTGACGGAGATAGAGGTAGGGACCCAACCTTTCCATGTTTAACTGCAACAAGACCAAGAGCTTAAAGGGAACAGCAACTAAAATGAACAATTCCAATATGTGTTTACCTTGGAATGAATGTTCAATCAATATTTGTGAATATGTGCTACTTTCTGTCAAAGCCAGAAACCACACAAGTTTCAAACTATACTATAGTCTGGAGCTGCTCCATAGACAATGAATGGGAGACTGATTTTGTGGACCCACAGAATGTATTTCTGTTAGGGTTAGGGTTATGATTGATAATTATATAACATTATTGTTATTATTATCATTATTAATAGATTAAGTCGAGAAAGGCCATGTTTGTAATTATCTTCAAATGCCACATAGGCGACAGGATGGCAAACTCTAGTCAATAGTCTGTGCCAGGATGTTTCGCTTGCCAGCAAAAGCACTCACACTGGAGCAGCATCGGCCATTGTTACGAGCTGTGAGCTGTTTTTCAGCAGTAAATAAGCTGCTGTGTGTGTCTGGCTGGATGGTGGAAGTGTTGAATGGATTTGGTGTGGCTCAGTGGCCTGGCTTGTTTTTGATATTCATTGACTAAAACATTTTGAATTTTCATCAACTAAAGTTTGCATGTGGGTTTTCTCCGGGTACTCCAGCTTCCTCCCACAGTCC
>JAPZEB010000012.1:23653486-23663658 GCA_029783705.1 Chaetodon striatus | reverse complement strand
CATTTATACACACATACTGTATATACAGTATGGCGATAGAAGAGGTGAATAAAAAAGGAATCTATTTGTTTTCTGTGGGTTATTTTTTGTGAATGTGGGTCTTTCAGATCAATTTGAGGAGTGCCTGTGGTTTGCATGTTCCATGTTTTGTACGGCAGAGTGGGACTCACACTGGTCTGGTCTTGGTCTTAGTTTAGGTGGTTTTGACTACAACACTGCTTTTCATCACATATCTTATTTATGAAATGAGTTGAGTTTTACTCCACTCATTTCACTTAGCTTCTTATGTTTTTATCTGACCACTCTCTGATTTGGCTTTTTAATGTTTACTCTAAATATCAGATTTATTAGTGTTTTACCCTTAAATATGCTACGAAAATCTGCATTTCTTTTGCATCATACAAGAGGAGAGAACACAAAGCCTAAAACTTGAAGACTGAAACAAAACAGATCAATCTTGCATCATTACAGAATCACAATTTAGCATATGTTCTGCAGAAAAGTCTTCAAAAACAATGCAAGACCAGGATAATCCAGAATTCATCAGTTTTTAATCACACTGTCATATGAGAAAATAAGACAGGTTGTGTTTGTAATTTCCAAAAACACCTCTCTTTGGAACCATCATTGCTGTCCTGTGTGTAATGTTTTGCATGATTTGTAAGCCTGGTTTTGCTTTTTTTGGAATATGTAGCAAGAAACCTGAATAAAGTTATGGTGCTGTTACTGTTTTGATAACAGTCTCTGTGATATTGGCCTACAGTATCAGGCTTACCAACACTCCTCCTACTTTTAAACTGTGATTGTCTATTAACACATTACAAACTAATCAAATGTTTCTTTTAAACTTCTAGGAAACAATGTCAACTCTGAATTATCAAGTAAAGTAAATGGCATTTAAAAGTATATGGTGTTGAAATGACCAGGGGTTCAGAGCTCAGTGCACCTCACTGTCAATTGTAATTTCATAGAAAAGCCAAAATCTAAAATCTGTCTAAAAGCTGCTCAAAAACTGGATGGCTGGTGAAAAATGTGCTGTTATGTTACATGTACTTTGAATATTTGTTAACATGCTGTATATGTTAAATCAGATGGTAGTAGCTACATTATATATTATAACAATACTTTACTTTCAAGTATTTTGTTGAAGTATTAGGCGGAGAACTTTATAAATGATCCTGGATTTTCATGTTTAATCAAGCAGCAACACCCTGGGATAAAAAATAAAGCCAATGCCAAAGTGCCAAAAACTGCAGTTCTTTGAATGGCCACTTGAGGCTGGCTCCAGAAGCGAGTCATTCCCCATAGACCCCCATGTTAAAACACCCAACCTTACAGCAGAAATTAACATGTTTACAGCCTGGTACAAAAGACTGGCTGGGGGGACCATGAAATTCGCCTGGTAGAGCGGGTGCCCCATGTACTGAGGCTATGTTCTCGCCACAGCAGCTGGGGGTTTGCTGCATGTTGTCCCCTCTCCCTCCCTCTTTCGGGCTAGCACTGTCTTGTCAAATAAAGGCAAAAAGCTAGAAAAAGAATCTTAAAACAAACGAAGAAACAAATAAAACAGACTGTTTCGGTCTCTACAGCTAATTTCCCCCTTTATGACAACTGTACGAGGGGGTAATTTGTTATAGAAGTCACCATTTTAAACTGAGTTATGGCCTAAAGTTACACATATCTAACTGACGGACTGTCTGCGAGGTGTTATTACAGCCTGATAATCAGATCCATTCCTCCGCTCCTCCTCAAATCCACCCTCTCATCCACTTCAGGCTCCAAAAAACACAAGATGGTGATAACCAAATTTCAAAATGGGATTCCACAAACAAATGGGTGATGTCATGGTAGCTACGGTCATTCTCTTATACCATTTATGGTTTTAAAAGGTGGTGCTTTTTTCCTTTTATTTTCCCTCCATTTTAATTTCTCTCATTCAATCAATGGAACCACAGGGTAATACAGTACGACATGATACTGAGACAGTATTTATGTTAATAAATTATAGCAAGCATGGTAAAGATTTTATCCAAAATAGTAGGTAGGTGCCTGTGTTTCAATGAGAGTATATACTGATTGTAACCTCAGTTGTTACCCTTATACTTCTGCTACTATATTTTTACAGCTTTTTATGCTGACCTGTCATGGTTTTCTATGCAGTAACAAACACTGTTTGTCTTTACTCTTGTAAGGAGTTAATAGATAAATAAACATTGCTGTTCCTTATGTTGATTGAATGCATTGAATAACTTCCATTTTGCTTCATGTTTTGTGGTTTTATGATTTGACAAACTGTCATGAGACACACACAAAAAAAACATCAGAGATCTGAAGTTGCTTTAAATGTGATATTCATTTAGGTTAGAACAATGAGAGATGTTACAGAGCTGTTCTTGAATGGGCCTTAGTTGGATGGTCGTATGTTACATGATACTTGACCCAGCTTCTAACTTCAGAACAACCAGTATAAAGTTCAACCACGGATTGTTTAAGCCCAGTTGCAGCACTTGCAGCTGTCATCAAACACCAGGCCGGCAGCACAGTGCTGGAAATAGGTTTGTCCCTGGCTGCACTCATAGAAGTGGTTCTTGCTGGTTGGGTCAGGGTAGAGTCCGTTAGACTTGCCAGCGCAGAAGCCAGATCCTGGGTTGACGGGTGGGTTGACTGGTGGGTTAACATTATGGCCAGGCTGGGGGGCCACAGGGTGGTGGGTTGGTGTGACTGGAGGATTGGGGTGAGCAGGCTTAGAGCAGGCTGAGGAGAGAAATAAGGGAATTAAAAAGATGGAAACAGCCTTAATATTTTTATTACCAGAGTATACATATGTGTTTCATGCTTACTTTGTCCAGTTCCCAGCTCTGCCTTGATGGTGCTGATCAAGGGGTATGGTCCCTGGCCGCAGAAAGTGCCACTGAAGTCATCCAGATCCAAACTCCACACCATGGCTCCACCGAAACCGCTCTGCTTCAACCAGGCAAGCTGTAGAGTGGATGGGAGGTGAAAACAAGTGTAAAATACCCTTAAAACATAAAAAATTGTGACAGGAATTTAAATAATGAAATGTAACAAGATACCTTGATCTTGAAGCTCTTAACATCGTCATATCCGACCCAGGTCTGAGCGTTGAAGGCATATGGCACCTGCTGGGGGGTGTCCCAAGCCTGAGTGGCTCCTTGCTTCAGGAAAGTGCAGATCTGACGGAAAGGAGAGATTTAAGAATATTAATCTACACAATACAGGTTGTCCTTTTTTACAGAATATGCATGCATAGATTCAGAAAAAGAAGCACAAACCTCATAGTAGGCCCAGAAGCCAGCCTGACGAGTGAAAGGTCCAGCAGGTCCGGGTCCATTGGCGGGAGCTCCCACAGCAGTGTTAGAGGAAGCCAGGCGGAAGGTGTGACCGTAGGTGGGGAAACCAACCAGCAGCTTCTCAGCTGGGGCACCATTGCTCTTCCAGTAGTTCATGGCATAGTCCTACTCATGAGAGCATACAGGCTGGTGTGAGCATCTGTTCCACCACTAATTATTATCAGTTTATAGCAGAAGTCATCACTCACCACATTGAAGTAGATCATGGCTCCCTGGTCAGCGGGGCCCTTGTACAGAGGGCTGTTCTCTCCGACGGTGTGCTCCCAAGGACCATTGAAGTCATAGGTCATAACGTGGAAGTAGTCCAGCACACTGGCAAACAAGATGGGGGGATTGATGCTTAGGAATGGCTGTCTTCTGTACAACAAATGTGAGGGTAATGTTTGCATGTGTATGCTCATGTACTTACGCTCCAATAGCGGCAATCTGGTATCCAGTCTCAATGGTTCCCTTTCCAGCGGAGACAGCAGCGGTCAGCATCAGACGGGGACGGTTGGTCTTCTTGCCCTCCTCCACAAAGGCGCTCATCAGCTCCTACAGATGGGTAAGGAAAGAAAAATAGTTACAGCTGCTTTATGTTTGAGATGGTTTATAGTAGTAGTGAGTATAAGTGAGTATAACTTTTGTGTCAGTGGCATTCAATGACTATATTTTAAACATACAACCTCATATAAAGTCTATGAAATCTCATGGGTAGAGTTCTTGGCCAAAGCCCTGAAAGGTTTAGGTGGACTATGTTTTTATTAGTGTATGAATGATCTGACAATGTTATATGTTTGTCATTTTAGAATGGGGGGTCCACTGAGTCTGCCATGTAGCCCGGAGCAGACAAACCAAACACTGGGTCTAGAAGGGGCTATTTGCTTTTTAAGTTTCAGAAAGTTGCAATCTGTAACCTAAGCCCTAGATGCCACTACATCCTACACAAGACCTTTAAAATATGTAATCCTATGTACAGTGTATAACCGCAGTAATGCCAGCTTGTATATTTTATCCTACAACCCGAATTCTACTATAGCCATAATCTGAGTAGCAATATGACCGACCTGGACCAGGACAGTGTAACGCTCCTTATCAGCAGGTGGGGAGCCACGAGAGCCAGGGTACTCCCAGTCAATATCCAGACCATCAAACTCATACTGACGCAGGAACTTGATCACACTGTTGATGAAAGTCTGACGATTGGCAGGAGAGGAAACCATAGCGGTGAACCTGGAGACAGGAAGAGAGTCAGAGTGCTTCTACCTGTGCTGCTCTTGGTGAGAGTATTGATCCTCGTTTCATTACGACTTACTTAGCAGTACCAAAGTTCCATCCTCCAATGGCCAGCAGAGTCTTCAGGTTGCCATTGCTGCAAGCAGCAAAAACATTCTCTTTAACCTCTTACACTTAATCTATGTATGTACTTATGCATATTAACAAGTGTTTACATGTGTGCTGCAGTCACACTATCACTATTAGCGTTTGTGTGTACTAACTCGTTCTTCAGGGCCTGGAACTGTGCGTAGAGCTTCTCATCATCCCACTCGTAGGTCTTGATCATGTTGCCGTCCATTCCAGCAAAGGCGTAGATGAGGTGGTCACAGAGACATGGGTCAACGTTGGTGGGGAAATACTTACCTGCTCCGGGACGGTACTGTCCCCAGTTAGTGAAATAACAGGAGAGGATGTAGGATGATCCTGCAACATATGAAACAATTGCTCTTACATTACGTTACCAACCCAAATGCAGCTACACAAATCACACTGACTGAGTGCAGGATATGCTTACCTAGCTGCACGTGCAGCAGGAGAGCCAGTCCTGCAGAGAGAGGAGACACAATTAGAGAGGGTGAGCAGGAAGAGGCTCAGTAGTTAATAATAATCTGCATTATGCATGAGATGTAATTAAGTTAAAATGTGTAGTAACAAAGTTTGAAAAGTTTCTAAGAGCAAGGAGCTCAGCTTACCGACGCAGATGAGTAGCTTGCCCATGTTGCTTCTGTACAACAAACTGAGGACTGAGGAGCTCTTTTATACTCCTGGGTTGTTCCCCTTATCCATATCATCTGTGTAAAAGTGTTTGATGTAGGTTGCTTTTTCAGCAAAACTTAAAAGTCAAACTCATTTATTTGTTTGGTCAAGAGTAGTGTTGCATTGGATTTACGAAAAGTACTGATAACCTTCAAGTGCCTTTTGATAATGATATGATCCGATTATATTAGATATTTTCAAGGTGATTGTTGTTGGCAAAACAGTGCAGGACACTCCAACAGCATTTTAAATTAAGTTTTTAAGTGTATACTTTCCCTCATTTTTCCACCAAGTGTTTCAGTGTTGTAGGTACATTACTGGTTTATGAATATTTCTATTATATAAGTAATCCTAAATATTTCATAGACAGCAAAATATGTCACAGCATTTTCCATTTACATATGTTATTTGATATTGATGTTTACTCAGTTGTCCTTAACGTTCTCTGCTGCATGCTTTATCATCTTTAGACATAGTCTTAATATCTGTTATCATGTTAGTCGGTCACCTGAAATGAACTGAGCTGTTCGTCATATTGCAATGGAAAGAGGCTTTTTGTCCTATCCCGTCCTTGAAGCAGTTTGGTGATTGTAATGCAACATGGATTGTTAAATAAATCTCACACTGGCTTTGCAAACTCCTATAAATCTTTTTGAAGAGATACTGACTGATAATGTTTTATACTTAAAGCTGCAAAGTCTAAGGGCTGCTGTGAACCTGCACACTTTGAGGATCCTTTTTTTTGTGCATGAATGTCTTAAATACATTGATTATTTTTTCATTCATTTCAGCCTGTGGACCTTTTTGTGGCTTTCTAGCCCAGTTACATTGGTGTGTATATCATCTACGGTCCTTTCTTACACTCAAAGCTGCCATTTATGTTCCAATAGTAATCATAACATGCAGTATATGAAAGTCAGTTTTAGTTTGTTCATTATAGGGGACATTTTTGCTTTATAGAGGTTGATACATTTAAAACCCAAATTTAATCTATGAAAAATTAAAAATCAATCTGCTACCAGCAATATTACTACATTATCTAGGTGGAAACAATTACATTTTAAAAGGTTTATTTACATGATGAACACGGAAAATGTGCTTATAAATAAAGTTTATGACAAACAAGATCTATGTATTTCAATATGATGGCCATGGAATCGGGACACAAATAAGAATCAGTCATCTGTATTATGTAAAACATCATATAGTTTTTCCCATTTTTGAATGTGTGGCGGTCAACGATGTGAGACTGGACGCATGTTCAAAAGCCAAGATAAACAGTAAGGAGTTCTTAGGGCACTCAGACCATCATATTTTTTTTAAAAACAAATGAAGAAATAGATACAGTAGTATCAGTACTGTACATAGTAGTTGATACAGATTATTAGTTCCACTCTGTCTTCCATTGCCCTTTTCATTGTGCAATACTTTGTTTATTAAGTGTAAATATTTATTGTATATTCATTCAAAGACTGAGTTGACTGTTCACCTATTTAGGCAATGTTGACAAAGTCCAGAAGGACCCTGCTTCACCTTCATGATTACATCACACCTGGAAGCTGCTTGGTGCAACCACAGTCTTTCACTGGTGACCACTAGTTGCACTTGAATTACAGATTGACTGTACGTCTAATGGAAACCATTAGTGGATAGGGAGAGGGCTATGTATCTAAACCAGGCACAGATTCAAAGTAGCAACCTTCCAGTTACATGGACATTTGTATTATTCCAGATCCAAATGGCTTTTGTCACGCTACGTTTTTGACACAATGTTACACACTTACGTAGGATAGACTTAAAAAATAAACATGGTTCAGTGTTGTTACAAAATTAGCATAACGTAATTAACCTAAAGTTGGTGACATGGTGACAATGTACTTTAAATAACTCACAGCTCACTTGGATTCACATGGGACATTAACACTGGACAGTCACAGCACAACACAGCCAAGTCCTGTGTTTGTTTGACCCATCCACCACCCCTGCCCACTTATTCACAAAGACTTTCTGTCTTTCTACTACTTCCTTCTTTTCTTCCGTTTGCGCATTGGTCACATGATCACAGCCTTCCCATAAACGTGGTGCCTGTATGCATGCTGGTGCATTACTTTTCGTAGGTACATGTACCAATGAGAACAGCCTGATGTATTTAAAGATTTTGGGCTGCTTGATTTTAACCAACCAATAAAACCCAAAGACAGTTAAATCATTACTATTTTTGTGTTTTGAAAAATTGTAGAAACTTACCAGGCCCTGTGTCCACCAAAGTGTTTTTTCTTAGCTGAAAACACCAGGTGCACCTCAGGAAATGCCCAGGTGGGAGTATTTGAGAGTGTTTTGGGGGTGCTGCGATTTTTCAGCTGAGACGCTTTGGTTGCCTCTGGTTGCTATGACATGGAATATCCACAGTAGTAAAGGTTCTTTGATTGAGGGGAAGGCTAAAGCATGCAGGGTGAGATGACAAACCTGCGTGGGTCCATGAGAGGAAACATGATATATAGACATATATAATATATTGACAGATTTCTCCTCCAATGTCGTTGTTATTAAGCATTTGTACATGTAAGATGTGACGATTCGTCTCCATGGTATTTGTCCCTCCTTCATAGAATGGCTGAAGTGACAGTGATGAATGCAGTGCTTTTACCCATAGTTGTACATTTTTCAACTCTTGGTGATATGCAGAAAAAAAAAGCCTAACCTACAGCGCTCAGTGCAGAATTCTAACCTGTCATACTGCTGCATTTGTAGCACAGCATAAATACGCAGTGTTCCCATTGCAAGCTTAAAAAAATACGCCTGCCTCAGAAAAATGTTTTTCCTTGACGAGTCAAGATGTGACGAAAAGATTTGTGGTCGACTATCAAATATTGAAAGCCAAGAACAGCTGTGCTTGTAATTATCTTCAAATGCAGCATGAGCGACAGACTGGTGAACTCCAGCAAATAGTCTGTGCCAGGATGTTTCACTAGCCAGCAAAAACACTCACACAGGAGCAGTGTCAGCTGTTGGTGTGAGTAGTGAGTAGTAATTCAGCAGTAGATAATCAGCTGTGTGTGTCTGACTGTGGATGGTAGAGCTGTTGAATATATCTGTGAAGTCCGTTGGTTGCAGCAGTGGCTGTTTGCAGCTCTGCCTGTTAGCCGCTGAATGGCAGTGGAGCAAGCAGCCACTGGCTGCCAGACTTCACAGCTGATCCCCGCAGGACTCTACTCAGTCCGGACTGCCTCAGAGAGGTTTATGGGTTGATGCTGTTTGACAGGCGGTTATGAGTTATCTGTGAGTGTAGCTGTGTTGTCAGTAAACAGTTTGAACTCAGTGAAGTTTTCTCTGACTGAGATAAAAGTTTAGTTTTAATCACCAACTCTGTGAGACACGACTTTAAACCTGGAAAATAACTAAGCTGCAGAAGTTATTTTTCTGCATCTTAACAGTAAGATCAATAAGTCAGAGTTTACAATGAATCTGAGTATAAATCCTAGTTGTCTCAGATTAGTTATTTGTGGTGTCAAAGTTTTGTAAAAGCATAAATAGAGAGATGTTGAGCTTTTCAAATGATCAGTAAGTATGCGCTCGTGATCACTAATTAAACCTGTCAAAAACTGCTGGAGAAATACGAGTTTGTAAGTGCTGCCTCACTAAAAAGTCACTGGATAAGCAACATCATCAGGATTAATACTCTGGACACCTTTGATATTGGTCCTTAATGTCATGGCAATCCATCAAGAAGTTGCTGAGATATTTTAGCCTGGACCACTCAGCAATGTCACTCCAGACCCACACTGCTGGGATTGCCAAAACAACAACAACGACAACAACAGAGGAAATACCATCAATACTGAGCCTGTGTCTGTTTGTGAATTGGTATACTCCAGGTTTCCACACAATGCCATGAAATAAATGCCATTTCCAATAAACACATAATCACCTCTGAGCACCTCAGCCGGTCCTTGCTTTCAATTACTTTTCACACTGAATGTAATTTGAGTGTCAGCAGTAAATTATTATCCTTGCTAGCAACAGCTCAGTGCTGAACTACTTGATAAACACAGTGTGAAAAATACCCACTTATTGCATGAGAGTTTCAGCATGCTGCAGTTCATTCAGCCCATGATGTCTATATATTGCCATTGTTTTGTATGTTTGCATCACTGTTGCATCATTACCAAAATGACAACGTATTTTGGATCCATTTTATGAAGATTTTTCTTCATATTGTTCTTCCAACATTGAGGGCTTAGCCTATATCTGGTAGGACTGTAGTTTTCATATGAAACATCCCCTCAGAGTTTTACTTTTTATGCCAGCAGTAGTGATTTGAATTCATTTGAATGGAGAAAGTAATGGAGTGAATGCTTGGCCGACATTCAAAATGACAATGATACAATTATAAACAGTATGTGCATGATTGTTTGTGAGAACACGACTGGAGTGTTAGAAACACTACCAGATCTCACCACCAGAGAGAGTCAATAAGCCACATAGAGTCCATTGTGGTCCATTTTGAACAAGATGGTCAAAGAATGAAAAAGTATTTATTCCTGGATCGATTCAGTTCCTCGCTCCAGTGATGTCATCTGCTCTTTCAGTTGGCCAAAACCTTCATGTACATTGTGAGCAACACAGGTCTTAACCTCTGAAACAACAGATCTTATTCTTTTTTTTTTTTTTTTTTACTGTAGAAATGAATTGCATTGAACTTACTGAACCACAAAACTCTTTCACCATGGCAACCACTGTGCACAGAGAACAGGCTGTGTAAACACAGACCTGTTGCCATCTCCCACG
>JAPZEB010000012.1:23629673-23653386 GCA_029783705.1 Chaetodon striatus | reverse complement strand
CACGTACACATGAATACACAACACGCATACACAATAATACACATTAATACATAATAATAAGCCTATAAGCTGCAAAATGCTTCATACTTTTAAGTTAACCAACTTCTCTGTTCTTGTCTTTTCAGTTTCTATTTGTTTGCTCTTTCGTCTCACAGCATATTCTGCAGTAACTGCGCTCTCTATTCCCTTTTTTCGCTCTTTCACAGCCACTCTGCCTGATTTTCAGTTACCACACACCC
The DNA here is from genome assembly GCA_029783705.1 of Chaetodon striatus. Taxonomy (NCBI): domain Eukaryota; kingdom Metazoa; phylum Chordata; class Actinopteri; order Chaetodontiformes; family Chaetodontidae; genus Chaetodon; species Chaetodon striatus. The sequence goes on along the minus strand of JAPZEB010000012.1, from coordinate 23,653,147 downwards.
ACTCAAATACACACACATCCTCTCCACCTCTACTGTCTGTAAATGTGAACTACAATGAAAAGAAAAACGATGAGGATAAGTAGGAAGATATGAGTGCATGTCCGTCATTTTCTTTCCATTAGCAGAAGGTCAGCGATCATAAGAGCAAAAGGTGAGTTCTATACCATGAAACACAACCACTTCAAAACCATCACAGGACTCAGGACCTCACAGGTGTACAGTACACAGTGTCTGCAGATTAAACTGTTATCCGCCATTTAGCAGGATGGAAAAGTATCTCACAATGAAAGCATAAGCAGAGGGCTTCACTGTAGCTACACTTGTCTCAACTCAAGCAGAGGTGGAGTGGGGATGGGGTGGGTTTTTAAAATACCTTCAACTTTGTTCCATTTATATAACAATATATACCCACATTGTTTATGCTTCTATGCTGCTCCCTAAAGAAATATAATGTGCACTGAACAGAAATGTAAACACTTTTGTTTTTGCTCCTGTTTTTCACAGGTTTACATTAAAGATCTAAGACCTTTTTTGCACTCAAAAGATGTATTTCACCTGAACAGCTAGTGTAATAACTGTTTTGGACAACAGAAGAATTTCTGTGCAAACCGTTGACAACTGTCTAAGAGGAGCTCATCTGCATGCTCATCGTCTTCACCAGGGCCTTGACCTGACAGCAGTTTGTCGCTATAAAGGACTTGAGTGGGCAACTGCTCACCTTCAGTGGCGTCTGGCTCTTTGGAGAAATGTTCTCTTCTCAGATGAATCCCGGTTTCCACTGTACCAGGCAAAAGGCAGATGGTGTGTATGGCACTGTGGGGCACGTGATTTCCTAATGCCAACGCTGTGAACAGAGGGCCCCATGGTGGCGGTGGGGTTATTGTCTGGGCTGACATGAGCTATGGACAACAAACACAGGTGGCAGTTTGAATGCACAGAGATACCGTGAAAAGATCCTGAGACCTATTGTCATGCCATTCAACATGACCTCATGTTGCAGAATAATAAAGCACGTCCCCAAGCACGTTGCAGGGATCTGTACACAATCCTCGAAGCTGAAAACATCCCAGTTGTTGCACAGCGTGCATACTCACCACACATGTCACCCATTGAGCATGTTTGTGATGCATGTACGACAGCCTGTTCCAATTCCTGCCAATATCCAGAAACTCCACACAGCTACTGAAGAGGAGTGGGCCGCCATTCCACAGGCCACAATCAACAACCTGATCAGCTCTATGTGAAGGAGAGGTGAACGGTGTTCACACCAGATACTGAATGATTACTTGGACTATCTGTGACCAAGCATGCATTTCTGTAGCGCTAGTTATCAGAAATATTAATAAGTGTCTTTTTACAAGATCAAACTGCACGTTTTAGAGTGGCCTTTTATTGTGACCATCCAAAGACACACCTGTGTAGTAATGATGTTGTTGAATCAGCATCTTAATATGCCACACCTGGCAGGTGCATGGATTATATTGGAAAAGCATTTTTTAAAAATTGTGACCAAAATTTAAGAGAAATATATCCTTTGAGTGCATAAAAAAGTCTTAGATCTTAAAGTTAAATGTGTGAAAACTGGGCGCAAAAACAAGTGTTAATTTTTGTCTAAGTTTTGTTCAGTGTAACTGAGTAAATGCTTCTTTGTTGGCCTAATATTTAATTCAGAGTACTGAAGACTCAATTTTCTTGGCATTGTCCGGCATCCTTAATTTGCATTTAAAGCAGCTCAGATTTTTATGGGATGGATTCAAATGTAGCAGATTTATCAGGCAAACATTCATTCTGTGAACTCTACTCCAGCATAGTAGAACAAAAATAGGTTTTGCGTTTAGTATTGCTGTTTACGTCCAAATCCTACCCTACTTATGATATGTACCTTAAACATTCTATCATCAGACAGTTTTTGATTCCTTTAGGTGGCAGGAGGGAAAATTAGTCAGCATCAACATTTGTTGTGTTATGGTTTCAGAATGATGAAGACAGTTGGAGAACAATTAGATCCAAAATAGGATGTAGGCTCTGCAGGATGATTTTTTTCCTTGGCAATATTATTTTTTTTTTTTCAAACGATGTTCAGATTTTCTTCCATTATCTCAAATGGCTTGTAAAATTGTGCATTTAGCCATAGTTATAGATTTCAAGATCACGTCCCCTTCAGTAGTTCAAACATATGCATTTGTTCCCCCCTATAAAAACATGAAAATAGCAAAGGACTTTTATTTCAACAAAATTTACATCATAAATTGATGCAGAAACGGCACAATCAGTGCATATAAATTCACAAGGCTGCAGTAAATTAGGTGTTTGATGCTCAAGATTTTCTGATGGAGGACCCCCAAACCCTCAGTTTCACAAGTGCCTCCCCCAATGTTGAAACAAAACCTACACCCTTGCATTTAGAACGCCTCCTTGGTTTGGGTTTAGCCCCACATATGTACAAGATCTGGCTCCACCCCTGGTTTTTAAGCAAAAATACACGAGCACACAAACATAGTCACATAGACATACTGAACATCTTTGTTTATATTCAAGCTCTTTTTTTCATACTTTGAAGGAACTGATGAAAGTCTTTGTCATTCAGCATCAGCACTGGTGTATTTTTCATCACTGACCAGAGGCTGTGTTTCTATACACCCCCCTTAACTCCTCGCAGGCACCTCATTTAATAAGCTCTCTTAGCGCTACAATAAAAAATGCATGTCCTCATGCAAGATTCTGGCAGTTGTCAGCATCGTTTGACCCAGTAAAGACTCTGGATGTCATGTCCCTTTAGACTGACTAAATGTTTAATAATGTTTAAAGCACACATCAAATAAAACTTTAATTGAATTTTGTCTTTTATTGTAGAATTTTTAAATACTTCGCAACAATCAGTGAAGTTGAGTTGGGCAAAAAGGGTGGTGGTTCAGGTAATAAGACAATTTATTATTTATGCACATTTTAGGTTTTATTGCACTCCTCAAATACCTTCTGGTAAAGATCAATCCAACACACCTGTGGTATTATTACTGCTGAAAGCTTTAATACTGCACTCTAACAACCTGTACATATTAATGGTTCAGACTGGCAAGATCTCATTCTCCCATAAAGCAGAAATTGGTATTCATATGTGATGATTCAAAGATGTGATCTGACATATGCATGTGTCAGAATCCACTAAAAGCCAAATGTATCTTTTTATATATGCTGGCAATGCAGGAGGACGTGCGCTCTGATCATACAGCTCTGTCACTACAGGCAGAGTATTTTGCATGCATCAAAATTGAGCAGTAATATCCTGCGTTTGAGTACAACTGTATGAGCGGATAGGAGAGGTGCTCTGCAGTAATACAGATGAGAAGAGGTACTGAAGAAACTGTTTTTAACTAAAAGGCTTTGCACTGTAGAGTCAACTTAATGTGATTAATTTGATTCAAGGATTCTTTTCTCAAGCATCCAACTTGCAACAAATGATATACAGGGACAACGGGTGTAGCATTAAAGAGAGAGAAGAAGGGACAAGTACGTAAAACCTGCATTAACTGATTTTTTTGGCCACTTGGGGGCAGCAAAAACAAGCTGTAAACATTACATTGAAATGTTATTGCTGTATGACGTTGAAACATGTTAGCAAAAAGTTATAACGTGTTTCCAGGTACGATCAATATTATCAGACATTTGGATTCATCTTATTGTCCACCTGATGAACTAAAGACCAATGTATATACATAGCTCTTTTAGCTCTGATTTGGTCTCCTCCAATTCCTGAGGCAAATATGATAAAAAATAATACAAATAAAGTTACTAATACTAAAAGGGATGTCCCTGTCCAATCTCAAAGATCGGTATCAGGGCCAATTAAGGCATTTTTTACTGATCGGGATAAGGTATATTGAGCTATATAGATGATCTGATCCTTTGTTAAACCTAAGCTGTCACACAGGTCCACCAACTCTCCACTCCTCTTTTCTTTTCTCCTCCACTCAGCTGAGCCCCAGTATGTGTATAAGAGCAGGAGCTGAGCCCCGCCCTTGGCCAAACACAACATGCCATAACCGACGGCAAAAACACAGTATGAGATAGTTTATTTAGGTTTTTTACCAAAATTGTGAGAAATTGTTTCATTTCAGGTCAATGTCAATGTCTTGTGCATTTATGGCACATAGTGTTTAACCACAGACAGAGGAGAGACAGACTGTGGTGCAGAACCGATGCTAACACCACTCACCATGTCACGCAAGTTTTTTTTTTATTAATGTAGCCTAATCCGTGCAAAAGATGTACAGATGATGAAAATATTCCCTGAATGAAATACCGTTCATTCAAGTAACTCAAGAAAAGGCCACAATGAAGCAACAAACACTGAGGAAAAGGCTCTCTATCAAAGCGACAGAGACTTTCCCATGAGACAGCAACAAGGCCAAAAATATTAAAGGGAGGGTTTGTTATCTTTGACCTGTTTACTCAATTTGTAAAACAAATAAATAAACAAACATTAAGCAATATTTTGTATTTATGGATTTTTTGTCTTAATGCATTGCAGAGCTTTTCAATTGATAAGCATATACATTGAATTGCAGTGTGCAGTGTGCAGCTGTGGTTGGTAGAAACCAAAAGCAGAGCTAAAAGAGCTAAAAATCAACATTGATTTTACATTCATGAGGTAGTATATTTAAGCAATGAGCCACAAGTTGCCATGGCTTACACTGGCTTTTTGTCTGATAGGTGAGTATACCTTGCATACGTACGTATACCCCCGACTACACCACTGCCTGTCTGGCAGCAGGTAGCACAACAAGATACACACTACAAACTGATTTTGGGACCAATGTGAAACACCCCTCAGTCATGTTATGCTGCATGCGCTGCTCACCTCACTTGTCATCACATCTCACTGCACTAATGCTTTAGATTTGCGAGTTATATTACCCTCAACACTCACATGTACTTCTCTGCTTAAACCGCAGGTGCTCCTCACTCAAACCTCTGCTTCAGTCTCTCCCTGCCTTACACACCATTTATATGAGGTGTTTGTCTTCAACTTCCAAATTAATTCTCACAGGGAATTACTTTACATGCTGCGTGCATGCTATTTCTCATGTTACTGCTGTATTTTTGCAGCCTGGAGCCATCCACAGAGTAGAGTAATATTCCAACTGTATTGCCGTCCTCATTTTTAATATACAGCCAAAGTAATGGCATATATTATTCCTTACAGAGGTAGCAAGTTATTGAAAATATATGCATGCCGCAGTAAATCTGAGATCCTCTCAATGTCTGCACACACTGGACTGAATTCATTTTCCCTTCATACATAAATTACCACCACCTGTCAATGTGGCATTATACAGAAGCTGTTTGGAGAGCTGTTTGCCTTTAAAACTGAATATAAAAACTACAGAACTGGAAACACTGAGACTCTTGGAATCAGAAATAACATACAAACTCAAAGTCAATTCACACCAGCAGTACCCAGTAAAATGCTTCTTTTGTATATTGTTTTCTCCTTTGTGTCTATTGTTGCTCGGCACTCTGCAGAAACGGTTAAATTACTTTATCAGTTTCTACTCTTGGCTGTTTTCTATATTGCACTTTATTTTAATGATACAGACTTTTAGGCGAGATGAGATTGGAGTAAGACTCATTACAACCTTATTGAATCCTGTAGTTGTCTGAGCTCCAAAAAATTATTTAACTGGCACAATAGAAAAGTGAGATCTGAAATGCTATGCAATGTGGTTTGTAATGATTTGGAGATAATTCCACAGTGAAACTTAAGAGACATGAAATCGCTCAACAAGTCTGTTTAATGAAGAGATGAAACACAGCTTCAGCTCTCAATAGAGTTTCAAAGTAAATCAGTAATGTAAACACACACTCTAATAAGGATACTGTGATAAAAAAACAATGACTTGAATTATTTCAATAGTGTCTCCCCTGCATGTTTGTAACCTCTGTAATCTCTGACCTGACATCGTACACAGGTCTTTAATCTGCAGGTGATTGCAGAAACCCCAAACACCAGCAGAACCCGAACAAAAACTTCTCATCCAGAAAAATAACACACTGTAACTAACGCAAGTGGTTTTCCTTCGGCTTGTGAAACGGGAAAAGAGTAAGAGGGAGAGAGTGAGGCAGGCAATAGAAAGAGAGGAGGAGAGATGAGAGGGACAGAAGCTCTGCTGCAGCAGAACACACCTCATCTCCATTTTAGCTGGAGGGAGAAAGAGAGAGGGAGAGGGAGAGAGATTCAGTCTGTGCCAATTTACTCTTCAGCTCCAGTGACAGAGAAGGGAGAGCTAGGGAAGTGATATTTCAGGAATCTTAAGAGATCCACAAACGTGTGACTGAGAGGGAGACGAAGAAAAAAAAAAGAAAAAAACATCCCGGCACGTTTGCAAAGAAAGACTGAGCAAATGAAGGAAGGAAGAAATGACAGAGAGAGATGTAGTCGGTGCTTCAGTCGCGGTAAGAAACCTGAAATGTGTTGATAGAATTTTCTAAGCAAACAGGTCATTGCAGCACTCACACGGACATGCAGTGACTCTCACAGACATGCAGCTGTGGATGCATGCACATTGACTCTGAGTGAAGGCAGTATTGATTCAAAGGTGTTGGTAGCAGGTGTTGGAAATGGAGAAGCTCGGAGGTCTCTTTTGTCAGACATCATATATGTGTGTGTCTGTGTGCATGCTGGAATAGATTTCTCTGCAGGGCAATGCATCTTTGTTTTTAAATGATTATTATTATTATTATTATTATCTGCATGCAGCACCTCTATCCCTGCCATACATCCCTCTCTCCTGCTCTCTAAATCCTCCCTCTCTCTTTCTCTCTCTTCATTCCGCCCTGTTGCAGTGTCTCTCTCTGTCGTAGCTGCACAGCACAAACAAACCTTACACAATGGACTGTTTCATGTAAGCATGTATCTCTACTCCATACCCATTTGTATTCCTTGATCCACTGTCTTTAGGCTCTCTCTTTCAAAGCAATTAAAAGCAGTGAAATGGAGCTGAAGGAGAGGCATGTTTGACTTTAACTTCTGCAGAAGCATTCATGTGACTGTTCTGAAATACAGCAGACTTTTAATTCCTTTTGTTGTGTTTTTCACATCCCAAAGGGGTCCTAAAAACTTTCAAGCCATTGACTTCCTGATAGTGGCCCATTAGAGGATAGGGAGCGCCATCTAATTAATTATCCCACACTTAATAGTCTAAGTTAAACCTAGAATTGCACAACACAAACTACACTGCAAAAAGTGCTTTTAGGAGGTAAATAATATCTTTAGTCTACAGTGAAAGAAATCCACAATTTGCCATATTTTTCTCTAGAAAACAAAGGTTTGTGTGTGAGTGTGTGCTGGGGTTATAATGTATGCTTTAAGCCACTTCACTTTATCATTGTATTAGCTTGCTCTCCTCTACTGTAGCAAATTGTTAAGTCCGTTACACCCCTCTAATCATTAGTACACAAGTACCAGACAGGCGTGAATGTAAACAGGAACTTGTTTTAAATGTCGGGTGAAGTGAGGTGGCCACACAAATGACAAACTGCCGAGAAAATCCTGCGAAGGTAAATTAATTTGTTGCCGTCTACAGTAAGTAGAGTGGAGGTTGAGCAAATTTGCATAGGTACTGTGTGAGTGGGTGGGAGGAAAACAGATTCATTTGTATGTACGAGAAAATAATGTTTAATTAGAAAATGGTTAAAAATATAAATTGTGTGATTCCTGGCGCTAGCTCTCACCCAAAACAATAACAAAAGAAGGACTTTGACAATGTTGTGAAGTAGCATGGGATCATAGGAGTTGTCGTCATTGTTAAATAACCACCACTGACAGTGAAAATCTATCTGATGTGACTCAAGCAGAAATAATGTTGCAGGGAAGTTAATATATTTAAAGCGTTATGCACACGGAGTTTACATCACGATTATTCACATGATGTCATTTCTTTGTAAAGATAGTTTCAACTAATGTTACATTAACTTGCTAACTTACCATTAGGATTTGATGAGTTGACTACCCATACAGCTAATGTTATCCATGGTCAAAATAATTTACTAAAAATAACTTTATCAGCTTGTTGAACTCTCTGTTTCACAAAATTAGATTGTATTTGTAGTAGCAGCTAACTGGGAGGGGGTGAGGGTAACACGGACCTTCATTACAAACCTCCAAATTCAGAGCCTTGGGGTCTGATCCAGGATGCTCCAGCAAATCAGCAAACTTTCTGTTGCTGCAGTTACACAGGTTGGGCCCAATGCTGCTGAGGGCCACCAGTCCGCTGTGACCCTGGTACTGGGGTTTGTACTGGCTAAATTTGAGCGGCTACAGCCAAGCTGGAGCTCCAGAGCTGAGGCCCGCTCTCCCCGTGGCAAAGTAGTCTCCTAGAAGGGGGGTAGAACAGAGGGACCGTGGAGTGCCTTAGATAGTCCAGGTTAAATGATCTCATGTAGCTTGTCTCATTTAAGCAGGGCAATGAGGGCTGAATGAGTAAATGTGGTTTGCGCAGCGCTACAATAAAATAAGATTTAATTTATATAAAAAGAATTCAAATAGATGAATCAATAGAAAATAATATTTGCTATGTTACTGTTATTGAGTAACGTCTGTGACACTGTAGCCAGTGATTTTCAATGGCGAATCATCTGATGTTTTCTGTGTTTCTTTTGAAGTTAGAGCAGCTACAGGGGGTAGAGGGGATATGAAACTATTAACAGGCAACCAAATTAAACACACTGTTACCTCAAATAGAATTACAGATTTCTTTGGGTTTGAATGTGGTTAGAAACATTTGGTATATATAATGTAAGCAGGCTGATACAACTCAACAAAATACATAACGTAGTTGTTTTTAGACATTGTAATGTGGAAATGTTGAATTTAAAAAGAAAAAGAAACAAGAAAAAAACCTGTTCCATGGAAATGTGGATAGAACAGTTAGGTATTGATCCAGAAACTTTCACTGCATCTGTTGGGGTCAGGATGGGTATGAAAGTCAAACAACTCAGAAAGATACACAGAAGTCTGGTAAGCTGGGTAGAACAGTTTCATAAGAGGTTTAGGAGACTGTTTTAATTCCACAGTTAGGTTTGAATATATGTTTTTGTTATACTGTCAGTGTTTGGTGCAGATTTTGTAAGAAGCAACTGTACCACATGTAGATGCAGCCAGTATAAACAATATGTAAGATATTGGTTCCCAACCTCTTTAGCCTGTGACCCCTCATCACAAATTATTTTATTATTGTTGAGGTTCAGACGTTAGTGTTTTTTTCTCATACTGTTTCATCTAAAGAATGTATAGGGGCCTTAAATAATCCAGTGTTTCAAAAGAACAAAGCAAAAGAAAAAAAAAAATCTGAAAAACAAAAATCAAATAATCAGTCTTTTTTATTATTTTAATCGTTTTGTAACACCATGGGGCTTGGGAATCACCGACATAAGATACTCTTGGCTGCGTGATTGAAAGAGAGCTCCATTGATTTTACACATCAAAGTGTGAGGCACTTGAGGGAGCATTGGTTTGCTCTGAAGACTACAAGTTGAAAAAAGCTGTAGAGATGTTGAGTAAGATAGAAGTGAGTTTAGCAGACCTCTGTAGCCTGCTGCTTATCGCTTGAGGCTAGTGACTAGAGGCTACATTAGCTGCTACTAGCATAACAAATGTGAATCACAAACCTAACTGTCTGTGGTTAGGCTGCATTGTGGGTAATGCATGTGCCAGGTTTTGACAAGAAAGAAGAATGCTGATATTTGTACGTTCTGCTGCATCAAATTTTCCCTTTAAAAAAAAATGTCCATCATGAGTCCGACAATCTTGTAACGGTGCATGCTAAATTGTTGGAGTGCTCCTTTAAGAGGCTTCAGGAAATGGATGGACCAGTGAGAGAACATGAGCTTTATGTTAATGTTGCAGTCAACATGTTCTCCCTCAGCAGCAACTCAACAACGGCATTTCAATTTCCGCTCATTACATACATATCATCTTTTCAAAATTAACTTCTACATTCACAGAAAATGTAGCTGTGGTTACCAAAGCTACTATAGGCTTAGGCAACAAAGCGTCTTGGTTAGGTTTAGAAAATAAGATCATGGTTTGGGTTAAGAAAAGTACATTTGTCACGCAACTTCACTTATGAAAGCAACTTAATGACTAGGCTATGTTCAAGGGCATAGGTTTTGTTTCAACACTGGGGCGGACAAATATGAAACGGAATATTTGGGGGTGAAATATTATGCAGCAATTCATGCATTTTTTTGCAGCAATTTATGGTGTAAATGTCTTTAATTTTATCAAAATAAATGTCTTCTGCTACTTTCATGGGTTTATTGGGGGGACTAATGCACATGCTCTAAATAATACGGGGATCATGTCCTCTGCCCCCTCCCCCCAAAATCTACTCCTATGAGTGTATCACATGACATTAACTATGTCACGAAATTGAAAGAAAAAAAAAAGAAAAAATTGTTTCACACAGGACACAAACACCAGTCCCCTAGGTGAAAGTCCTGTGCTTGTTTGACCAATCCACCACCCTGACCCCCCTCCCTCCTATACTACTCAGACTTTTTCAGTCTCTATGCCATGTCATCGCCGCAGATACTTCTCGTACAGACGCTTAAGGGTGTGTTTTGCGTTAGAATCACAAACAAACGACCACTTACCAGGCTGTTGTATATGGTACATATGGTGCATATACATATAAATCAATACATTAAACTGTGATTGATTGATTGAGCCCTTTAGTTGAGTGCTTGCCAAGAAAATTTATGGGAACTGGAGTCAAAAGTAAATAATGTTCATAACAATGTTATGGAAACTTAAATTCAGGGCTTGTGGGATTTTAGTTCAGTCCAATTATATTCTGTCACTATCTCTATTTAGATCACTACTTCCCTGATGCAACACACAGTAGGTCCTGCAGCTACTGACAAAGTTCACCCTCAGCTGTCAACTGGAGAGTCACTCAGGTTTTGGATTGAGGTCAGTGCAGCTTTGTCTTTTTGCCATTATTACTCATCCCTGTATGTCCGGAGTATTGCTGTGGATAATATGTGGGCTACTGAGCAGTCATACTAAAGTTTCAAAGAAATCTGAGTCAGAGGAGTCAGGGGAGTAATAATGGCCACTAAGAGCAAAAATATTCATCCTATTTATCCAGGGTGAAAAGATTGTGGAAAGCTGGGAAGGGACAAAGTTATGAAAGTAGCCGCTGAGTCACACAGATTTATTTCACACTCTTTTTCTGAATAGTTCAAATTACAAGGCAGCCCTTTGTATACACACATCCACACACAGTTCTGCTTTCCTGAAACCGATGAAAACACCAAGAGCTTTTGAGAGCAAATGACAAAAACGGGGGACATCAAAATTAAATGATGAATCCATTATTGAGCAGGTTGCATGTGAAAAGATGAGAGAGTGGAGATGAAAGTGAATGGCTGATGGAAGAGTAAGAAGAGCCCCAAGAGGTAAGAACGGCTCCTGTGTTTTTACTGTTACAGCTCAGAGCTTGGATAACATGCTGCACTTAGCACACACAAAGTCACTCACTTTGGCGCTCCTCATACAATTAAGCTACATGGTGTTTTAATGCTAATCGCTTTTCTCTCCATCTCAATAACTGTGCTTAATTGAATGGGTCAATTCTGTCTGCGTCTTGTCTGTGAAAAAAACTTGGCAAGCATCTCTCCACACTTTCCTCTCACCCGCTAACAGACGTTTCAGCCTGCAGAGTTGCACAGTACTTCCTGTTAGTCATGTTTTATCACGCCAGCTGCCAGGATGGAAATACTTTGATAGTGTCAGGAAAGGTTAAAAGTTCATTTAGTGAAAACTTTATAAACATACAGAACTTCATCACAGAAAATGGACTGATTAGTAAAACCAAAGGAGACTGATTAAGGAGGAAATACAGTTTTCCAGCTTCAGAAACGTTGTCATGTCAGTATTGTTTCATCTGTGTTCTTATCAACTGATACACACACCAAAACAAATTCCAAAGTAAATCTCAAAACACTGAGACAGAGTGAGGCTGCGAGATTTGTTTCCATGGCAACTATGCAGTAAGCCTTCTTCGCATGTGTGTGTGTGTGTGTGTTTGTGTCTGTGTTTGTCATGCATCATACCCATATCACATAATATAACTCCTGTATGTAGCATGGAAAAAAACCTAATTTGAAGCACAAAGAACATTAAAAAGCGTTACTATGCCAGTGTCAACTCAGTTACAAGTAAACTTAAATAACTATTGAGAATCAGTGCATCTACTGCGAGCTCACCCAACACAGCTGAGCTAGCTAACATCACAGCTCAGCCCAGGAGGACATCATTAATGTTTACATCTCGCACTGCAATGAGCCCCTCGTCCATGGGTAGACACATGCTTCATTCTGCGTGGTGATATGGATGGTGGGTGTAGTTTGGTTCAGAGAAAATAGTTCCTACATGAAACTGCTCACAACAACCGAGTGCCATCTAGTCCCATTATATTTGAGAGAAGGCAGACATCTCTACAGCTGATATCTCCAACACTCAGCAACTCACACCAAAACTATCTAGATTGATAAATAGCACTACAGGTAAGAGGAAAAATATATGTTAAAATTAAATTGGGGTGGACTCACTGTTAATGCAACACTAATAATGTAATTCTACCCATCAATAAGCACCCCCTTCTTTGTGCACAAGCCTGTGATGACACAACAACAACAACATCAACAACAAAAAACAATGAAAGAACTGATTCTATTCCTTTAAACTGCAGTCTTGAATCTGATCGCTTTTCAAAGTTAATGCCTGTCTGTGATGGATTTGTTCATTTCTGACTTTCGGTAAACACAACATTCATTTTGACTTGGACTGTCTATGTCTCTAAGATCAGGACATATATAATCACTATAATTTGAAAGATTACAATTGAGTCCTACACATTGGAGCGTTAAGGTACTGATAAATAGTTTTAGCTTCCCCACAGTTCTGCAGGTGCAGCAGTCACAATATTAAAGACGGATGTCCTAATTAAGCTTTTGAGGCTTAAAGTTGCTGTAACTGATAACATTAAAGTAATCAAATCAGTTACACAAAGTGCAATATAAAAGGTATCACTTGTGGTTTTAAATTTATAAATAATTAGCATCAGACTTTGCAGTTATCTTCAGCTCTGCAGAGCTTATGATGTGTTTTAGCTTTGTGTGAATTTTGATTTTTCTGTTTTCGCAAAGACCCCTAAAAACCCTCTAAACACTACCTGCCCAGCACCAAACAGCACACAGACAATGTTAGCAACTAGTTATTAAACATAGGAGCTAAAGCACCTGATATTTTTCTCAGGAGTTTTTGGCAACAAGCGCTAAAAAGACAGTATTAGACTTACTACATTCATCAGCTGGACAAGAAAAGGACTCCAAATGAATGCTGATGTTGCACTGTGTGTGCTGGATATGTAAATAAGCAAGTGTTTGCTAACACCATGGGAACTTTACAGTGGTGCCACCAAGGGGGGCAAAGGGGGCCATAGCCCACTACATAATTGCAATTGCTGCCCCCCCCAGCAAAAATAATTTGAAGCTGATATTGCTATAGTGCACTAATTGTCAGCATAGCTTGTTGGAAATGGGGCTAAATTACACTCCTTAACTCTCATATTAATATAGTTTTCATAAGCCTGTATACTTCGACAGCATCATTGAATCCCTCAAATTCAGTTATGGCTTTTGGTTTCGGTGCACCACCCCAAGATTTTCAATAGCCCGATCTGGCCACAACTATAAAACAATTTCTAAAATAATATGTCAGTGTTGACATCTTGTCCTGCTGCCCCCAAGTGGCCAAATAAAAACAATACAGATTTTAATGAAATAGAAAAACAAACTGTTGTACTTCTTATTTAATGTACTTACTATACAATAACTAGCATTTTACCCTTTGGCCTGCACAGTTATACTTGATACTAGTTACTCTGACACATTACATCTCTCCCCATTGGATGTTTTTGCAGTACTTGTCAGCTCATTATTTGGATGTTCTTACTGCTGCCAAATGTTATGACGGTGTTGTACAATGCTCTGGATAAGAGAGACTGCCAAATGCTCTAAATGTAAATACTGATGTAACTACTGTGAGCGTGTGTGTGTGTGTAGCTACATTCATGCAGTCTTTCCCATAATAGCCTTAAGTACTGAAGGCTGTTGATATAAAAGATCCTTGGGATCTTTTTAACTGTTACATAATAAATAACATTTGTGGGACGCTATGTTCCAACACTGAACACTGAATGTGAAGCACTGACATGAAATATTTAAGTGCAACACAATTTCATCACTCCTGCATATTTACCTTTTCCCCTGTAGGGTGAAAGAAACACTGGAGATTACAGCAGAGCATTGTTATTCTCTCTTTGTCTTTCTTCCTCACAGATTTTCCGACTTTCTTTCTTTTGGTTTTATCTTCACATGTCACGACTCTGTCCGTGTTTACATGTGCTACTACATTTAGATCTCCTCTGGAAAACAGAGATTCCCCTCTGCATGTTTCTTTCATTTTACAGCCTTTTCTCTGTGCTCATCCATCTTCTCCTCTTCACCTCTCCCTTGCTCGTCTCAGCTGCGGAGCATTTCTGGAGCGCACATCCTATAAAACCTTCATGTGACCTTGCTATCTATTGTATTTCACATTCACACTGATTTTGGTTTAGAGTGGGAACTGATGAGGTATAATGCTTAAAATGTGTTTGTATTTAGGTGACACATTCTGTTTTATCAGACTGTATCACACAGCTCATTCCAGGTCATTTCAGTTTCTCTCTGAATCTCTGTCTTTCTCTTCTTGTGTTTCTGACACAACAGTGAGCCACCACGCTGGGAGCCATGAGTCCTCCACCTGTGGCCAGGATGTGAAATCGATGGTGTGACAACAAAGGCAGTCATTGAGCCACAGCCTTGTGCAGTCCCTGTTCTACCACTGCAATCAAAGTCACACAGAAAAACGCTCTTTGCAGAACAGTCCTCCACTACAGAGGGGAACATACACATTTCAGTTTTCACTTGTGTCTGACGCTGCTGTAGAATGTTGTTAACAATATAATTACTCTTTAATCTGAAAAGCTTTTATAAATGATGACACTGAACCATCTGGCCTACCTTTTACAGCTTGCACACACACCTTGAAACTGTCAATAACACGGCTTCACACACATTTCTGGTCCAAATGATTCATCTCACATCCTCATAAAAAACTCTTCCTCACCTTGTCTGAATCAGCTGACCTGCGAGGATTATGAGGCCGACTTTAGTGTTCCTACAGTCGCAGTGTCTCCTGTGTGTGTTCATTGGTGTATGTGTGCCCGGCATTGTGGGCTCGCTACCTCACGCACTACCATGGCACGTCTCCTGCCCGGCCCGGTGTGTGTGTCAGATCAAGCCGTGGTTCTCCCTTGATTCTGTCTACCATGAAGCTCCCACTGTGGACTGTAACGACCTGCTCTTGACCAAGTTGCCCTCACCCATACCCCTGAACACACACACCCTTCGCCTGCAGAGTAATCTTCTGTCCGAGCTTAACACTGTGCTGCTGCACGGACTTGCCAATCTCACCGACCTTGACCTTTCCCAGAATCGCTTCAGCCACGTCAGGACAATAACTCAGAGCTCCTCCCTGCCCTCTCTACTGTCTCTACATCTGGAGGAAAACCATCTCAGTCACCTCCCCGAGGCGTCCTTCTCATCACTGCCAGCTTTGCAGGAACTCTTCCTCAGCCACAACAACTTACACTCGATAGCACCTGGAGCCTTCACCGGTCTGGACTCCTTACTGCGTCTGCATATCAACAACAACAGACTCACCACTGTTGACCCTCAGTGGTTCAGGGCTCTGCCACGCTTAGAAGTTCTCATGCTTGGGGGAAACCCTGTGGAGGCCCTGCCTGAGCGGGGCTTCCTTGCCCTGAAATCCCTACGAAGTCTGGTCCTTGGTGGTATGGGTCTGAGAGGCTTGGCTGAAAAAGCACTGGAAGGGTTGGAGGGCCTAGAGAGCCTCTCCTTCTATGATAACCTGCTGGCAAAGGTCCCCACTCAGGCCCTGATGAGAGTGCCAGGACTGAAGTTCCTCGACCTCAACAAGAACCGCATCAAACTCATCGAGACAGGAGACTTCCGAGACATGGTCCACCTGAAGGAGCTCGGCCTGAACAACATGGAGGAGCTGGTGTCCATTGAAAAGGCTGCCCTGGAGAACCTTCCAGAGCTCACGAAGCTTGAAATCACCAACAACCCGCGCCTTTCCTACATCCATCCGCAAGCTTTCCTCCAGCTGAGCAGGCTGGAGACTCTAATGCTAAACTCCAACTCTCTGAGCGCACTACACCAGCACATTATGCTCTCCCTGCCGAGTCTTCAGGAGGTTAGCTTACACTCCAACCCACTGCGATGTGACTGCCTGTTTCACTGGGCTGCTGAGGGGGCTTCTCACCCTCACATTGACGACACACAAACAGAAAAACAAACACCACGGATGGTGCGTTTCATCCAACCCCAGGCCACGCTGTGCTCTGAACCCCCAGAGCTGAGAGCTCGCAGGGTGAGAGAGGTGTCCTCCAGAGAGATGTCGGCCTTTTGCCTCCCCATGATCCCTGCCAACTCCCTCCCCTCCTACATTGGGATAAGAGAAGGAGGAAAACTGGTCTTGCACTGCCGAGCTCTAGCGGATCCACAGCCTAAACTGTACTGGGTGACTCCCTCTGGGCTGAGACTTGGTCCTGCGCCGAGCCATGCATCCAAAGGTTTACCAGCTCCTGCTCCCTGCCACAGCCAGACAGCCTCTGAGGGATCCAACCAAACATCCGCCTCCAGCATCTCTCCCAGGCAGCCTCAAGATGATACTCCCTGTAACCCCTCCAAACACTACCGGCTACTGCCTGAGGGAACTCTGGAAATGAACAAGGTCACCCCCAGTGAGGCAGGATTATATACCTGTGTAGCTGAGAATGCACTGGGGGCAGATACACGCAGTGTTACTGTAGGTGTACATAGCAGAGAAAAGAAAAGAAAGAGGGGAATGTCTGCTAACATGAAAGGATATCTCAGAGCGGATGCAAGGTTGGAGGTGAGGGAGGTCGGACAGCACTATGCTATCTTGTCCTGGCAGAGCGGGCGCAACCTCCCTTCGACTCGTCTATCCTGGCAAGCCATATACTCAAACGCACACACGCCCACGTACACCACACGCATCCTGGCTGGCACACAGAGCTTCAACCTGACCCACCTGCAGGCAGAGACATTTTACCGAGTGTGTCTACATTTAGGGATCAGTGAGGGCGCCAAACACGCCAGCAGGAGATCAAGAGAGAGCAGAAAGCCTCAGTGTGTTTCATTCAGGACGAAGGATGTCCCAGAGCCCCAGCCCAGCCTGCAGCTAAGCCCAGAGCTGACCTCCACAGCAGTCACACTGTTGCTCCTCGCACTCATACTGCTGCTGCTAGCAGGCCAGGGCTGGGACAACGAGCCTGGCGAGGGAGCAGAAAAGCAGCACAGTGCCATACTTCAGGAAATCAAAAGTCCTAAAGCTCTGATCATCAATCAAAAGACAGAAGGGAGCAACGCACATTAGCCAAAGCAGAGTGAGGAACTGCTATTACACCAGGACTGCTGCGATAATGAAGTTTGTGCACATTCAAATCCAGACAAAAAAACATCGACCCCGTCACACACACACACACGCACACACACACGCACACACACACACACACATACAAAATGTCAAATATACACTTTGTGAATCACAGGTAGAAGAGAGGAGTCATAGATCAGAGCAGTGGTGTAGAAAGAGATTTGTATTTATTTTATATACCATATAAAGTATATATTGACATTGTTTCTGTGTTAAGATGTATTGTAAAGAATGCCTAAACCCTAACCAGGGAAATAAAAGTGGACAATCATACTCCTGCAGCACAGTGACTGAACACGGGAGAAACAAATGAGCCTGAGCTGCCGATGACCACTGGACTGAAACTGAAGACAACCTGATTCAATCCAGGGACAGATATTTGCAGAGGAAAGCTGCTCAGACCTCCAGGGTATTTGTCATGTTTCCTGTCTACATGTTTCACAGACTGAACCATTTTTTCTCTGAGCAGATCAAACTCTGTCTTGAGACTGATACTGAATGAAATTCCTGCGTTGATGTAAACAACCCTTTTGCTTAGCTTTCAGTACCTTGGACTGGGTTGTCCATCTTGCAGTACATATACAGTATATTCATCCTGATTCCCCGCCTAACGTCCCAAATCCTCTTTCAGCATAAAAGTGATCGAAAAGTGATTGTGTTAAATTCTATTTTGAGCTATTATACAATAAAATCTTTTTAATTTACACAATTTTATTGTTTACTGGTCTTTTCTTAACACAAAGTTGAGTTTAGATTATACAGAGAATATAATGATTATTGAACTGAATGAATTAACAGTGGTGCAAAGCATGACAAATGAGAGACCTTAAAGGAATACATCACCTCCCAAGTTACCATTTATATATCAGTTTATAATTTGTGGGCAAACCTTTGTTTTTCTCTCATGCCTTCACTGTAAACGAAGGATCCAAAAACCTTTCATAGGGGTCCATGTTTAACAGCACCAAAAGTATATCAAAACCGTCCATTTACAAACAGTCCCACAACTTGTGCAGTATAATCCAGGTCTCAAGGTATCCAGTCTGTTTAGGACTTCCCAAACACAGCCATTTCTGACATGGAACTAAATTAAAAGTGAAATTTATCTATGCTCTCTTCAAAGCCAGACTTCATTGACAAAAATGGTAATTTTACCTTGCTGAACACAGGAGCTGCTGATCTACTGCTGCTTAGATTGGTTAGTTTGTTTGTGTTCCTGTGTGACTTTGGTGTTTTAAAGGGTTAGTTCAGATTCACCAAAGTCACACAATAAGACAAACAAACTACAGATCAAGACAGTGGTAGACCAGCAGCTCCCATGCTGAGTGAGGTAAAATTACAGTTTTTGTCAGTGGAGTCTGGCTTTAAAGAGAACATGGAAACATTTCACTTTGTTTCCTGTTAGAAAAGGGCTATCTATCTATGAAGAACTGAGCATACGACTGAATAAATGAGACCTGGATTATACTGCGTGATACTGCGTGTAAAGTTAATAAATTGATGTTTTGATATAGTTTTGCTATTTTTAATAACGGACCCCTTTTACTTTAATTTATCAAGAATATTTGCTGTTTTTAGATTCTTCGCACACTGTGGAGGCCTGAGAGAAAAACAAAGTTTTCTTTCCAAATTCAATGTAACATGGGGTGAGTAACTGATATACAAATGGTCATTTGAGGGGTGAAGTATTATAATTATATAATTATATATATTATATATAATTATATTACGTAACGTATTATAAATTGAGCTCTCTGTAAAAGTAGGGATTCATCTGCAGCTTCAACTGCCTGCTTATCTGTATGCACTTGCCGTTGCTCCACAGTAGGAGTAAGTATGATAATAGCTCAGCACATCTGACACCTACTCAGTAAACACAAGACACAGTGTGTCCTCTGCTGGATAAGACCTGGAATTGAACAGGGGATTCAGCCAGGTGAAAGGATAGACTCACATTTTTTTCCAAGTCTGTCTTAAAACAATACTCACACACCGATTTGTAAAATGACTTACTGATCACTGTAATCATTCCAGCTCTCCATACTGGAAGTGGAGAAATCCCTTCCTAGCATGACAACAATGTGAGCCTTTAATACTATCCAACCCCACATTTTGGCCACGAGGGAGCATTTTGAGTTGAGTCACAATCTGGTGGGCTGGTTGATGGATTTTTTTGACAAACAGTACACAAAGGGTAGAAGTAAACAGCATTTTATCAGATTTTTTTTACGTTCTTCTGCTGGCTCAACCCAAGGCTGTGTTCTCTCACATTTACTTTATATCCTGTACACAGGCATGTGCCAAAGTAAGCATGAGATCAGACTCATACTGCAGATGATTCAGTCACTGTAAGTCTGCTACATGACAATGAGTCCAGCTGTGGCCCAGTCATTGATGAATTAGTCACCAGGTGTGACAAATCCTTTTTGGAGGTTAACACATCCGAGACAAATCATATGATCATAGATTTCAGAACACATGAGACTACGATCATTGATGACCAGAGTGTTGACTGTGTAAAAAGGTCTTTTTCTCTTGTGTCATGGTTTGGTAACCTCTCGCTTAAAGATAAAAATTCTCTTATCCAAATTGTCAAATGGACGAATAAACATATAGATGAATCAATCTATCAGTTCTTTACTCTTCACAGCTGTAACGTCATGCAAACTCTTTTCTTCAGGACTGTTCCCTTGCTTATATTGTGAGTTCCAGCTCCTTCGCTCTGGGTGTCGGTTAGGTGGAGAACAAAACAATACAGAAATCCTTTGTACCTGCAGCTATTGCACAGCTAAACAAAGCTAGCACGAGATGATGTACTCCACCCAGGCATTGCACTTTTGAAGCTTCTGAGTGAGTGGGTGTGTGTGTGCGTGTGTGTGTGTAGAGGCACTTTGTCATGACCTTCTTAGGAGTTCTTATACTTTGATGCTATTTTAGATGATATTTGTTTTAATGTCCTTAGAATCTGCATCGCTGTGATGTCTTGAAATGCTAGATCTCCTGTCGGCAAAATAAAGTTACCCCTGGGTACTAATAAAGAAACCTTGATGTAAGAGAGGAGGGACTATATCTTCAATCCTCATTTTTAGTAGAAATGACTTCCAGAGATCAGCCACAGGTAACTTGAGCTATAAACTCCAAAGTTCCAGTCTTTTCTGTATGAGATTCACTGTTTGTGTTTACACAGTGTTTCCTTGCTGAGCTGTAGCACAAGGAATGTATTTCTAAAAAGATTATAATTAATTACAAAAATCCCTTGATTTGTCTACGTCAGACTGATAAAGCTTCCTATTGACTTCAGCTGAACTCAATTAACACAATTACAGCAACCAATAAAAAATACAAAAGTCTCACTCTTAAACTGACAGGATATCAAACATAGTCTAATACTGAACAAGTGAATGTTATTCTCAGTTGGCTTAATTATGTCAGTACATTAATTTTATTCAAGGGAAATAAAGTCTGGAACTCGTACTTTAATTGAGGCTGCTAACTGTTAGCCAGTTACTGTAGCAGTCTGCAGGCTAATTTCTTTCATTCAGTTGCCTGTGTTGATCGTCAGTGAGTTTGTATGATTAAAAAGAAGTTGTTTATCTAGTTTTAACACATTGTGAATCTGAGTGATGTTATTGTGCTAAAATATGGTTATACATCATACTGTATACAGTCAGATTGTCATTATGACTCATTCAGCCGCTCATACGTCTTTTTAATAAATATTCCACAAAGCATGCCTCGTACCTGGCAGGTTCTGTGTCTGTCCTGATAATGTACCAAGCAAATATTCCAAACTATAGACAAAATCTATCCATCCGTAAAGAAATGTACCTTCTGACGTTAGACACTGGACACATCATATGTATATTTATGGATCTACAGACACCAGTCACATAACTAAGTGGAAACAAGGCGTTCAGCCGTTAAACTTTTGTACTTTTACTGAAGTAACATTTTGAGTGCTGAACTTTTACATTCAGTGGGTTACTTTCACGATATGGTACACTTTAAGGGGTCCTGTGGAGCTGCATCATGTGTATCATTGAGCTCGAGCAAATATGTTGGATGTATTTCCATCCTCATAAAACATTTGTAAAGATGACTTCTAAAGTATTAATCAAGCATTGTTTGCATCCACATTTACTAGCTTGCAGTCTTCCTCTCTTGTTGATGCATTGTTGCCTATCTTGGTGTACACAGTGCCACAGGACTGAGTTGTTAAACTAAAAAATGAGTTAGCATTTTACCGCTCACACTTCCCTCCTTGAAGTCAGTGGGTTTTTCTTTAATGGGCTTTTAGTTAGATGCCTGAAACAAGATCTGTGTGGTTAACACAAGCTTAAGAGACTTTGATGTTTTGCTCTACAACCTAAACTACGTCAGTAAACACTCCACTCGTGAATTCTGAAGCATCTATGTGTCTGAAAAAAGGCGTCTGCCAACAAGTGGCTAATCAGACTATACAGCGTCATCACACTGCCCTGCACCGAACCAATTTACAGTGTTATGGTGTGATGTTAGGTCAAATTAAATTGCATGTGTTTTTATGCAATTTAATTTGGATATTTATTATATTTCATTATATATTATGTATAAGTTACTACTATATTTTCTCCTTGTGCATGCACACAAGATAAGCAAAAACAGGGTTCCTATCATAAATTAAAAGCTGCAAAGTGTTCTAATACGCCACAGGAAAACTTTGTAAAATATCTAGGTTTAAATCATTCCCGCACTGTCAAAGTTTTTTTTTAATTTATTTTTTTAGAAGCCCTGCAGTAAAACTGCCTCATATTTTCATGCTTTGAAAAACACAAATCCTACTTTCCTGAGTCTTAAATTATATAGGCTATGTGAATACAACTTAATTGATGTGGTTGAATAAATCCAGGTTGGATTAGAAAGCTGATCAGTAAAAACAAACTAGTTAGACTCTGTATTTATTCACACAAAACATAATACATTTTCTTCAATAAGGCAACACAATACTGTATATACATACAATGATCTATATGTATACCATATTTAGATTTAATGTTGTTATTTCTTAACTAACAACATGTCATTCTTTACTATCACTAGCAAGTGTAAATAAATAGTTTAGCAAGTCATGTAAAAGAGTACCAGATGCGAAAACTTCAAGTCATACTATTAGTACATCCAATGCAACAATCCTTTACTCACTGTGGTATTTTGTGGTTATTGATATATTTTAGCTGCAGTTCAATGACTTGCTGGAATATAAAAAAACTTTTTTTTTTTAAAGCAGTTAAAGGGGCCCTGTGGAATTTTCTTGTAAACAAACAAAGATTATGTTTACATTCACCGAAAAATATTGTGTGTATCCCTCAGGTCTAACAAGTCAATTTTATAAGTATTTTAAATCCAATATTGTTTACATCCATGTTTGATACCTTGCAGTCTTCTTCTACACTTCCTTTCTGGCACATTGCTGCATTTCTTGGTGAATTACTGCCACCTGTTGATCAGTGGAGTCGTGTGAAACCACTGGCAGGAGTGCGTACTGCATGCGCGCCTTCATTTGCGTGCACGAGACAAACTAAACAGGGGCCCACTCAAAGACAAACAGCTCCACAGCACCTCTAGAGGTCTAAAACTCCACAGGGAACCTTAACGACCTTCAACGTCAGTTAAAAAACAAACAGCAAAAACATTATTTGGAAAAAAAAAAAATCAAATATATTCCTTTTCACAAACAGCATCAACAGTAATGGTAATCGTCATAATTCCCATTAGCATTATAAGGTACATTAACACTGACATCATCATTAGGTGCTGGAGTGAGCGTCATTCCTAAACAATA
>JAPZEB010000012.1:23599904-23615418 GCA_029783705.1 Chaetodon striatus | reverse complement strand
CTTAACCACTCTATTTCATCATAAACAACCCAGGAATGGGGCTCAAAGTGCAAAATACTGGACTTCTCCTTTAAGAAGCTGCAAGTCCAACAGGAGATAATATTTTTAGTTTTTCCAAAGCCAAAAACACAAGAGGAGAGATGTGAAATAAGCTGAATCCATCAAAGACCAACAAAAACTCTGTTTGCTTCATGGTAAGTTACTAACTTACTAACTTACTAACAGCAAGCTTAGCATGTTAGCAAACAAAGACAGTTGAATATCAATTATAAGTTACTTATGTTCCAACTTCACGTTAGATGGTATACCATTTGAGGCTCTTTGCATGTCAAACAAAAGCAAAAGCGGGACAGTTTACTTTAGCTAGCAATGGGCTAAAACCTATATTAGAGAACAAAAGCTACATTGGGGGTCATGACCAAACGTTAGCTTAAAATGAAACAATATATTAACTCACCCTGCTGTACAATAACATTGTTGTTCCAGTACATGTTTGTCCTTTATGTGAGTCGTTAAGATGTAGGGTGCCTGATGCTTGCATTGGGACCAGAGAGCTTTGCCCTCAATTTTAATGTCCTCTTTACTCACAGTAATCCGCTGACAAATGATAATGTAAATGCAGCTCTCAAATTCATATTGTAGTCCTTTCTGTCTACGTCTCTCTGATTCAATTCATTTTCCAAAAATTTGCTATTATCTCCTGTGGAATATTTCTCAATTATATCGTTGATATCTATGTACACACTAAAACGCAACGACTCCAAATGCTTGCCGGCGTTAGCTGTCTCCTACATTCTCCCCTCGTCGCAAAGGTCGTTAAGTCCATGAGCTAACATTACCTTTTACAAAACGGCAACTTGAGATCTCATCACATCATTCCCGTTTGATATAAGGATGAAGGAGCTCACTGAAAGATATAATTGATGCTCTGGATAGAGGAATTGATGGTCTGGATTGAAGAATAGAGTACACACCAGAGACATCCCTTAGATCATCAAATAAAGGTCTGCTCACTGTACCTATACTCAACTCTCAATCAGCTCATGGTGCTTTCAGTCATTATGGTCCTACTCTCTGGGTTTATCTTCCACATGAACTAAGTTCTGCTACAACAGTGTTCTCTTTTAAAAGCAAACTAAAACGTTTTGGGGTTTTTTCGCAAGCTTTTAGTTAGCTTTTTACGTGTATTTTTATGTTTTTGGAATTAGTGACATTATTGTTATTATCTCCCCTTTTGTAAGAATAATGATATTAATAGTACCCTCCTATTTTGTCTATTTTTATCATGTCCTGCTTGTTTTTATATATGTAAATCTTAATGATCTTACATGATATTTTATGTCTGTTGAGTTTACGCTTGTCATATGAAATTAGCTATATAAATAAAATTGACTTGACTATGCAAAGGTTTTCTTTCCAATGCTCACTAACAACAGTCCCACTCTCAAACTCTGATCCAAAACCCTCATTTCTGGAGGATTTAAACCACAGATGCTGAGGTGGACCAAATAACATTTGGCGCAGCAGACACCTTTGTTGTTATTGTTCCTGGCGCATGATCATTACACACAGCAACAAGTAGGGTGTGAATTGAGGAGATGATGTCATTGTTTTCAGAATGCTCCATTTTAGATTTCGACACAGATACAAGGCAACTGGAGTTTGGAAGGCATTTCAAACATCTTTGTTTTGGTGACCTATAACAGTTTGCGTGTGGATGAGGTTAAGGATTCTTTTAGCATCAAAATCATTTTGATGCTAAAAGTTACAATATTTTTATTGTTTTAAGTGAAATTTTACTGTAGTGTAAGTCATAATTAGCAAGTTTATACTGTTCAGTTTTTATTCTCTGGATTTTCCCCCAATTTTATTCCTCAGATATTATCTTCTGGGTCTTGTATAGGACAGCTTTTGAACGGACAAGTCTTTAAGTATTTTTCTATTATAAAAACGTGGATACATAAGAAGCAGATGTAAATCAAATTTCAACATGGAGAACTGTAACTACAAACAAGGCTGACACAGGACAAATAACCATGTATGAAACAAGATGAAACACTGCAGTATGCGAGTGCACTGTGTGAGCTGGGACAGAAGTTATCACTGGGGGGTGAGCGGAGCACAGACTAATGAGACATTATGACAGTGATGAGTAACATATTGGACAGACATCCATAGAAGCACTCGCTCCTTTAGTCTTTGTACATTTGGCTGTGCTACAAAGATATTTCAGAATCAGAATGCATCTGTTCGGGATGTTTCTGTCTGACTGTGTTAAATCAAACAGAACTTAATGTCATATTTTAGTATATTTGGATGTTATATGAATAATTTTCCATGCCACGTTTGTTAAATCCTGCCTACACTGCTACCACTGCCAGGTTTCACTTAATCATCTCTGCAGATTTTTTCACCCTCCACTCTCCATCTTAAGCACACTGGCTGGCACTGAGTCCCATGTTTGAGTTTAATAGAAATGAGCACTTTTCACTGAATTTAGCCGACAAATGAATCCTTAATTGCTGCACTGTGCTCGGATCCTATCCCAGCTCTTTGTCTCTTTGGCACAAACAGTCATCCTTCAGTTGGCCTACCTCGCTGAGCTATTTGGAAATAACTGCAGCATAACAAATGTGCAAACTTCAAAGGAAAGCGAGTACTATTTTGAGTGAGTGTGTCATTACAGCGGTGACTGTCACACAGAATCCTGACAGCTGGCAGACAGACGTCTAATTCATGAGATTAGCTTCAGTAAGTAACATACTGCTGCAAACATCAGCAGCCAGGGTGAGGCAATATCTGCAGCTCTCTGACACCAAAAACATGATGCCACTATTATGAATCAATGTCAGTCTATTATGCATGAGTGGCTTTTTTTAGAGCGTAATGTGAGGATGGAACATTATTAGTATTCTAGCTATGTCTATCCATTATGCGTATTCAGTCTTTTTCTCTTACACAGCGCACGGTGCTGTGAGAGCTTGGCACTGACCTGCCGTCTGTCCTCTGGTGCCTTCAGGAAGAGAGCATTGATGAGGGCAATGGCGTAGGTTTGGATCTCCTGGTTTGACCTGAAGGAATATCAACCAACGTAACAACCAGTTAGAAGCTTCGTGCTCCACAAATCTCCATACAGAGCTTAACCTACAGACTACCAACTATGCTACATAACAATTCATCTTACTTTCTAGTTACAGCTATCACTACTATTACCTGAAATGGGTGCAGGATTTTTAGAAGCCCCTATTTCACACCACTGGTTTTGAATAGTATGTTTTTCCTGATTTTGTTGTGCGAGCAGTAAAACTAAGTAGTATCTTGGAAAATTTAAAAGTCATTGACAATAATTTTATTACCATAAAAAGACCAAAACCAACAATGATTTGATCCTGCTAACAAATATTGCCTGCTAAGCTTTTTTCCCCCTGTGTTATAGAGCTCTATTGTTATCAAGAAACTGTTTCAAAACACATTGAGGAGCCACACTCAGGGTACAAATAACTTTTGTGTCCACTGGCCAAATTGCTATTAAATGTTGTTACCAGCTGCTCAGTAGATAAGCATTGTTTTGTGGGCTGATGAGTTAAGCAAATCTACCTGCCACATGGATATTTTACCAGCATTTGGCTAGCAGCTGGTGCTTATTTTGTACCCTGGAGGTCACACTGTTGCTCTTACAATAGAGTGCTGCAGGGATGATGTTTTTTGTAGGGTGACACTGAAGTTAGTATCGCCCTGATTCCTTTGGCAAAAAGTGTGATTTGTTCAGCAAGATAACCTCACAAATTAACACCACTTTTATGACTTTTAAAGCTTATCACAAGAAGTAAAAAGCCATTGCTGGGCTATAAACGAACTGCACTATGGTCGCATGACTGCCGCTACAAGGCTGTAAAGCCGTACTCAGTGTGATGACATTCTGTAGTCTCATTCAGCCGCTTGTTAGCAACTGGCTTTATTAAGACAGCGAAAAGCTTCAAAATTCACGAGTGGGGTATTTACAGATGTATTATATGTCATATAACAAAACATGAAAGTCTCTTAAACTTGTCTTAACCACAGACTTTATTTCAGGCGTCTAACCAAAAACCCATCCAAATAAGCCACTGACTTCAAGATGAGGGAACTGGGAGTGCAAAAATGATAACACAATCCCACTTTTTAGGACTCATTCCTGTAGCACTCTATTATCATGGGTATTTGTGTTATTTTTAGCGCTCCCACATACACCATCCGGCTGCTGTAAATACTCACTACAGTTCCAAATGTGTATTAATGTGCTGCTGAAAGTAGTCCCTAACATATGCACTATTTGCTTCTGATTGAATAACGTTTGCTAAAGCTTGCAGGGCCTGGCTGTTTTTGGAAATTATGTATAAAACGTACATATGGCCTGTATTTTAAAGCTGGAGTGCAGCACTGTGGTGACTTTTAAGCACCGGCGCACCAGAAGTGGCGTGCTTTACATCAGCCAGCCAGACTGAAAGAGAGGAGAGATGAATTCATTTATTTTACATTAGATTATTTTAGGTTTTAGGTTTTCTTTTTGCGTTTGGCACTGCTTTTCCTTCTGTTTTCTCAATGCTTCATCTGTGTGTGTGATTCAGATGTTTTCCTCTGATACTATGTAAGTTGACAGTTTAAAATAAGATAATTAGATTGAAATAAGGAAGAAAAAAGAGGAAGGGAGGAGAGACCTCTAGGAGTGGAGTGGCTACTTCTCTTAAAAAAAGAAACTCTGCATTCAGAAGAAGGATTAAAATCAAATAAGGGTGTTCCTGGGGGGTGAGGGGGTGCGGTGAGCTCACCTGCAGGGATACATCATTAGCATGAGTCAACAGTGTTTGCGATTACTCTCATGGCCTGAGGGGGGAGACAAAAGTTCCACACTCCAGCTTTAAGGTTTACGTCTTCAACAGGAACCACTGGGCTCTGCGCTGAAAGCCACAGACTAATGCATTGCTGGTTTTGTTTTTTTCATGGGACTTGTTAGCAATAAAAATAAAATAGAATAACACCAGCCTTGGTGTTTGATAGG
This sequence comes from Chaetodon striatus, assembly GCA_029783705.1. Lineage (NCBI taxonomy): Eukaryota > Metazoa > Chordata > Actinopteri > Chaetodontiformes > Chaetodontidae > Chaetodon > Chaetodon striatus. The sequence goes on along the minus strand of JAPZEB010000012.1, from coordinate 23,610,380 downwards.
GGTCATCTAAGCATCCTGAGATCACCCTTTGAATAATGCCACCAGCCAAATATGGTGGCATCTTTCTAATATTTTATTTCCTAAGTTACCCCATGCTGCTACATTCACTCATCTGCCCCCCCATATCATAGTGCGGGACGCCCCTGTGCGTGTGTGTGTGCTCACACTTGCAGGTGCCCGATGAGCTGTCCCACGGTGATCTCCTGTGCCACCCGATGGTAAAGGCTGTGGCTGTTGAGGACCATGCTCTCGAGGATCGCTAGAGAGCGCTGCAGGATGGACACGTCCACCATCGGCTGGTTCACATAGCCTGCAATCTGAGTGCGCACAGAAGACACAGCAACATGAAGACTGAATCTTTGACATCATCAACTGTGTGTTTCTCAGTCAATTCAACAAGAGCTTGTTCGCTCTCCTGATATAACCACGTATCTATCTCTAAAAGAAAACAAATCCAGGAGAACAGAAAGTTTCCCAGAGTGACTGTCAAGACCACAAAGTTTTCATAACAAAACTAGTCACACACTGTACACACTGAGGAAGCTTGAAATAATGTGGGGAGTTGCTAGGCAACGCCACCCACACATTTCCGGCATGTAGGAAGAAAGGTTGATAAAGTAATTAAATAAGAGCATATGAATAAAAAGGAATAAAAAAGGCAGTCCTTGAAAATTTAAAGCAGTGTGGTTTGTCCAGTGGGCTCTGTGTGAAACTAATGAGTAGGATGAATTGCTCTTTTGTTGGAAGAGGTACCTGTTTGATGAAGGACAGGGAGATAAGGTCCCAGGACACAATGCCGTGATCCATTAGCTCCAGGAAGGCAGTGAGAGTGAAGGCCAGCATTTCACCAAAGCTGAAGAGTGCAAAGAACAGTCAGAGGCGTTTTACATCGTCTGGCCTTGGCCAACTTGAAAGATATAACAAAGCATGTACAAAAAAGTCAAAACATCATTGCTGTCAGAAAAACAAAATTCATGCTCACTGTGTTCCACTTTCAACAAGACGTGCCAGCGTCCCAATGCCCTCCATATTAATGAACTCTGCGGCAAAGGTTGGGTCTGCAGACAGCTTGGCGAGCTCCTTTAGAGCCTCCAGGCGAGCATCGATACCGTGGGACTGGATTCTCTCCAGGAGCTGACGAGCAGCACGAGCCTAACACACAAAAAACATGACTTTCAAAATAAGTTAACGTCACCCACACATTCTCTGAATGATGATGTTAAGGCTATGCCTCGGGTTGTTCTTCATACAACCTGTGGCACAGTATTCTCAGATGGTTGTTGTATGAGCACATCCTGCTAGTTTATGTATTTCAACACTAATGCACTGTCTCTATATACTTTGGGTGCTGAATAACTATAATGTCTAAGTGTCTAACTGTCTGAATATGACAGCCTGTTTATATGTTGTATATGATTTAGTGCCAGAAGTTAAAGGGGCAATGTGTAAAATATGGCTAGAATTTTAATTTAAAACATTCAAAAGATCTACTGAAATGAGCATGCTGACCAGCTAGCCCTGGCCCCATCTTGTAATACACTCATACCTCGAGAGACGATAGTGAGTCACTGTAACAACCAGTCTGTCCTCAGTCCAGTCTAAATTAGTGTTCCTTCTCCTTACTTTGCTTATCCTGGTGACATAATCTCACTGAATGGCTAGTAGTGACATACTCTGATAGTCACAACTATCAAATCACCAGGCATGATCATCATTTGAGCTGACAAAGATCAAAACCATGGATTACGGGACTACCACGGAGTCAGTAATAAGTTCACTTTCAGCCATGCTTGTTATTGTTATGGGTAACAGTATGACGTCAAGTCGAAATATCGCAAGTATCACGATATGAATTTTTAATTATTATGTAAAATTATACTAATATTATGGAGAACGAGATAATATGGACACCCCTACTGTCCGGCCAAATAAGCAAAATGCTTGCTGCACGTGGGCACACTGAGTGTCGGGATCCCAGTTTTCCTATATATTCCTGTTGAATCCTCATGTGTAATTGCTTAGAAGCTCAGTTTTTAGTTTAACAGCTTGTAAAAATTCAGTTATCAATTATTTATTCTGTTTGTAGTAATACCCACCACAAAGCAGAAGTCAGTGGAGCGATGAATTGTTTTCCCCTCCAGTGGGGGCGGGACTTAAATGCAATCTGTCTCTACAGGGTTGGGCAACTGAACGAATATATCGCTCACCTGGGATCGACTGAGTTTGTTGCTGTTGCTTATTTTGCTAATTCAACGATCTACCTCTAAAGAACAAGTGAGAGCCGCTGCACAGCAGGCAGCGACAGACAGTAGGAAAAACAGTGTGTACAGTCAGCATATTTTCACACCTAACTCTGTGAATTAAGGATTTATTTTAACCAAATCTGCGTTGGAGATTGCTTAAACCGCAGAAAGACTAACCAAGATGGTTTTGGTGAGTTTTATGTTGTTTCTGTTGAGTCTGAATAAAGTGTTTTGTGAGTTACCGAGGTGAAAAAGCCAGTCTTAGTTTGGTGAAAGAAAGAAAGTTGAATCCAGAAAGTGTATTTTTCTGTTTAACAAGAAAACTAGGTGTCAGAATATTTTCTTCCTTGACATTTTGTGAGTTTGTTTTGTTTATTTATTAGACTAAAAAAGCTAAGAGAGCTTGTCCCTATTGGTTTGGAGCTTGTAGCCAGGCATCACAAAATGCCCTTTGTACTTGTTTCAGCCTTTACTTGTGTTTAATTCATTTGATGAGGCTACAACTTGTGAAAAGCAGTACACATGAAAAGATTTATGTGATGATAGGTGGGTCTGAAGTGTTACTACAGCTTTAGCTCAACAGGGTTAATGAAGCCTGTATGATATTGAGTTTACCTCCCTTTGTCCAAATATGTTGTTCTGTGTTTAGATGACGAGCCAGAGAACTTCAGAATAAAACATTAGAGCCTCTATAGTACTGATGGGGATCTAGACATAAAGAAATGCAAATCTACTTTGAACATGATAAGGCAAAGCTGAACCAGGTCGACGGCCAAGTTGCAATAAAAGCAAATAATTCCTTAAAGAACAGTCTAGTGCACAGTGCACTGGGTAGCACTTTGTTTTGGTGGTGGAGGCGTGAGGTGCTCCCACAGTTCACTTGGGAGGAAGGGTAGGATTAGGAAGAATATATTATCATACATTATTATTGAGTGTGTTGGAGGCTGCTATCAACCACGGCAAATCACATCAAGCCCCTTTCATCCTTTTAAAAGCAGTGTTCTCCCACCATCATGCACTGACAGTCAGGTTATGGCGTACAGACAAGCGTGTCTTAAGAGGACATTTGCAAGACACAAAAAGTTTGCCTGCACAGAAGTAGAGATTGGTTTTGTTCATGGGTAGAGACCTTTTCAAGACACTACAAAATAAGAATTTGAAAACAGAGTGAGGAGCAAAATACACACCAGTTACTCATTGTACAAATAGCCCACTGCATCTTATTTTTAGAAAAATTCAATTTCAACACTTCCTAATAAAGACACAGCTGAACAGGAATAAACAAAGCTGACTCACAGGTGAAATGGCTAAGCGAAGGATGGTCCCGTTCTTGATTTCACCGCGGCTCTATAAGATTAAAAAAGAGAATGTTTCTACATGTTCAACACTAATTTATATAGTCAGCAACACAAGCTTAGGAAGGACACAGTGAAGCTCACCTGCTCAGTGATATACAGCTGAGGGCCATCAGCATAGCGCAGAGCAAACTGTTCAGAGCCTGATAAAGACCAGCTGAGGACGAGGACAGAGATGAAGATAAAATCATTAGTTCAAGAGTTAGACACCAACTAAAGAAGTAGTGGGACATGAGGTGAACTTGTTGAATGTTTAATGCAGCATACTCTGGTATGCATGAACAAAATGTTGTTAAAGTTCGACTGCTCCCTCCAGCAGTTGTATTTATACGAGTGGCAAAACTGAGAGATTGTGGAGGAGAATTATTCAGTGGGTGTTAACAGGAAAGTGCAAAGAATTCTCTGTTTCAAATGGAAAAGGGAGGCAGTGGGTTGATACAGCCAAGAGGTGGATGGGTGAGATAAAATTTGCAATATTCATCACTCAAAGTACACGACTAAAGAAGAGACAAAAAACACTAAGACAACAGTGAAGCACAAATCGCATGTTGAGGCACAAGACCACATGAGGGCAGATAAAAGAAACATCACAAATTTAATAGCTTTTATTAGTCTTAAATCACAGACGTGCACACATTTAATTAGTTGGTAATCAAACAGAGAGCCAGAGATGATAAACACCATTACAAAAATATTAAAAAGTGCAGGAGACATGCTTACCCATCACATACTTCCCGTATTATTGAGGACAAAGGTCTTTTCTGCAAACAGAAAACAACATTGCCAACATACAAAATGACCACATTGTAACAATGACAGCTTGTGGCAGAGCACGTACTCTTAAAAAGCAGAGTTACATTTCCTAAATCTATTACTCATGACAGGTTAATTATTATTACAACCATTATCTGTATGCTGCATAACTAAAAAACATCTCAACAATACTCATGCCTTTCACTAACAAATCAAATTAAAGCGCAATGTCCCCATTCAGTAATCTTCTTACTTTCTAAAGCCACTAACAGCTAGTGGAAGTATAATTATTAGATTATGGTGAGTACTTTAATTATTGTGCTGTCTCATGTGGTGTATTTGCTGCTCTGTTGTTGTTTTTATGTCTACCTGCCCAGGGACAACACATGCTAATTAGCTGCTAGCTAACTCTGGTACATAACTTTTAATTATGTGCCGTCCTTGCAAAGATAAATGCTAAGATGAAATAAGGCAAACCGGACTTTAATGTCACGTTTTACGCAAGTACAGACCTGGTCCATCTCTATAAGCTGAGCATTAGCACCAGGCCATTCAATAGCCACCTTCACAATGTCAGCTGGGGGTGGCATGGCTGTGTTATCGCAGCACCCTGCAGAAGAAAAAAGAAATTAATTTCATCTCTAGTACAACTTCACTTGTTGGACAGAATGTAGGTTGATAACACCAGCTGCTAAAACACTTTTCACTTCCTTTGAACACTGAATTACATTTGAATGTGACACAAATGCCATTAAAATGATAAATAATGAATCATGTTTGACAGCTCACCTCTTCAGAATGTAATATAAGTACTACTTCACTGTCATAACTCAGTGCTTTCCTTATCCTGCACTCCTACAGTGTGTCAAAATGTTTGGACTCAAGCAGAGTAAAAACATTTTTGGTTTTCAGTCTGATGTTTGATTAACTTGAGAACGATATGAACTAAAGGTTATACATCACCTAATGGAGAAGTGTTGAGGGGGTCAATCACTCTCACAGCTCTGCAGTAGAAACCACTGAGTCAGCTCCCCTGCGAACACACAAACCCACACAGCGGTCGTGTCAGTGCAGAACCTTGTTTTCCTTAAAGCCCAAAAGCTCAGTTCGCTCCATCCCTGCATTTTCTCTCCTCTGAACTGAATCTGTCAGTGAGCAGATCAATAAGCATGACTGTTTTACAAAACCACCCACTCACACACACACATACACACACACACAGATCTTGCTTGGGTTGAGCCTTCTGCCTACTGGGCTCTGGGTTTGCTGTGCTTCGTTGCCCTTGACATGTTATTATTATTTCCAATAAATATGCCAAATATCATTTGTGTTACACATTTCTTTACCAACTTTTTGACATTTTACTTAAAAGCGTCTGACCTAAATTGTTTTGTTCCAATCACTGTGGTATCATGCAGATTAAAGAGGAAAAAAACAGGTTTCTATTGTGAAGACACAACGTCATATGCAACACCACTCTCTCATGGTGGGACTAATAGAGCCTGACTTCAATGGTCCGATTTTAGCTTAGCTCCAATTGTAGTAAAGAAACTGCAGTGCTAAAATGCCAGTGATTAACGTTATTTAAGAATATTTTGCTCACAATCCTTTAAAAGCTACATCGCCTGATATATATTCTGTAATGAATGAAACTCTCAGACTGTATATGTATATGTATATAGCTATCAGCCTCAAAATCCCAGTATCAGTCGAGCTCTAGAAGTATGTGAAACAAAACACCATGAATATCACTATTTGTTATTGTAGTGCTTTAAAAAACAGGGTCCACAGATTTATTAGTGTCCCCTGACTCTCTTCCCATTTTGCATTTGAGCAGGGAATAAGTGAATTCAAAAATAAATCATATGTACAGCAGCATGCCCCAAAAGCTGTGCAGAAATAGCTACAACTTAGAACAAAATGAAATATAACTGTCTGGCCATCTGCTCTAAAATCACATTTTACTGCTAACTCTCATGTAGATAGCATATTAATTCAGCTGTTTAATTTAGATCATTGCAAAAGTACACTGTTATTTACCCAGAAACACTCTCTGCTTCTTTTATTAGCCACATTACCTCGCATTTTATTGGTGCTCTGATGCCTATTAAACTTGTTTCATTATTTGCTCTGAAATACAACAGGAAGAGGAACACAGCAGCGACCGGTCTTTGGCAACAAAAGGAGATTTCTCTCGCTCTGCTCGGACATGAAGTGAGCATGAAAAGCTGTCTGATGGATTCTGCTGGTGATTGAAAGTCAGCGGTAAAGAAAATGACACTGCTGCTCTGCAAATGGCTCGTTGCATTCAAGGTGCTTTCAGGTACAAAAACACTTTGTATGGCTTACAACTGTTTGTTTGAAAGGAAATCTAAATCATCACCAAATTGTTAGTTGTGAAAACAACCCTGAACCTGCCTGAATCAATGATTGTCTTCTCCAGAGGTGTTCCAGTGTTATAGTACATTTCCAGCACTGCAGCGCAGTCTTTGTTTGTCTGATTCTATAAATATGTTCACCTGTCAGCGTGCGTCAAAAAAATCACTGACGTCTGACACTGTCGTCCTCTGATCATTCGTGAAATAAAGAACATTCTGCTCTCAAACATAAGTTTCTTCTTTTGAAACTCGGTTGTCAGCACGTCGTTGCAGAGCAGCTGCTGGCTCCTCGTGAGGAAGGCATCTCAAAGTTGGAATAAAAATTTAAACTCTGGTACTATAAATAATAAGCATGCCCGAATCCTTTCATCTCGGTAACTTTGAACCACAGGATCATCACGTTGCGTTCTCCACATAATTTGTAACAAATTAGAGAGATCAACAGACTGAGATGGGGTGATGTATATGTGATTAACATCAGCAACAACAAATTAAGTTGGACTCTGCAAATGATACCAAGTGAAAACTGCCAATTAAATTCAGATTCCAAGCAGCCATCTGATGGAGAAACCGCACCGCCTCCGCATCTTTAAGCAGACTGCCCATTACATCACATAATGTGTGATCTCTTAGCCCTCTCTGGAAAGTTTGTTCTTGTACTTAAAAACACATGGGAGAATGTTTTCCACAAGTTCTTATGCTAATCTGAATATTTCAGCACTGACATTTGGCTAAAGCTTTGCACAGTGTTACGCAGTGTTATAGCTGTTAGTTACCTATGCAGCATAGCAGTTTCCCTTTCTGTCCATATTACTGTGCAGCATGTAAGACTATTGATATTCATGATTTATCAGTAACATCCTATGTGTTTTACTACAACGAATAATGACTAATACAACTAATAATGATAACGAATAATGGAACACTACAACAAAGTAATTAACCTTTCAATTCCTATTTTACATTTCAATCAGTTTAATTTATCAATCAAATTATCTACCCTAATTGCTTAAATTACTTGCTTTTTACATGACTGTATTTTGTTTTACATCGTTATTATCCTACTTTATAAAATTGTTTTCCCTAAACAGAGAGTTTTAATAGCTTTTTGCTATTTTTAAAATGGTATTGCCTTCTCTCTGTTAGTATATTTTATTGTTGCTGTTTTGTTTTTCCCTTTCTTTGTTTTTGCAATTGAGTCAATGTCATTACAAATAAAGGTCACCCCTCAATCATCTCTCGAGTATAAATAAAGGTTGAATGAATGATTACAACATCAATTTGTTTATAAAATAATTAAGAGTGCAGCTGAAAATAAAAGTTCAGGTCTAATTTGCCAACTTTACCATGCAGTCGAATGTGACAACTATTAAGAAGACATTTCAATTCTGTTTTTCAAGTCATGTTAATAATAACATTAACAATGGAATTGAATCCCTGAAAATATAAGTTATCTCGTTTCAATTAATATTTAATATACTGGGAGCTAAACAGATTGGTCTATTACTGAAACCTGCAGCCTCTACAAGACCCTCCAATTTGGTTTTATACACATCAGCTCACTGTCTACCAAAGCCATACTGATAGGCTACATGATTTGATTCTTCAGCATAGTCTGAATATGACTGGTTTGTGTGAAACATGGATTAAACCCAATCTTACCATTAGATGTCTCCCACCTGACTTCACTAATGCCCATGTTGCCTAGGCTACTTAACAAGGTCTGTCTGTACATCTATATTCAATGTCACCTCCAAATCTGACATTAAGTCCAACTCTTTTAAGGCTCCTCAATTAAAACCATGCCAACCACCAAGCAGGAATGCACTGATCTCATACTGATATCGGATATTGTGCCGACACTGACTCAAACAGCTGGATCAGGTTTTGGACAATCAACCCATTGCATATGTTTAATTCTATGTTTATATTTGATTACATGTCCATGAACAATATCATGTGTCAGCAGCAGTAGACTGCATAGCTAACAGTGCAACAACAACAAACAAATCAGCTGTTTTGAGGTATTTCATGCTTGCTCGGCTAACATGTTCTATGGCTACAGGGTTCAACATTAATAGTTTTATTCACTTGCCTGGTTGGGCAAGTGGGTAAGACATGCACTTGCCTGAAAGAAAATTTAACTTTCCACTACATAAATTGTTTTTCTAATTAAATATGACCATTTTATCTGCTCTGCCCTCAAACTTGCAGCAAACTGTGCATACGTTGATGCAGTTACCCCATGTGCAATTAACAGATAAGGAAGCAAGATGACTCACTCCATAGCTACTTCCATCCTCAGCTCCAGAAAAAGCGATGTGTTTTCCGCCTGCCTAACTGGGCAAGTTAATTGCTGGATTTACTAACCCATCATGGGATGTTTTTTTGCCCCATGTAGTCAGGCAATATTAAATTTGACTATTTTTTACCAAGTTGCCATATCTAGGTATTGATTTGTTACATTTTGTTTTACAAAATTAGGAAAGCAAATGTTTGAGTCAAATCTGATGTTGCCTTGCACAAAAGAATGATCGCAGCAGTAACTTCTACACAGCACTGGTATCAGATTGGTACTCAGTATTGGTCGATATAGCCCAGCTACCAGTGTCAGGATTGAAAAAGTCAGATCAGTGCACCCCTACCACCAACTATGATTTGCTTTGTCAAGGAAAACAGACTCTGATAACATATCACAGACCTTGTTCCACAGCTGATGGTGATTATTGGTTATTTCAATATTCACCTGAATGAGACCATTCATCCTCGAAGCAAAGTCTTTCTAGCACTTCTTGATACATTCCATACCCTTCACTCAGTTTGTACATGAGCCTGCTCACTGCTGTGCTAACACTCTTGACTTGATTTTATCACACAGGATAGAGATTTCTGCTCTGATTGTCTGTCCTGTCACATCCGTGCTGTCAGACCTCTTTCTTATCAAATCTAAAGCGACACCAGCCCATCTTTGTAATGTTGGCGCTGATGTATTTACCACTTGCCACATTGGTCCGTCAACTTTAACTGTAGCCTACTTGGTGAGTGATTGCCTGTGGTCCCGGCTCTTTTCACTGCAGAGACTGGACCTGTCCAAACCAGTACCAGTGACTTAAACACAGCTCTTTCTTGTCTCCTGGATTCAGTAGCACCTCTCTCTTAAACAAGATAGTCAGAGGTCTCAACTCTGAATTAATAATTACACACCTACTTTTCAGGCCTGCTTAAGACTGGAATGCAAATGGCCTAAATCAAAATTTGAAGTTGATGGCACCGCTTCTCTTGCTTAAATCAGTAACAATAAACACAATCCTGGAATTATTTTTGACACTGTAGCCAAACAAACCCAAAAGCGGCTGTCTGTTAGCTGCTCACCCTTTAGGACTCATTATTTTTTCATTTTTTTCTTCAGAAAAAAGATGAGATTCAGATACAAACTTAGTCTGTAAACTGAGTTTCTTCTGCAGAATCAGTAGTGTAATATTCATATGCTGAATCCTAGATAGTTCCTGTTCTTACAAATTTTAAGACTATCTCAGCCACCCTGGGACCTCTCTGTCTCTCCTGGCTGTCAGTGCCCCATTCCTGATGTTTTGGGTCTCAATCTTTCAGCCTCTCTTCTATTGTGTATCTCTCTCCCTCTGTGTGAATGGTGCACTTGAGAATTGCTTCTTGTATATTTGTGTAGTCTGTCCTCTTTTCAAATCATCAAGGTGGAGAGTAGGTCATGTAGTTCAGGCTCTGATGTCC
>JAPZEB010000012.1:23585884-23597189 GCA_029783705.1 Chaetodon striatus | reverse complement strand
CAACCTAGAACCTTGAAACCGTTATTTGTAGTTTCACTGGGGGTTACAGACTGGGACTGGTTTTTTGACTGGACACAGTGACTTTCTGCAGTCATGTCATCACCATTTCTGTGCCTGACCAGGAAATAATGTGGTGCACAACCCCATGTAAAACTACAAATTGTTGTTTTTACACTTCAACCTTTGTACAGATTTAACAAACAAGATATAACATATTAACCAAAGAGACACTCAAAGAGCTCTGACCTCCGTGAAAGCAAAATTCCTATCTTGCAATGTTGAGAGTGCAATATACGACATTTAGAACATTAATGTAGTAGAAAACTATTATTATTTATATCCCACCCACCAGGTTTCCCCGGTGACTGTGAGCTAACCCTCATTAAAATTTAAAAAAATTGTGTACCTGCCCCATGATTTAGATCCGCTTTAACATTTAATAGGGGACCTCCTTGGTCCATGCAACCCCTTTCCAAATTGAGCTAGTAGTTTTTTCTGTAATCATGCTAACAAACTGACAAACAAATGCTGAATACATGATTCTCTCAGTTTAAGGTAATACTTGAGATTAAGGGTTGCTGGTAAGCAGCATTTTTTTAACCTTTGGATAGAGCCAGAGTAGCATTTTCCCCCTGCTTCCAGTCTTCATGCTAAGCTAGGTTAACCATCTGCTGACACGGGTTTGATATTTAACCGACTAACACTTGGCAAGAAAACAAATAAGTGTTCAAAGACTGAAGATACCCCGTGCACAGCCGTGCCTCTCTCCAGGATGCCAGCCGGTGCAGGATAAACCACAGTGAACCAAAAGGAAATCAAAGTTCCAGCGCCAACAGGATACTGAGGTTAACACCTATTTTATTGACAGGTTACTTTGCAAACAAAATGTAAGCTGTCAATAAAATAAGTGTTAACCTGAGTGCCCTGGTGTGCACTGGAACTTTGATTTTCTTTTGGTTCAAAGCAAAGAAGTGTATTTCCTAAAACGCAAAAGCATTCAGTTAAAAAGACTATAAATGTGATGAAAAGGCAACAAATGGTCTCTATCATCAATTACCCAAGAGAGTAAAAAGCTTCTGTAAGTTGATTTTATTACCCATAATTAACAGATGATGCTGCCAGTCTCAGAGGTAGGGAATCAGTCTAAAAGCCTGAGGTAAGCCTCGCAGTCAGCAGCAGCCACTTACATTTTACAGTGAAGGCATTGCACGTATCCAGTGCTGATAGTGACGGTGGTTTGTATCTGAAATCTAATGCAGTGGACCTTAAAAAACAGCAAATGAAGAGAAAATGCATAAGAAATGGAGAGAGGGGTGAAAAAAAGAAAGAAAGGGATACAGAGAAATTGAGAGAGAGAGAGAAACAAACAGCAGAAGCTTAGGGTTTGAGAAGAGGGGCAGAACAGCAGTTCCAGTTATCAAAACTTCCGTGTAATCTGCTCTGCCCAAGTGTTTTTTTTCCTAGACAAGCTCAAATTTATGATTTCAACCACAGCACCAACATAAAGGGAAATGCTCATCAGGTTTAAGAAAAAAAAGTTATCAGTGGAAGGCAGTGCACTCCTCCAAACATTATCTCCTGTTTGCCAACTGCCTCCTTCTGAAGGATTCTTTCTCCCGCATCAGAGTTTTAACATAAACAGGGTGCATTTGCGTTTAGATTAGCAGGAAGAAGGGAACCTTTAGAGCATTTGGAGGTGGAAAGGAGACTTGATGGAGTACGGCATAAGCAGAGTGTCTTTGTGCTCCAAGTCAGCAAAGCGGCACAACATTTTGGCACCCTGAGGAGGAAAATGTTTCGTGAAGTTAGTAGTGCAGCTGTTACCTCACAAACTCCCAGAGAACTAATAAATGAATCAAATAGGTTTGAATCTTTTATACGAACTAAGAGGGTCTTTGTCATTTCAGTTTAAAAAATATCTGTGTTTTTCTTTCTCTTCTTTAGTCTTTAGTGCTTTGTTTGTATGAGTGTTTTGTTCACACATTGAATGGAAGTCAGTGTATTTTAACAGTGTCTTCTGCACATCATACCTCTGTATGTGCATCCTTGTTTTCTTAAACATTTGCATCTGATTCCCTCAGTGGATGGTGGCTGGGGAGAGTGGACCGAGTGGTCAGTGTGCAGCTCAGACTGTGAGAGGCAGCGCAGCAGAGAGTGCACTGCTCCGGAGCCCAAACACGGGGGACGACTGTGTGACGGGGTGGCGCTGGCCACGGACAACTGCACCGGCGGCCTCTGCACACAGAGTGGGTAACATCACCATCTCCCTCCCCCACTAAACAATGAGACAAAAGATAGCCTAGCATCATTACTGTCAGTCTCATTGTGTTCAGGGACTGTGTCATTATAGATTTACTGTTCATAATTTTTGGCAGTGTGGGGCAAGCTCATGATCATCATTATAATCATGCTCATTACCAGCACCGTCATCCATCTTCATTATTCATCCTCCTCACTCTACGTACATAACACACAGTGTGCACGGGCATGGATACATCCACAAGTAGTAATGAAATCAACTAAGACTTGTAGCATTTAAAAGGTCAAAGAGAAACTCTCAAATTCTGATGTTTCTCTGTCTTTGCAGATCGAAAGTTGCTACATGATGCTAAGCCACAGGGTGAGTTTCTCCTCAGCTTCCATTACTTACTATAATGTTATTGTAAAGATATCACTGTCCACAACCATGGCCTGGAAGAATACTTGTGCAGTAATTTAGTTTATAAAACGACCAAACAGGACTTGATATTGATTGGCTGGAGGGAGTCACATAGCCTCAGTGCTCTTATTTAGTGTCATCATCACCTTTATAAATTACTTATTCTTGGGCTGCTTGTTTCAGCTGTTGCTAGGCTACACCTTTTACTATTTGCTGGAGTTGTAAAGTAACATACACAACACAAGTCTGCTCTTGATGAGGATAGTGCCAACACTGTTTTTATTGAGGACCCTGACACGCTGGACCTTTATCAGCAGGGTGAACTGGCAGTAAGTGAGAGAAATATGTCTGACTGGTGTTTGAGCCAAGCAAATCAGTAATATTACCCAACGAGAGCACGTTGCCACAAAATAGGAAACAATACTTATTTTTTGATGGCTGGAAAGCAGCCATGGTATAAGAGGGATAAATCATTCTGACAGCTGGGTTATGAAAACTAACACACTCTGCATGACTCATTGTGAATTCTCCCATACTTAGAATAGAGACGAGAGTTATTTCAGATGTTCTGACAGACAGGTAGTATACAATGTGTATGAATAATAAGTGGAAAATACAAGCATATTTTTTTCAGTTCATTCATAGCATGTCTTTTAGCAGATAAGAAAAGAAATACATTTCTATTAAAAGCATCCGATTTCCAGGCTGGTTGTGTTTTTGGTGTCACAGAGTAGATGTTTCTGTCTGGTGGTTGCTTTCTAATCACAGCTGGAATGGTTAGGCAGAGGACTGTCATGATTTCTTAGTGTTTTCTCCACCCTTGGCATCCATTTTCACTCCATTTGCAATAACATACTACATGTCGGATCATGTTACATGTTAATTGACCTAAACTGTAATTAGAATAAAATACCATTAACTCCTCCAGTGTCAAAATAAACACAGTGGAGTTAAACTGCATTGTTTAGGTACAATAATATTGAAGGAACATTTTAACCCACAATCAAAAATACAAATAAATTTCCTCTTACCTGGAGAGCCTTGTATAAGTTAAGAGTGTATTAGTGTTTTGGTGTGAGTTGCAGAGCGACATTGGTCGTAGAGATGTCTGCCTTCTCTCCAATAAAATGGACCTAGATGGCACTCAGCTTGTGGTGTAAGAAGAACTGAAGAACTCAACAGCAATGTCTCTTTCCAAAAATCATGACCTGGTTACTCAAGATAATCCACAGACCTTGTTGTGAGCAGTTTCATGTAGGAACTATTTTCTGTCAGCCAAACTACACCTGCCAACTGTATCACTGTGCAGAAGGAAGCGTGGATCTACTGAGCAGATGCACACTTCCTTATGTTAAGAAGGTCTGCGGATTATCTTGAGTAACCAGGTCATGATTTCTGGAAAAAGACATGATTGTTGAGTTTTTAAAATGCACTTTTTTGGCACTATGAGCACAAAAAGTCAAGTGCCATCTAGTTCTATTATATATGAGAGAGGACAGACATCTCTACAGCTGATATCTCCAACACTCTGTAACTCAAATCAGAACAATCTAGACAGATAAACAGCACTATAGGTAAGAGGAAAAATATGTATTTTTGATTTGGGAGTGAACTGTCCCTTTAAGCGTCTTTGTTGAATGACATTTTGTGTGTCACATAGTGACTTGCACCTGTCTGCCCGTGTCATTGTTAGCCCTGCAGTGCTCAGTCCCCGGCACAGAAGAACTGCAGCTGTTGTAATTATCGGCTGATACTTCCTTATCAGAATAATAACAGTAATTTTCTAATTTATGAGAGATTGAAAGATTGGCCACCTACATACTGAGCATCTCGAAAGATTTCTTATAAAGACTGTGTGAAATTTGCTGAACAAACTTGCCTATCATAGCAACTTTAACATTCTTATATTGAAAACTTAAAACAACATAACCATGTTGTGTATCAATTTCAGGGTCAACAAATGATTCCAGATTCTGCACAACACTGGCAGCAAATTGCATTCACGGCACAATACATTTTTATTGAACACAGAAACCATGTGTACAGGAAAATATCCACAGCCTCAACTGGTTAGGTAACACTGGCTCACCTCATGGGATGGCTGCTGGTGAAACTTGAGGGGGCAAGCAGACGACTGCACTTGAATTCACTCAGGAAACGACTTTTGAAAATCAAACAACAGCTGAATGTTTTTAGCTCCACGTTACATTCTCATGCATGACATCAAAAATAGTATTTCTGACATAACAGTTTCATCAACAAACACGGACATACCCAATCTCAAATGTTTGACAGGCACAGACACTGAGCCAAACTGCTGCTCTGGAAAGTCAAAGTTTGGAATTAGCTTCAGATTACATCGGGTTTATAAAAAAAAAAATATCATCACTTTATATCAAGACCTTTTGGATGCATTTCAGTCAAAAACACATTCTGTAGTTTATCCATGAACAAGTGCACCAGTAACCCCAACATTCACAAATATAAAAAGTTATGATACTTCAGAGCTATGAGCTCTTTTACAGATTTCAGTGGCTGTTCAAATGTTTCCCTTTTTCAAATGTGAGATATCACAGCACAAAGTCTTCCATTCATTTCCTGGCAGTTTATATGTTTCATGTCATGCCATCAGAAAATAAAAATAAAAAAATAACTAACATAAAGCTTCAGTAATATCGGGAAGGCTGAGGGTGACAATAAATCTTTGATGGTGATTCACTGACATGTACACCTCACTGCATCAGGGACACACAGACTGACACCAGCATCAACAGAAAGCATCACAGCTGTTTAAGGTTTGTAAACACATGACCATACATGAACACATGACTGCAGAGGTTCAGAGACACAAATGCTCCAGGAGTGATTTTTTTGTTTGTTTTTTTACACCATTGCACTGTGACTGAGAAAACACCAATGTTGTAGATCCACCTTTTTGATTTCCTTTAATACACTTTCAGCAAAATGAGCCACAGCAAACCCTGCTGTAACAAGGTCTGTGTCCAAATAATGCTGAAAGGTCCAGAAAAAAAGCATGTTCACTAGGGCTGCAACTAGTTCTTTTCATTGTTGATTAACCTGCTGATTATTTTTTCCGATTAACCATTTAGTCCATGTGAAAAATGCTCATCACAATTTCCAAGAGCCCAAAGTGATGGCTTTAAATTGCATCTTTTGTCCAACCAACAGCCCAAAACCCAAAGACTTTCCATTTATCATCATAAATGACAGCAGCAAATTCTAACATTTAAGAAGCTAAAACCTACAAATCTTTGACCCCTTTGCTTGAAAAAAATGACTGAAACAATGAATCAATTATCAAAATAGTTGGCGATTCATTTTCTTTCAATAATCTAATCAATTAATCGTCTAATCTTTGCAGCTCTAATGTTAACTACTGAAAACTCAGCTGTAAACTGAAGACTTTTCGAGGTAGGAATGGGCATGGAACAAAGTTCCCAGGAAATAGCCTTCACACTCTAAAAGCTGTGATAATAAAATATTACTTCTACCAATCATAAGGCCCAATGAGAACTGCTTATAAAAGCACAGGAAAGTGTTATAACACCCTAATAACAAAAAACGACCCAGCAGCTTTATTGCACTGGTAGACTGCTCTGAGAGCAGCTAATAATTAACTACTGGCCAATGATCACGCGCACCAAGCCTCAAAGAATCCAATGCAAACCAAGCATGTTAAGATGTCTTCCGATATGAGTCATTATCCTCTGTTTTAAAGTTTTATGCAAATGTACATAAATCAAAAAGAGTTGTTCCGATACCATTACCAGAAATGCCTCCGATACTGCCTATAATGATGGATCAGGTGGTAACGAGTATGCGAGTCTATGCACTGATCTGATACCACGTAACTTCTAAATAAACTTTAAAGTAGTTTCACACCCGGATGAAATGGCAGTTTTCCGAGAAATCAACTCTTCTTTGCCACAGCAGCCTACACAACTGGCAACTGGTGTTTTAGAGTAGCGAAGAAGAGTTGATTTCTGCTCATGTGTGTAATGTTAGCCGTGAGCAAAATGTCAGTAATTTGACGATATTTTACACTGGAGAGTCCCACCAGTTTAGGGTTTAACCTAAGCCATGCCATACAACAGTGTTAGTAATCATTTTCTATCCATACAGGGCTAGCAGTATAAAGCTGGTTATTTTTTAAATTTATTTATTTGTTTTAAATGCACTGGTATCGATCAGTACTTGGTATCCGCAAATACACAAGTCAGGTATCAGAAAGGAAAAAACGATATCGGAACATCTCTAAAATCAAACCCAGCTCTGGAGATGAATTGGTTCAAGTGTATTCAACTTGAGTTAGTCTGTGTGGGTTGCATCATTTATGAAGACTAGGATCTATAAGTTATTACAAATACAAACAAAACTGAAGTAATTTACTGTAAGGAACAGCTGCTACACCTTATGTTTTAGGAAATTAAAGGCCACATAGGGAAGTAACTGTAGATTCTACAAAAATACGTCCTAGCTTTAAACCTCGACAGCTTGTATAATTGTTCAGATTACCAGCCTCTGGTAAAATACCCAATTTCACACTGATTACATTCCCACTCTTTATAACAATCAGCTTTCCGTGATACATTTGCATCTGTGATGAACAGCGTGAGTGCAGCTGCCATTTCATCGGACTGAGGGACGTACCAAGTTGATTAAATTAATTCATAACAAGTGTTTGAGAGCTATGACCGTCTAACCGCCCAGCGTATAATGAGCCTCATTAACATTACTCCACAGTTCAGATGTTAAGAGTGTGAAGATATTTGTGACACCAAATCCTCACAATACATAATGAGCAAGGTGCTGCGATAACACGGATGTGGAGAATAGATCACACAAAGAGTTGCTTCATACCAGATAAAATATACAATGACTGTTCAGTTCAGTTGAGGTCACACGTTACAGGCTCACAGGCAACACCATGCACTTCACAATGTAGTCTACTGTGTCCAGTTATTGAAACACACCCTCCACACACTCATACACTACGTACAGTATATTACCCTGTGATGAGGGACTTCTGTCTGTAATTATCTACAAACTGTATATATAATCTTTAAACACCAATTACTTAAAAATAACAAATGTTGCATCTTGAAAATAAAACTGTGAAATTATGGATCAAACAATTACTTGTGTCCAACGAGTGGCTTTCAAGATATGAGACATTATTCACTGTTTCTAGAGTATCACCTGGATTTATAAGACAACAAGTGAATACAGTCTGTCTTTGCTGTTTGAACTGTCATTGGGAAGTTTTACTTCAAATACTCAGCCAGGTTCAAGGTCGGAAAAAGAAAAACAAATACACAGTATAATAATACAATAAACCCCCCTCCTCTCCTCCAGTTGATCAGTAACTACTGGCAGGTATTGTGACATTTTTTTTGTAATTTAATGCTTCAGAATTTGATTTTGTGACATATTTTTGACATATTTTTGGTTGACAATGCTCAGCCTAAACAGAATAGTTTCAGCTGTTTAGAAAAACTTGAATAATGTTGCAGTATACAGTAACATTAATTGAGGAGTTGCACAACAAAAAAATCTTAAAATAATGTTGAGGATGTGCTCAAAAGAATAATTTAACTTTTGATTTAACTTTGAACATTTGAAGGGGAGTCACTGACAGGTCTTGCACTGCTGTTGACGACAGGCGGTGAAGATGGAAAAAAGTAAAATTGCAGTATTGTATCAATCAATCAAAATTAGTTTCAACAGCTAACTGATGTCAAATACATTCATTTTGAGAAGTTTTAAGTCAGCTTATCTGCATGACACCAAGGTGAGACAATACATGCACTGAATCCTACAGAGACTTACCTAACCATTTTACCAGAGGGGCAGTTATTGATAAACTTTATTTCTTTTAGGACACACCAAATTAAACTTTTAAGCATCCTGTTATATAATTTTCTGGTCTTGATAACATGATCATGTATATGCAGCTCTCTGCTTCCAAACCCATTGACTGTTTGCACATTTTAAACAAAAAAAATTACATAAAGGTCATTTAGCTATAGCTCATTACACATTCAATTATTTCATTTAAATTTTACATTCCCAAATAGATTTGATTAATGGCAACCAATTTGTTACGGTGGTCATTTGTTCCTTTGATTTAAGACAACGCTTTGCGACTACAGCATGAAAACAGCTCTAAATCTATTTAAGAAAAAAAAAAAAAAAATCTTTATAATCAAATTTATAAAAGCAAAATGTGCAAAAGGTCCAGGGGCAGAGCAAATCAATTTGATTGAACAAACAGAAAATCATGTCATTAGTGTTTAATCAATCACACTGTATTTACAAGGATTTATATTTACAATGTCAGATTTTCTCTGTCATGCATCGTTTTTTTTTTATGTGGTGAATTGAGAACCAGCATCGTTACACCCACACAGTATGAACACTGGCTTATTCACCATTAGGAGTAATACATTAGGGGAGCCCAGGCAGAAAGTTATGATCGTATCTACACTGATTTATGCCTCATTTATTGTGATGAAGTTAATTTACAATAAAATACATGACTATAAGTCAGTATAGTTGTACATTTTGAGAATATTTCTTTAATGAGCTAAACTTAACCCTGGGCTTTGTTTATTGTTTCTTGGGTTTATAATAAATATATTTTGAATGGATTGGCAGGAACTAAGCTGACACAGCTCTTTCCCTAAAAGTGCCAGTGAGATGAACAGAGAGAGAGAAACAGGGGGAAAAGGCCAGAGTGGGGGGAAAAGGATGAGGAGATGTATGGTTGTGAGGTCACTACCAGTCTGCATTATCCCAGGTTTCCTCTGCAGGTTTTGTGGGACTCTTCTTCGTCTTACCATCTGCGTTCTCCCAGTTGTTGTCCCAGGCTTCCCAGCTCTCCTCTGTGCTGTGTTTGTTGTTGGACGCTGCTTCGGAGCCCCAATTGTCCCAACTGTCAGAGCTCTTCTTTGCAGAATTATCTGCGATGGTCCAGCTGTCACTGCTGGGAGATTTCTTGGCCTTTAAGGAGCTGTTGCTGCCAAAGGTTTCCCAGAAGTCCCTTGACACAGGCTGGCTAGAACTGCCCTGATATCCCTCAGTGGCATCCATGTTCTGGTAGCTCTCTCCAGCAGACCTTAACAGTCACAACATGAAAATATGCTTCTATAGTTTCATGTTGCTTACCTCAGAATCACACCGTACCAAACATTTTGTACGTGGGACATTTAAACTGTATGAAGTTGTTGTTATTACCCATCCTCCGGTTTTCCAGAGAAGATATTGGTCAATTTTGCACCAGCTCCCTGAACCTAAAAACAGAGGACACTTCAGCTGACTAGAATTTTTTGCACATGTTACTACAGGTGGTAAAACATTCTGACACTGTAAGACACAATGACTAATACGCAGCATTTAACATTATCGAAAAATTGAATCAAAAGTAAAAACTAATGGTGGGGGAAGCGATGATTAAAGGAATATAAATAACACAATCAACATTTGCTACACAACAAATGAAAATATTATGCTGCATTTTTAGTTTTGGCAACAGTTAGAAGCAGTAATAATAAAACTACAAATAGATGTTTGTTTTCTAACACTTTACATCACAAAGGTTGACCACCAAGTACTCACCGCCAGATTAAAAATGGCAGCAAGAAAACAAGAGATGACATTACATTAGAATTGTTCAAACATTCATCATCAGAGCAAAACCAGTCTCCTTTGAGGGTTATGATGTTGGGGGCCAGGGCAGCCTCTGAGGACTTTGCCAGTCTAAGAGACACTCAGGTATTAAGACACCAAGGTATCAAGTTACATAAGTGTTGGATCAGAGCTGCTGCTGCTGGCTAAGGAGACTGGTTTTGCATCTGTACAGTGTGGCAGAGATCTGCCCGTCCTACCTTGTTTGCCAGCTCAGAGATGCCGACTGCCATTTCATCTAGCAATTTGCCATCTTTGACCTGAATGAGCCAAATTATTATTAAAAATACTGAAAAAAAACTCCATCCACATATGTTAACAGAGCATGTAGTGAGCAGCAGCTTATTTTGGATTGTGAGAAAAGCAATTTGTGCTTTGTTAAAGGCACAATAATCAACATGAGGAGACAATAACATTTTGATTGAGTCTTCACAAAAGGTTACTGTTCAAGAGAAAATAGCTCCACTAAAGCAGCTACAACCATTTAGCCAGAGAGCAAGAAGACTGTTACAAAAGCACAATCTATACAGACCTTATATCACCAATGCCAACTGTACATTAGAAGACAAAACATTCGGTTTAATAGCAGTTTCACTAGAAAGGGATTTTATAACTAATTAAAAAGTAATCTCTGCTTAAATCTTCCTGCATTTTGATTTATGAGCATCAGCATGTTTTCGTATGGCTACACAGGCCTCACTGATTTGATTAAAAGAACCATCCAGGAGTGCTCACTTGACACTGAGAGTTAGAGCAGTTATGTGGAAACAAACTTACCATGACGTCAAGGATGGCGACATAATCAGTTCATACATGTTTTTAAAGACGATTGAGTAATTGTCAATTGAAAAGCGCCAGGTTGTGTCTTTTAACATTTACTGAATTCAATTACAAAATCTCAACATTCTAGAAACCAAAGGCATTTTATCTTTGGCCACT
>JAPZEB010000012.1:23551536-23577549 GCA_029783705.1 Chaetodon striatus | reverse complement strand
TAGCAACTACTACAGTTTCCACAGTTATTTCAGATGTTCCACTATTTCTGCTACTGAGCATAGCTGCTGCAAAGAACTTACATTGATACTCTTCGGTTATTGAGGATATCTACCAGTAGCTTCTGAGGAAAACAAAAGTGCTATCCTTCTCCTGGTTTGGTTGTGCAATGGTTGACACACTTACTTTGAGCCATAAATTGAGTCTTCATTTTCCCAGGAGATTGTTCCCAGTGACAGATAGAATTGCATAGTGAAAAAGAGACTTTCAAGCCAGTCTAAATACAGATGGCATCATTATTCTATAGCCATTACATTGTGCAATCAACATTTACTTCATAATGACAAGTTAAAGTAAAAAAACATGTCTTTTTCCACTTTAATTTTAACTTGGACTGTGATGTGTGAGAGGAGGTAAAGAGAGGAGTTAATTTTGAGAAATGTGAGGGATTAAAGTACAGTCTGCACTCAAGGTGCTGCGGTGTTAACGACCATGACATCAGTGGGGTTATGCTCCAATGCCGTTAGTTGCTCTTATCTGATAAAATAGAGGTATAAAAGGGATGTTGCTGCAGCTGGAGGAGCCACTGTGAGCTGTACATCATCATGAATGTGTCTACAAGTTTGAAGATACGCCTCCCCGGCTTCGTGCTGGTGATGGAGGTTGTCATGATAGTGCTTTATGCTCTTTTTGTCACTTATGACGACAATGCCAACGCTAAGCTGCAAACCAATGAGACCAACCCGATGGATAACTCCATGTATCGAGACTATCCCTACTTCGCTGACGTGCAGGTGATGATCTTCTTAGGTTTCGGCTGCCTGCTGGCCTTCTTCCGATTCTACGGCTTTGGTGGGATGGTCTTCAACTTTCTTACGGCTACATTTTCAATCCAGTGGGCGATCCTGATGCAAGGCTTCTTCCAGTTTTACTATGATGGTAAAATTCACCTGGGAGTAATCAACCTGGTGAATGCAGAGTTTGCCTGTGCTGTGGTGCTCATTTCTTTTGGGGCTGTGCTGGGGAAAACCAGTCCCATTCAGCTCTTGGTCATGGCTTTGCTGGAGGTCCCTATCTTTGCTGTGACAGAGTGGGCTGTATTGAAGTACATTAGGATCAATGATGCAGGCGGCAGTATTCTTATTCACCTGTTTGCCTGCTACTTTTGTCTGGGGGTGACGTTTGTGCTGTACCGCCCGAACCTGAATGAGGGACATTCTAAAGAGACCACTAGTTATTTTTCTGACATCCTCTCTGTAATGGGAACATTGTTCCTCTGGGTGTTCTGGCCTTCATTCAACTCTGCCCTGACCCTTAAGGGTGACGATCAACACAGAGCAATACTCCACACTTTTATAGGTCTAAGTTCATCTACTATTACCGCCTTTGCACTCTCTGCACTGTTCAACAAGAGAGGCAAGATCACAATGGCTGATATTCAGAATGTGACTCTGGCAGGTGGTGTGACTGTTGGGGCTTCTGTCGACATGATGATATCCCCTGTAGCTGCATACGCCCTGGGCATCATGGGCTGCACAGCTTGTTTCTTGGGATACAAGTACCTGACCCCCTTTTTGGCCCAGCACATGAGGATCCAAGACCAGTGTGGTATTCACAACCTCCATGGGCTCACTGGCCTCATATCATCCACCGCAGGGATCTGTGCCATCCTCCTAGCCACTGAGGAAACCTACGGGCCCAGCATGTACCAGATCTTTTCCCACCGTGCTCCACCCGAGGGAGATCCAAAGCTCCTGGAACTGCAGAAGCTGATTCCCGGACTGAAGCCTGGCTTGGGTCGGACTGGGCAGGAGCAAGCTCTCTTCCAGGTGGCAGCTATCTTTACCACCATCGTAGCATCTGCAGTTGGTGGAATGCTCACTGGTTTGGTCATGAAGCTGTCCTTCATGGCATCCCCATCTGATAAGGACTGCTTTGATGATGAGCTTTTCTTTGACATGCCCTCTGACTTTGATAGTGTGGAAGTGCTAAAGACCTCCGTGAGCCCTGATGAAAAGGTACAAATGAGCTCAATGGACACCAGTGTCGACACACAGAGGCAGTCATTTTGAGTCTGTTTTTAAAATTATTGTCATTACAACTATTTTAAAATGTGGATTTTTTTCACACTTGTTTGCAAGTGTTACAGACTGATTGTTATTGGTGTTGGAGAAATGAAATATATTTGAGATTTGAGCTAAAACATTAGCATTTACTAAAAGCTGTTTACTGTTTCAGCTGGAGTTTGAGTTTTGTATGTAAAATGGCAAAGGGCAAATAAAAGTGTAAAATGTGACAATTAATGTCATTTATATTGTATTTTATAAATTCAATTTGAAATAAATGATTTTAAAAATATCTTAAATAATGTGTCTTTTATTACTATTTATAATGTGTTCTATGTTAATGGATAATATTTTTAAAAGTCACTGGCTTCATTTAATTAATTAATTATCTTATGTGTAACAATGTATAAGCGACAACTGAAACTACTGTTGACAATAGTTTGCACCATGTTCAATATCTTTACATATGACCACAATAAGTATTCACTGTTTTATCAGGAACTTTATTCTGGTCAGACTGAAAAAGCCTCTGAGGCAGCATTTTACATAACATAGGTTACTGATTGTTTAACTTGCTTATGAAACCTGGCACCTCTTTGCCTTCACAAGCAGATCAATATTAGGTGTGCAAAGCCATCCAGTAGGGCAGACTGGACAATTTAGCGGGCTGTTTCAAGCCTGCGGGCCATATGTTTGATACCTCTGTATAGACCTTACCTGATTGAGGCTAATGTATGATTTACTGCAAGTCAGGCAGCTTCTGATCAATGGCAAATGGACCTGCACTCGTATAGCTTCTTTCTAGTCTTCAGACTACACAGAGCCTTTTTACACTGAGTCACATTCACCCATTCACTCACTGGTGGCCAAAGCCACCTTACAAGGTGCCACCTTCTACCAGTTTTAAGACATTGGCACAACCATTGGAAGCAATTTGGGGTTCAGTATCTTGCCCAAGGATACTTTGACATGCAGACTAGAGAAGCCAGGGATCAAACTGCTGATCCTCAGCGTAGTGGATGACCTGCTGTGCCTCCTGAGCCACAGCCGGGGCACAGTTTGATTCAAAAGCTATCGCTACCCGGCCCTAATATTAAAGTATGTCCTGCCAAAGATTATAAAACACCAAGTATCTGAGATATCATTAACTCGCCATCCTATAAACACCTGCTTAATGCCAAATCTCCTGCCAACTCCTTAGGAGATCAAGGCAGAGCGAGCTCTTCTTCACTTCTTCTTCATTTGATTCCTCAATTAAAAAGTTTATTGATTTACACTGTAAGCACTTGTATTCTATTTACTGTGCTGTTATCTGTAGATTATTGGGCCACTTTAGTTCTTTAGATTTGTACCTCACTAAAGTAAATGATGTGTTTAAGTCCATTAAAGTTTATGGTGTCCTTGAGAAAAAAGGTGACAGATGCTAGATAACACGTGTTGTTTTGTCCAGTCAGGACTGATTGCCTGCATTAAAGTGCATGTTTCAGAGTGCCTTATCTAATCACGGACAATGATTTAACAATTCAGTATCCATCCGAGTTGCATTTTATATAAAGTTTATAACTCCGAGCGCTGATACACACTTTAATGCTGATTTGATCCTCTTCATGGAAAATTCATCTTATGAAAAACTGTGTGTCACATTTACTGATGACAAAGAATAATTTAGAGAACTAAATAAGCTCACACATCACGTTTTCAAGGTTGAGGACGGGGCACATGTAATATTACATACCATAGTCTGAGAACATCACACCAACGTGACTATGACTTCTTTGAAACTTGACCTCTGATATTGATTGCAGTGGACTCTCTGATAAGTGAAGTGAGATGAACCATCACTGAATATAGCAATCCATGCAATGGTTTTTGAGAAATTTTACTCAAAACCACAAATTTTAGTAAAGTAAAGTTAGGGTACGTCACCAAAGTTGTTAGGGTGCGTCATCTGTGAGCCATGGATGTTTTTGTGAATTTTTCTGGATTCTTGTAGTAAATGTTGAGATTTTTCACAAGATAATTGTGAAAACTTTGAGCTGCTGGTGATACTAGATGAAAAATGTAATAGCAATCCATCTAATGTTGAAATATTGATGATTTTTTTTAGCTTTATGACCTTTTGATGCTACACAAATGCCATCGATAATCAAAGAGTCATGGATAATCTGTCAGTCAGTTTTTATGCTCTGAAGTAGATAACACAGTGTAATCCGCTTCCCATGTGAACTCCCTCGTCCTGTTGGAGGACAACTGTCCTGCAGCTCACCATTAATCATGATAAAAGCGTATTATCTCCCACACTGATTATTGTTAACTTAACTGTTATCACTGTCATAAATAAGGTTGTCTGATGGAAAATACAAAGTGCAGACCAAAGCAACCTTTCCTCCAGGAAGCCTACTGTACATCAATATATTTTTTATTTTATTTTGTTATATTAAGCAATAAGTACGGTGCCAGGAAACAGACATCGTTTACAGAAAAGACCAATGAAAGTGAAAAAACAAACAAACAGATAAATATCAATGACTTGCTGTAACAAAGTTTTATTCTGTCTTATATAGAGTTGCCTATTATCTCAGTAATCTCAGTAATCAGTAATTTGACAGGTTTAAACATTAACTTATCAAAAGTAAGTGACATTAATTGAACCTGAGGAAATATTACAGTAAGGAGAGGGAGCTGGTGTCTACAGTGTAACACAACTGACTTCATCAATAGAGCATTAGAGGTCAGATATTGATCCATGGGCACCTGAGATGTATTTTAAAGTCTCCCTCTACTCAGAATTGTATTTTGCTTATTATTACTATGGATGTTTGAGCTTGACTGTGCAAAATGATTTTACCTCAACTTTTTGGTGAAAAAACAAACAAACAGCAGAAACAAATTATAATTCAAAGCAGAGTATTTTTATGTCTTCAAACATGTCAGGAGGGGATCTTTAACTATCCACCATTTCAGCAAAGATCAGACAATGAATGAATCCCAGTTTGATAAAGCATAGAACCAACAATTTAAAGGTATAGGATATTAAGAATCAAACACATTGCTCTTACAGAGACATCTCCAACACCAAAACAAGGCAGGTCCAAAACATGTATCGAACATTCTCCAGTAAATACAGTTCTGTTCATTTGCATGATGACATGCTCGACATAGCTGCACTGAAGGCTTGTCATCTCTGATACAATGACAAACAACAAACAGTGCCATCCAGTGGTGGAAGGTCAAGTTGCACAAAGACCACGTATGGCATCTCAGAGATGGTTGGCGTAGCCCTCTCCGCTGTCCACAGTATCGATGGTTTTGGTGCGGTGATTTTGCACAGAAGCATATAGATCAGACATGGTGGAGAGGGCGTCTGCGCTGGCTTCATCATCCTTCTCTGACTCCATCTGCTCCTCTAAATGAACTACATCTGAGTAATGTATCTGTGGAGAGCTGCGGCCAGACTGCGGCCCTGGAGGCTTCAGGGTCAGGTTGGCATAGCAATCCTGAGTTTTGGACTGGGGGAAGAAATAAAAAACATTTTT
This sequence comes from Chaetodon striatus, assembly GCA_029783705.1. Lineage (NCBI taxonomy): Eukaryota > Metazoa > Chordata > Actinopteri > Chaetodontiformes > Chaetodontidae > Chaetodon > Chaetodon striatus. The sequence continues at coordinate 23,571,949 of JAPZEB010000012.1, read as the reverse complement.
GCAAAGTTATCCAATATGATCCAAAACAGTGCTGTCCTTTTCTTACAAAGCCCCTCTGCACCAAATGTTCAGCAGGTTGGCCCTCAGTCTTTGTAAAAGATGTTTTCAAGACTCTACCTGTGAGTCAGCGTTGACTCGGTGTTGATCCCTCACAGATGAAGAGCACTGAGGATCAGCTCCAGTGAACAAAGTCATGCCTGTGGAAAACAACATCACACTGTAAATAGACACAGATAGAAGCTCTGAGAGAGACACACGTGTACAACGCACTTACTCGTCTGCATGTAGCTTATATTTCCATAAATAGGATTATCTTCCATCTGCCTGGAGCTTCGTCTGAAATTGGACAAAGATGATATTTGTTTTTTTTTTTTTATATTCAGTTTGGCAGTGACTTCTATAAATGCAGACCATGAAAGAAGAGATCATTTTGCCTTTTCCTTCCAACAGTAATAGGCTACATACCTTCGTCTTCTCCTTGGTTTACACCTCCCTGCTCCTGTTGCAGTACAAGAATAATACATTCACCTTCAGATACAGAAAATGAATTGGTTTTCACTAGATTTTAATGAGTGAATAATATAATTACCTGAGCAATATTTTGATACACAGCAAAAAATGTTCCAAAATAGTGAGACGACCAGTATTGTGCTGATAACTCCGATCAGCAGCTGTACATTAAATGGCTTAGAAAAAAAGTTTGAATCTGGAGAAACAGAGAAAAAGAGTTATATTTATTGTAAATTGTTTCAAATAATTTGAGAACCCTTCCAAGTGTGTTAACACACAACAAAATACTTTTCTTTTAATTATATTTTGTGTTATTTGGGTTTTGTTTTCCGCCAAAAAGTTGAGCTACCTAGTTAAAAATTATTTAAATGATATTAATATATTTCCTCACTTATTTCAAAATTCAGAATCTATGAATTTTCTTTTTTTTTCATTTATAGAGTTTAACTGCAAGATACAGGATACCGTCCTCAGTGTCTGGAAGCTCTGAATTGTGTGTCACTGTGTGAGGAAATGGAGGCACCAAGAGAAAACCTTTGCACACATGGAAGCAACATGCAAACCACCCACAGAGAGACCCCATCTGCACAGTGAGGTGACAGTGACAACCACTGAACCGCCACCATGTTGGCCAACACACAATCAAAGGAGGGTTATTTTAGGACGTTTGTGTCTCGTTCTAGTTTCATGCATACAGACAGTTGCAAGCATATTATAATGATGCATAAAAGACATTGATACAGCATAAAATATTTTATAAGGACAAAACAACTACATGATACTGTGAAATCAAGAACACTGAGACTGTCAGCGCCCCCTGTCACAGTCAGTATGCACACATCAGTTTGGCTTTAAAATGTCATTTAGTTTTTTGTTCACCTGCTGCAATCCCAGCCTCATTATAAGGGCAGATAAGTTGTAGGTTAGGCTCATACTGAAAGCGGAGAGAAGTGTAGGCTCTGATTTTTGTCTTTCAAACCTGGGCCACAGCAGGAGTGACCTTATGCAATAGATTTACATCATCTCTGTCCTCAGTGGATCTGCTGTCGTCTGCAGAAGAAAATGTGGTTTATACTGAGACGCTCTCACACATGAATGTGTGAACTGTGTTTGCACAGTGCAGTCGGCGTCTGTTGCAAGAATACATGCTCAGCAAAACATGTTGGATGCATTTCCTATTTCAGCAAACATTTGCAAAGCCTTGTTTCAGTCCAACGTGCTGACTACTCTAACATTTCACTGAACCCATCACTAAGCATTAATGGAAAATGCTTTTCAAAATCCTGTTTTTCTCCCGGTTGCTTTAATTGTTGCTGATTTTCTGAGTTAATTTTCTCTGAACGTTTTCCTCTTACTGTGTTAATACACTCATCTTTCCATATCAACAGACTTTTTTGACCTTGGTTTCGCCTCTCAGGCTGCATAAAGGCTGCCCTACAGTACCTTACTGGTAAGGTTGTCAGGGAAACCTGCAAAGACACCACCGCTGATTTTTAGTAAAATATAATGTAACACAATGCAGAGAATCTTCCAGGCATACTGTATTGCTTTTAAATGTGTATTCTCCTGTTGATCAGCTCTTCTCATTTAATGTTATCCCTGCAGAGTCAACACATATGTGGGCATGATTTAACCCTCTGTGCTCTTTTGTGTCTTTTGTTTGGGGAAGTTACCACTTACATATGTATTATACCCTGGACCAAGTCATTGTTTTGCAAGTCACAAGTAAGTCTTAAGTCGTTGCACTCAAGCCTGAGTCAAGTCCTAAATCCTAAACCTTGAGTTTGAGTCCTTAACAAGTCATAATGCGCTCTTCACCAAATGTAATGCCATTTTAACAACAGAGTAAGAATATATTACATTTATAAATATCATGAATGCTTTTTGGGTTTTTTTAAAGACTCATTTGTATCTGCATGTTTTGCATACTGCACCTCACTTTCTGTTGACCACAGAATAGTTTTTGTACGCAAACAAAATTATCTTTGGTGTCATCTTTCTTCAACTGGCGCTCAGTGACGCAGTGTTGGTTCTTCATGGTTTTCTACTGCAACATGACTAGATGCTGTCAGAGTGGTTCAAACAAAGTGGAAACACAGATTGTGACATTGAATCTTTGAGCTTGGGAGAAGGTATCGAGTATTTTCAACTTAAAGACTCATGTCCAATTGAATCCGGAAGTCACTGGTTGGTGTGAACGTTCGAGCTGAGTTTCAAGTCCTTTCCGGTTTGTCAAATCGAGTCTAAAGTCGTCAAATTTGTGACTCCAGTCTGACTCGTTCGACTGATGTGACACGAGCCCACGCCTCTGTTAATGTCTATATATAAATTATATATATAAAACATCAGATATTATGATATATACTATCATATGAATATTATTCACATCGTGGTGGTGTGTAACTTCATCATCATTCTGTGCATGATGTTGCATGTCGTCGCCTTTGGGCAAAGCAGCACCAACCTAATTAACAAACTGAGTGATACTTAAACAAGCGTCTGACTGTGTTTCACTGACTGCCTTCATTTAGTTGCAGTTTCATCAGAAAATTTTGGAGATGAATAATTAGATCACATTGTTACCATGGTAGCACCCAGTGATGGAGGATTTATTCAGATCCTTAACTCAAGTAAAAGTACCCATACCGCCCTATAGAAAATACTCTGTAACATATTAAACAAGTTATTTAGGCAAAATCGGGAAAATTTCCTCATCTCTTGGCAATAGATTCAGCTCCTCAAAAACAATATGGACTCAGACCACTGTAGTCTCTTGAATATCTAAATATACCATGTCACCTAACTAGTCGCTATAGTAACCACCGACTCAGTGTTCTCTTCTACCAACTGTGATAAGGCATACTTAATACATATGTCATTAATGTCCCTTGAATCTGACATCAGCCCTTACATCAAGAATGATCATAACATGGCTCACCCTTAGATGACATTTTCTATATCTTAAATCGACTTACCACCTTCACATGTCGTATTGCGAGAGTTTGCCATGGCAACGAAGCTTTAACGTAGGACAATTCTCTCCGTTTCCCTCTCTGTGCTCCTCTTACTATACTGTAAATGTGATAAACAAGACTACAGCATCTGTTGCATGTTTATCCTCACACGGTGTGATGCTACTTGAGAGAAGAAGCTGTTTTTTCAAAGGACTGTTAACAGGTTACAGGATGTGTGCTTTTGCAGAAAACCACAAACTTTTTTTAGACTGAGAATAACATCAAGGCAACACATAGACAGGCTGTGAGCCTCTTTTGACAACATTAAGGAATATTATAGTTAAAACAAACAGTTTTAGAGATAGCCCTGCAAATTCCCTCGGATATCTTTGAGAATACAAAAAGCAACATTTAACATATATTTGCCAGGAGCTATTTAAAGGCCTGGCGTGTAGGATTTAGGGGCATCTGGCAGGAATGCTTTATAGTATTTATAACTATGTCTTTATTGGTTCATAATCAGGGCAGCATGGTGGTGTGGTAGTTAGCACTGTCAGCTCACAGCAAGAGGGTTCCTGGTTCCGACCCAGGAGGGAGCCCTTCTTTGTTGAGTTTGTATGTTCTCCTCATGTCAGCGTGGGTTTTCTCTGGGTACTCCGGCTTCCTCCCACAGTTCAAAGACATGCAGGTTAATTGGTGACTCTAAGTTGTCTGTAGGTGTGAATGTGAGTGCGAATGGTTGTCTGTCTCTATGTGTCAGCCCTGCGATAGTCTGGCAACCTGTCCCGGGTGTACCCCGCCTCTCACCCAATGTCAGCTGGGATAGGCTCCAGCCCCCTCACAACCCTCAAGAGTATAAGTGGCTACGGAAATGGATGGATGGTTCACAATCAGCTAAGATTAAGAAGCACTGTGTTTTCGTTACCTTAGAATGAGCTGTTAATATCTACATAGCGGATCCTCCTCCACAGAGTCTGCCATGTTGTTTCTGTAGTGGTCAAGGACAGACAAATAAAACGCTGACTCTAGATAGGGCCAATCCCTTTTTCATTTCAGCCACCATAGTTCTCCTACACGCTTGGTACATGGGAGAAGTTTCACATTTGCAACCTCACTGGTAGATGCCACTAAATCCTACATAGTGAACCTTTAATATTTATTATTTTATCCTGTTTAAATATTAAAATACATATAATTTTTCTTCTTCTTAAAAAAAAAAAACATGGGTCTGTGGGTCCCTTTCAGACGTCAACTTTCAAGGAAGCAGGATATTCAAACATCAAACAAAGATGATGCATTAACACATCTGCCACATTCATTGTTATCCAGTAACCACAGATCTTATTATACACCTTTAACGTCAGCCATGAGCTGCCAGGACAAAATACGCAAGTAAAAATGAAAAAAGTGTGAGGTGTGAAGTGTAAAGAAAAACTCCACTATCAGTGTAATGCCTTTCACCTACAGGAGCAAGATAATGTTGATTTACTTTTATCATGATGACCTCGTGCAACAGAAGCAAACCTTTCTCTGTAACCCACAACACACTCTGTATTAGCTACTGTGAAACAACTGACATCTTATAGGAGGTAGATATCCACAGAGATTATAGATCATTAATGTGTTTACAAGCAAACTGGTCTCCTGCTTTTAAGTCTTGTCCTGGTTTTGATCATATTTTGAATATATTGTGTAATGGAGCACAGTTGAACCTGATTATGCAGCTCTCTGTATGCCTCGTTCTAATATTATCCACATTTCTGTATCTGTTGGTGCTGCCATGTGTTTGGCATCTTTACAGCCATCAGATCTCTTTGATTTCTCTACAGACTCCTCTCAACATTTGAGGGTAAACCCAGTTTGTTCTCTAGACTCTGACCACTACAAAGCGACTCGAGATGCACACATGGAAGGGAATGATCAGAGAGACGGGAGCTGGAATTTTACAAAGGTTGTTGCCATAAAAACAAACAAGCCACCAGTTATTTACATCTTTTGCAAACAGTACATAAACAGTGTGATGTTCTGCGGCTCACAGTCATTTCTGAAACCTGTTTATCTGTCAGTTACTTTTTGTCACCTCCACCCTTCAGTGATTACAAGCGGATTTAAATGTTCCAGTTTGACAGATGATACTACAGCCTTTACTACTGCTCTGTTTAAATTACTAGATTTCTAATTATTTTACTTTCTTTACTTTTCCACATCTGAGATGACTGTCAATTTAGTGAAGTGGCGACTCAGACCTGACACATCCTCCAGCTGGTTCTCAGGTCTGTTTTTAACACATCCCACCCACCAACACTGGATGAGTGGTTTCCTGCAAGGAGTGTGGGCTACCATAGGTCAAGCCATGTCCACCTTCATATCATGATACATAGTTATTTAAAGAGATGGATCTACAGAAGAAGTTGTCAGGGTGTGTGTCTTTTTTAGGATTCATCAAAGGAAATGTTGCATATACACAAGAGTATAATAAATGTATCTGACATGGTGCAGTTCATGTCAGATTGCACAGCTCATCCTGGTGACAACATGTTCTGTACTGTGACTCCACTATTCTCTGTTCATAACGTGGTTTTATGGCAGTGTGTGAGATCAAAGGAATAGTTAGAGAAATAAAATGGATGGACCTCAAGTGGACCAGTGTATGTCACTGGTTCACGGTATGTGCTATTGGTGCAAATGAGCTACAGTGACACCTTGAGGTCCTTCAGTCCATCCACATCCTACGCTGTTTATATTTTCCTCCTCGTGCTCTCAGCCATTCTCTGAACAATGATACAAAGTTCACATGAACTCAGGCAAATCAGAGACTGAATCATTTTTTGAAGCAGACTGCATATTGGGTAAGAGTGGTTTTAGAGAGGAATGAAGAGTGGTTCTTCACGTTGACATTGTCGTATGGGTTATGGTTGGGTTGGTTAGGTTGAGGCGAAAGGAGTGAGATTGATTAGGGTTAGGGTGAGAATATCAGGGTTAGCCAATCGGAGGCAGAGTAAGAAAGAGTAAAGAGGGTCATGCCTTCATAATCCTAGGGAAAATAAATTTGCACTCCCTATGCAGACAATATGATGGACTCATTCTAAGCTAATGAAATTATAATTCTTGTTTTCAGCATATTACACACAAATGAAAACATGATTATGAATATAATATTCAATTTCAGTACTTGAAGTACAACATATGTAGCCTAAAATGGAAATACTCCAGGATTGCCATTTATCACATGAACACCACAGGATGTAAAGTGACCAGATAAAATGTGCTAAATTTTTGCTCGCGACTGATCGAACAACCACAGGTTTTTGCCTCGCTAAGAAAAAATAGCTCTTCCTTCAGGCTTTTTAATGGTACTAATTGCAAAAATGGTACAAAACAACTGTACACTTTACCTCAAAGTCCACTTCATTTTATTTGTGTGAGTATTGTGTACCATACCCAGGCATGGTTCACTGGTCTGTGCCCAGGTCCACTGGACAAGATGGTCTCAAGTACAGTTCATGTGTACTTGAATACATAGTACCTCAGAATAGCTGGTGAGAAGAATTGCAAAACGCTCAAATCTCATCCTCTGAAATGCATGGCTATGGCTGACTAAGTGGGAAGGCAGGCAAGAAGGTCGTTGTTGTCATTGTCTCCAGAATATATACAACAGTAGACATAATGCAAAGGTCGACTCTGTTGTATGGGCTTGGAATCTTACAATCTGCATGCTCCTCTACACTGTGGTAACAACAAAACCAAATGTCATGTAGATGATGACGCATGTGTGAGCCTATTCCAGTATGCAACAACATTACTAATGTGAAAGCTGAGTGGGGGGTCAGTAACATCAGTAACATTGTTAACACTGTGCTACATTACAGAGAAATACATAACCGTACTAATGAACCTTCATTAATACAGGCCTATATTTTTTCTACAAGTGCACGTCACACACTGTGCGCCTGTTAATGACGCTGTCGGCAAAGGAGTGATGATTGTGCTAAGTGGCTAATGGGCATGTAGCTACTTACATGATGCCTCATGTTTGCAGTTGACGAATGAAGCAAATGCAAAGTTCAGAGTGGAGAGATCCCACACTTTGGTTTTCCTGCCCAACATGTTATTAACTAGCCTGTCTGACTGCTGAGTGTGGCCACTTCCTGTGTCTGTTCTTTCAAATTAAATTCGCAAGTGGTCCAATCTTATAGTTTTTGATTATTTTGACAAGGCGCAGCTCCCAATAGAGTCGACCTTTCTGGTTGACTGTCATTTGGTCGACTGTCAAGCGGGATTTACACTTGTGCGGCAGACCCTATGCCATAGTCTACGCATGTGGCCTACGCCGTTGTGAGCATTGATACCTGTGCGGTGGTGTGTCTGTGTCACTCTGCAGTTACACCTCCAAACCACCAGTCAGTGGCAGGGTTTCTGTGAAATGTTGTCAAGTTTAGTTGATTCAAAATGCACCCAAAACACTCATTAAACTTTGCTTAATAGAGACAATTTCAAACACAAGTACAGCAATTGGCTTCACTACAACTCGCAGCATTCAGAGACAAACACTTGTGTTATTCTGGACACATTTTCCCCACAAATACAACATGCTAACGTTATCAACACAAGCCTATGGCATTGTACATTGTGTAAATTAGTCTAACAGCAAGTGATCTTTTCGTTTTCTCAAATGAAGCCAGGGACAACAACAACAGTTAACAAAGGTAACAGTATATAATTCGGCTCCATTACAACTCACAAGGTTCACTGACAAAACAACGGTCTTATACTAAACACGTTTTCCAAACACATATAACATGCTAACGTTATTAGCACAAGCCTATGGCATTTTACATTGACCAATCATAGCTCTTGCGGTCTGCATTGGGTCTACGTTGCCTCGATGCGTGGTTACAATTTCTTGGAGGTGCACATCGTGCCTCTGCATCGGTCGCAGAGGGATGCAACCCCTCAACCCCCCCAAAATATAAAAGCACAATCGCAATCTATGGGTGATGTAGTATTGTTTTATAGTCATATAAGTAATATAAAGCAATTTTAAATAGAATTGTTGGATATGATATTTTTACTGTATATATTTTACTATTCTCTGACATGTAATAGAGAAAATAATGAATCAATTAATCACAGCAGATCAATCAATAATACTAATGACTGTTACAGTTGCAGTCCCACTTGAAAGCGCACTATTCAGGCACACAAAGACAGAAATGAGTGCGCACATGCACACCCTGCTGACTCATCACTAAAAAACATAAAGATAGAGATAAGAGTTGAGAGAATTGGAAAGACGATACAATGAGATGAGCTGAAGAGCAACCGAGCAGAATAATGTTCAGCAGAGCGGAGTTAGTGGAGACGACGCAGTAGCAGCTCTCTGGCCAGCAGTAATGACTGGAACTGATTGAAACCACACACAACCGCTGGGGTTCTGACCAGGACGAAGGAAAATACAAAGAAGAGAACACATAACTACAGAAACGTTTTTTATCTGTATCCCTCAACAAACACACGCACCCATACATGCACACACACACGCACAAAGACAAGGAAAGAAGAGGCAATTGTTTAGCTGCAATCCAGCCACAAGCACACACACAGAGAAACACATACCCACAAACACACACACATTGCACAGAGGGGCTGTGAGAGCGCAGCACTGGAATATGTCCAAAATCAGAGATTATGGCTGCTGAGAGAATGAAACAGTGTAAGCTCATTAAAGACAAAAACTGTCTGCTGTTGAACAGGCTTAAGGGGAATTTAATTGTGTTACTTTGTCTCTGAGATTCCTCTGGTTCCTGGGAAAATACAGCTGCTTTGCTAACCCAGTGCTACACTGCTGCATTAAACACAAGGAGCGTGACACAGGGACACTGCCATCAGATACAGAAACACAAACAGTGCTGTGCAACATAGGGCTGGGTGATATGGTAAAAATCAGATATCACAATATTTTTGACTAAATACAAAGGTATTGATATTGCAAAAATATTGTAAGGTTGACTATTAGTGCATTAACACAGTATGATTTCAATAAATAATCATCAGTAGAGTTGATATAATTACTCAGTGTGTAAAGGCAAATAATAGGACAGCTAGAGCAGTCTGGTAAGTTCAGAAAATGACATCACTTATAATGTAGCCTTTAAAACCAGGAAAAGACAACACTTATGATATTACAATTTCAAAATAGTCTCATATCATGGCATCAATATAATATTGATATTTTGCCTAGCCCTAATGCAATATATGGAAACTAAGGACAAACAGTATAACGGTCATAAACAGTAAAGGACAAACAGAATTTAGTAGGATTTCACAAACGGGAGGAGCGTCAATCTCAGCGGCAAATGTACTGTATGTGCCCCGCTCTAATGCACACAATGGCAAGCCAATATAAAGGCCAAGACAAACCAGATTGACATCAAAGAACTTGTGGTGACTAAAGCAGACTGCTGTGTCACCCAAGATCGCCTGTGTCTTTGCTAAAAAGTTATACTTGAAGACACCACAAAGATTACAGGCGATCGCCAACTAGAGTATGTTCTGCGCCTGGGTGAGAAGAAACAACTCTCCATACCAGCAAAAGAAAGTAGTTTGTATTTCTCATTCAAAAAAGGATACCTAAAGAAAGACAGGACAAATTAAGACGCTACTTCACCAGTTAGCACATGAACAAAACAACCCAGTGTTGAAAGAACAAAGGATATTTACTGTGCTCTAGCAAACAATAACATGGACAACTACGAACTGTTTCTGCCAAACAGCTCAATGCCTAAGTCATCTGTTTGCTTTCCTCACCTTTCTCTTATCTTGTACAGAGCTGAACTGCCAATCAGAGTGATTTCATTCACAAACAGGATTCGCCATCTCCAACGCCGTTTCAACATGCTTAATCAGCCGCAAAAAGGACAATGAGGGCCAACTATGCGGGACACATTAAAAAAACTAGGATGAGAGACATTCACAGACAGCCCAACACTGACCAACAGCCGAACATACTGTATGGTCAGTGTGTCGGGGCCCTTAAAGGCCAACATTGAGTTATTACAGATATCACTCAAGATTGTGATTGTGATTGTTGTCTTATTTGTATTTCATCAATACAAATCTCATAAATGTTGGCCTAAAAAACAGTATCTGCTAGGCTCTACATAACACCTCTGCCACAACTGTGGACTTGAAACTAGAAGAGACAACAACAACACACAACACAAATCTGTCACTGTAGCAGTAACTGTACAGTAACGGGCCCCTGGCTCAAGTGTCTCTACAAGACAGACAGTTTACTGGGTAGTAAGTACCATCATATCCTGCTGACACTAGCTGTCAACGGTATGTGACATGGGTTATGAGGATTTGGAGACTCTACTAAGGCCTGGAGTTGGAGAGAGAGAGAGAGAGAGGGAGAGAGCGGCTCTAGGCCACCAGAGTAGCAGCAACAGCAACAGTTTCTGAATTGTTTGTGAGGTGGTGAGGGAAAAAAAAAACGCATGCTCATTTTTGTAGTTCAAATATGCTGTAAAAATGCCTCAAATTGCTCCTAGTTTATTTCAATCTCTGTGAGAAACCAAATTAGACACAAGCCTCAACAAACCTCAGGGACTAAAAAGGGACAAGTAGGCAAATAGCTGCAACTGCACGCTGGAGCAAAGACTGAGAGAGATAAATGTAGTTTAGACTGTGATGAAGACAGATTAATTATACTATATAAGAGAGCAACAGGAAGAACAAAGAGAGAACAGCAAACATCTAATAGAAAATATCTAAAAGCATTATTTTTTGGCCAATTGAGGGTTTTTTTTCCTATGATTACACTCCATAAAGTAAACCCCAGGCCTGTATTTTCAGTTCACATTGCACATTTGACAAGATTAATTCGTACCAATTACTATCACAAACTTATGACAAAATAATTCCGCTTCTATATCTACCTATATATATATATATAGGGGTGTAACAATCCATAGATCTGGATTGATATATTGGTTTAATGATCAACAGTCCCATATCATCGATGCAAAGTGAAAACATTGATCCATATTGTCATCTTTAGGTTATGCTTTTATTTTGAAAGTTTGTGTCACTGTCAAACAACAGCAGGCAGATGGCAGGCAGTCAAGAAAAAGACCCTGATGATAATGTTATTTACTCAGGGAAAAAATGAGCAGTGTGAAATATTTTGGATTATGAAGAAAATAGGGGTTAACAGACAGAGCACATGGCGTATGTAAACAATGCTGTAACATAACGTTACCTGCCTGGCCGGGCATCACACTCCATTAACTTCTCACTACAGCAACATTAGCAACTCTATTTCAACAATGTTCGACTGAAAAAACGTGCATGCAGGCTGAAATTCAACTGTGCTGTTTTGTCGGGAGATACAGTGATTTAAACCACCGGTACGTAAGAAAAATAATAATGTTACATGTCATTTGTTTAGCTATGAGTATAGGAAAAGAGTCCACTAGCTGCTAGGCTAATTTACGCAATGTAAACATGCTTAACCCATGTGCTGTTTTATGTGTGTTAGCGGAGTCAATTTAAAGTTTACTTTACTGCACTCATTATTTATGTACTGATTTTAACTTTTATGGCCAGAAGTAAAAAAAGAAAGGTGTGACAGCTTCTTTTGTAACTGCTTGTGTTAAATGAGCAGATAATATCATCTCATACCCATCACAGGCCACTAAATCGCATCGAATTTAACGTCTCGTGGAAGACTTTGTAAGATCGGCGAATGCTGTATCATTGTCCAAAGAATCTATAAAATTTTGTATCATGATGAAACTGGTGATTTACACCCCTAGTTATACATTACTGATGACAGCTAAAAACAAATAGGACAACATTTTGGAAGGCCCATCTGACTGATGACCCTGCATGAGGTAACATTGCAGACTGAAAGAACAAGGTGCTTCACAGCCCCAAATCCTGGACGTCCCTATTCATAGATCTTGGCATAAAACTTAAAAACACTATGATGTGCTTTGAAGTTTAACTGAGAGATTCTAATAGCCAGCTGCCAGTCATTTTGGTTACTAATGAGCCAACTGTGATGCTAGACTGCAGACCTGTATTTAAAGACAGACTAATGAGTATGTTGGTCTTTTTAAGCAGCAAAAGGACAGAGTCCACATTAAGAAATAAAGTGGGGTTCTGTCTTTTTTTTAACCAAAGCATCTTTCAGTGACTGTAAAAAGTACCCCTAACCCTAACCCATACCCAGTTTCCTGAGACTGAACAAGGACATAAAATATGAAAATAATGATTTCAATATAATTTTCTCAATAGAAATACAACAAATGTTCAATATAAATAAATCATGCATAAACCAGAAGAGGGGGGGGGGGGGTTACTCTATATTTGAGAGACTCTTGCGAGCCACTTCAAAATATTCTGTCTCGCTGTTTTGTGGTTTGACAATGCTGTGGTTATGATCTGGTTATGTTAGGCACAAACACAACTTGGTTAAGGTTAGTGAGAGATAACAGTTTGGGTCAAAATTATCACTTTAAACACTGAGCATAACATCTTGTGGGAGTTTTTGCGAATCTGCTGTTACCATCTGGACGTGACCAGTCATCAAGGCTAATGCGTACGGTAACATTATAAAGTTACACGAATATTCAGCATGCTCATCGAGTTATTTTAGAATGACTTTTTTGATCGTGGAAAACTGCGCCGGGCCACCATGTGATAAATTCACCATAGCGTTAGCTAGCTGTGTGGGTAGTCGACTCCATTCATGGTAATGGCAAGTTAGTAAGTTAACAGTACATTACTTGTGGCTATTTTATTAGAATAAAATGACATAATGTGAATAAACGTAACATGAACTAAATCTTTATACATTTCCTGATCGGTGAACATGAAAACTCAAAAAATGTTAGATATATTCTGTAAAAACGATTTGACATGCTAGTGAATAAAATTATAATTTGAATTGTCTATTTATTGTTTTATTTATTGACATTATTTTGATAATTTACCTCAGATTTGTTAAGTGTTCCGCTGATTGATAAGTGTTAGGGTTAGGGTCATCATGTTGTGACAATCAATAATAAATTATAGTTTAAACCACAATTAACTGTATGTTTCTTAGACTTTCACTCAGGAGCAAATATCAGTTTTTAAAACTGGAAAGAAGTTATGATTTGACATTTATCTTGATAATTATGGTATCGACTGATATAAAAAATGTATAATCTGATGGCATTTTTTGACTGTAACGCCCATCCCTAGCTACAGCTGGCTACATTTGCTGAGAAAAGCTGTCTTGTAGGTGTCGACATGAAAAAGCTCCAAATAAGACTTTGACCTCTTATAGTTTAGGACACTTGGCAAGTCATAGGTAGACTCATAACTCTAATGATTCAACAATTCCTCTCTTTCAAACTGCAACATAAAAACACATTCTTGTTCAGCCCTAATACAGAGAGTGACAGGAAGAAAAATAAACAGAGACAAAAGCAGGGAAGTGGGCAAAAAAAAGACAGAGGAAGAGGAAAAAATAGAGTGAGTGAGATGCCAGTGGTGAAAGAGAATGAGGGAATCAGCATGTGGCGGTACAGTACGCGGCTCCTATATAAACAGACAGCCTCATTGCATCTTCATGCCTGAGTGAGAGCAACACTCACAACAGCGAGAGGCACACATCTGTCAACACACACAAACCACTGTTCAATGGCCTTGTAACGACTGAGCAGAGCTATATTCACTCACAGCAGAAAAGACTGCTGTACAAATATGGGTCAACAAGAGGGCTAAAACTCCCATCGAACTCATCTGGTGCATTGTGATTGGCTGACGCCCGTGTTGATGCTGCTGGGTCATTGTTTTAATAAATCTGCTGTTTCAAAAACTAACCGCAGAAATGAATCAACACCCCTAACTGGACAGAAATATTCACAGAGCCGTTATTTGTTGCATTCAGTTGGATATGATTGTGCAGGTGTTCACAGTATTTTGTCCATTCCCTTTGTGACAAGCAAGCATCCACTGGGCACACGACAGCATCAATTACCCAAGCTGGGCCTGGCGTGGCAGAGTTCATGCCAATTTGTCCAATTGGCCACATGTGATACTGCAACAAAAATTAACCATAGCACGGAAAGCATTTCCACAATTGACTGGCAAAATAACACACACAATTTTTAAACTTTTGACTGGACATATTGAGCTGTATAGTCAGCTCTGTGTGTGTTTTTAAACCATAAAGGTTTAATGTCTTTAAAACCTCCTTTAAGCCCTGAAAAGCTACTTTTTTGACATGACGTCATTTTAGTGTGGTCCTGTGCAAGCTGTTGGGAATAACACCACCTGCATCCCAGATTTAGTTCACACAGATCTGATTCAGCAGACTGGAGAAAGTTTACCAAAAAGACTTTAGTAGGCAAGATAAAAATGGGCATGTCATCTTCCTGTATGGCTAACTAGCCACATCAAAAATACAGGAAAATGGCAGCAGGTGTGGATGACATTTACATGGCTATCCAAGTTAGTGTATGTCGACTTATGTGATTGTGAACTCTTAGGTTGACATGTTTTTTTAAACTGTGAAAACGTTATCTGTTCCCAGTGAGGTTGGGTGTCATTTTTTGAAGTAGATACCTGTTCTAATAAGATACTTTTAAAATGGTACCTTTGTCTAAACTGGGCCTGAACCAATATTTATAATTTAAAAAAGCAAAAAATTACGCTCAGTAACATTAAAGAACAGCTTTTTTTACTGCAAATTTAAACTTGAAATTAAACAATATAGTAGGCCTAATTCTGTTTAAAGTATACATAAATATGGATAATTACAAAACACTATCAACAAATTTACTTAATAAATAAAACCCAACCCAACTGCAAAAATTTAACAGTGTATAACAGTTACAGTACTAATACAGTAAAATAAATTTTGAGTAGAGATCAATAATTGTCTTGCTAACTCCAGCCAGATATTTCTCCATTACCTGTTAGGGAGCAGCTGACATTATCACTACAATGTGAATACATCTATACAGTCCACCTTAAGTGAGCCAGGTGAGGTTCCACTGGGAGGATAACTTAGCTTGCTGATTTGCAGCTAACCTGCTTCACTTTACTCAGCAGATGGTAAGCAAGACACAAGAACTTGGCTCAGGTTTTGAGGAGTTGTAGCATTATTCACGGACAAACAGCCTAAACTGTTCATACATTATGCTGCCATGTTTAATATCATATTCTCTGCTCCAGTCACTGCAGCCTCACTGCCACTGTCACAAGCACACACATGCGCTCGCTCGCTTGCTTGCTCTTGTGCTTCCTCATGCTCACGTGTGTACACATATTATGTGTAAGGCAAAATCAGGCTTAACTTAAACACTGCATTCTCAACTTTGTAAAACACAAGAGAACAAATAAATACCTAAATATAAACTTACTGAATTGAATTAATAAAACAATACATTGTGCACCAGCAGCTTGGCAAAAAATAAACATTTAGAACTAATAGGATTACAATTTAAGTGTAAACTGTTTAAATGTAGCAACACATTGGTGACAACATGAACAGGAAAATATATGACAAAATATATGATACATATGACAAAAATACAACTGCATAAAATAATAACAAAATCCCATCCACTAACGCACAGCGTAGTACACTTGGGCTTAACATTAAGCTTTTGCTCTAACTTAAACATTGTCAGTTTTTGTTTTATTGCCTGTTTTGTCTGGCACCTGGCCAGTTTAAGTCATTGAAGAACACCGCAAGCTTCTGAAAAGGATACAATCACACCAGAAGCCTCACTAAAACGGCACAACACTAAGTCTCTGGGCAAAAAAAGTAAGTCTGTCACATGCAGCGTTCCAGAGACACTCAGCATTACTAACGTTATGTCGCACATGACAGCGTCAACCCTGGAGTTAACTTCTATAGTGGATAGTAACTTCAGCGATACAGGTTTATTTTCAGATAACGTAACATTAGACATGACATCAGACAACTGCAGAGAGTTTATTTGCCCATGGCAAGTGTTAATTGCGAGTCCTGTAAATTGAGCATGTCTAATTAGATGTAAACATAGAACTGAACTGAACAGATCAGCCCCATTGTCACCGATAACCTGATCCAGCTGTTTGAGTCGGTATCAGTCCGATATCTGTGTATATCAGTATCAGATGGATGCATCCCTACTTGGAACCTGTCCTCCCTTTCTAATAATGCACCCCTGGGCAACAATGTGATTCATACATGATTTCTCAGTTTGATCTATACACTGTATGTGCCTGTTGTTCCAAAGGCCTGCACTCTGCAGGCAGAGGGATGGGTGGGGGGTGAAGTAAAGCGCTGAAAGCAGGGCCTTGTTGCCCTCAGTGGTAGCCTGACCAATCTTCTCCTCCCCACCCTGGCTCACCTACCTACCCTCAGCCTACACACAGACACACACACACACACACAGACACACACAAATTAGACCAGTCAGCCAGACAAGCAGTCTAACTTTAGTGGGAGAAGCCACAGTTATACTTTGTGTTGGCTTGCTGAGGAGCATGCACAGGTAAAGTCAGCACAGCCACGAGAACATGTTCAGGCACAAACCTAGAGTTTAATAACTCTAAAACTCTTTGCAGAGGTATTATCATTAAATCCGATGCTGTACTTACACTCATCATGGTGAACCACAATGTAGCGGAGAATAGAGATGTGCGTGTGTAGATTCTATGCTTTTGCACATCCAGTACAGTAATCATAATAGATTGGGTTGGGCCTGTCTTTAAAAAACAAAGCACAAAAAAAAACCCTCCATCGACCATTGGAGGTTTTTGTGGCAGGTTCCCATGGCAACAAGCCACTTAGATCTCTGCACACTTCCATAACTGTTTACCACACCTACCCCAATTACCCCATAGGACCTGCACTCTGATCTGCAGCCCGTGCTGTTGCCTTCTCACTGAAGCTTGAGGGAACTTGAATCACTTCGGCTGATCCTGGATGAGTCATTCAGGCGCAACACTGCAATGAGTTGGTCCATGTTCCCTCGTTCCCGCCCCAGTGTCAGTCAACCCATACCATGACCAATCACACAAAGGGGAAGGGTCATGGGTTTATTCCCCAATCCCCAGGAGTCCCATTGCGGCCCTCAAGCGTTCCACAGCACTGAATTGGTCCTGACCCCTCAGATCATCCAAGGGAGCACGTCCCCCACACAGACCAATCACCTCAGTACGTAACTGTTTTTATCTGTCAGTGAGAAGGCCTCTGACCTAATGAATCACCATGACATCCGCCAAAAATACACAATGATTTTTGGGGAATTCAGCATGAGTCGCTAGAACTCAGCTTCTAAATCTACCATTAGCGATTACTAATTACCAGTACTACAGTATTACAAACATAACAGTTACTCAAGACTATTCCACTCTGGAAAACTAACATCAACCTTTACACACACTTTCACAAAGGTGAATAAAATGGTCTATTCTTGTTTTCGGGGTAAGAAGGTCTCCTATAGCTTGTAAAGAAAGGGAAAAGGGTTGCGTTCAGCTATATATTCACTCACATACTGGCCAACCTTCCACCATAATGACGTTCGCATGCATGTAAGAGCACAAAGACGTTTCCTCTCTCAGCAAAAATCCACCACCTCCTCTTTTTCATAATAAAGACTTAATGTCTTTATAACTACTTTGTGTCTCGCTTTTTTTGAGGCAGCCACACGTCTACATAGACACACACCAAAACACAACAAAGGAGGTTTAATGGAGCTTTGTGGTAGTAGTTAAAAACATTAGCCCGTTTTAGGCTTGTTCAGACCCATCTCATAACTGTTCTGTGATGGGACTGTCTCTTTCTCAACACGTAGGCCACAGAAACACCAACAGCTACACGCCAGTGTTACAACAGCTGTTTGTGTCAGTCTGTCTGCTTTTCTACGTCAGCCTCTTCCTTACCTGGACTAGGACAGGGCTTTGGGTTCGGGCAGCTGTTTGCTGTCTCTGCAGTCGAGGTTGTGTGGGAACTGGGTTGTGGAGCTGGTAAACCGGGGTCCCCATCATCTGGTGGCTCTGGGGAGATGGCAGGGGCACTCCTCTCCTCCTCCATGGGCGTAGGCCTGGCTCTTATGGGAGGAGGTGGAGGGGCCAAGGAGTGAGCCTGAAGCAGAGAGAGGAGATATTATTACAGAGGTGATCGCATTGGTCACATGAAAGATTTCTTATTGTCTTTTTAAAGAGAGTAACAAGCCAGCGGGCCGTACTTTAGCTAGAGAGGTGTAATCAGGCAAAACTTGAACCAGCATGAATCCCTTACAGCTATAAATTCACTAAAGGAGGAGGCTGGAGTGCTGCTTTTATGAAACAGTGGCAACACAACGGATGTGCCTAATCATAGCC
The DNA here is from genome assembly GCA_029783705.1 of Chaetodon striatus. Lineage (NCBI taxonomy): Eukaryota > Metazoa > Chordata > Actinopteri > Chaetodontiformes > Chaetodontidae > Chaetodon > Chaetodon striatus. Next base: position 23,553,107 of record JAPZEB010000012.1, on the reverse strand, counting down.
TACTTTTAATAAATAGTGTTTAAACTCTTTAAACTTCTGTTGTGCAAATAGTAACAATAAGGGTAGAATTATTTATATAAAACCACTTTAAATGAAAGAGGACTTGTTTCAACACTGAAACGTGAGATGAAAACACAACACTAACAAGGAAAGCATGGGGAACAAAAGTCAAACTAAAGGTAATAATTTAAAAAGAAGGCACACAAAATAAAACACAATGAAAGTAAAGCAGTTAAAATGGCTGGCCTTATATTGTTCATATTTGCAGAACTGAATTTAATAATCCCATAAAAGATTTTAAAGTTGATATAATCATAGCAAATTGTGTAGGTCTTGCTGACTCACAAGAGAATGTGCATACTCAGAAACAGAAATGTTGGATTTTATTGTTAAAATCAATTTAAGAGTGAAATTGATCCATTAAAACTTCCACAGCATGCAGATACACAGTAGATATCCGTGTATTTATAATTTGCAATTATTTCATGACATATTCACAGATATCATTGAACTTGGGAGAAGTCAGGTCATTTGAGACGCTTTTTGTAGATTACTGAGAAAATCACCTAAATTCTGAAGATTATTTTAAGTGTTACTGTTGGTCCATGTTATATATATCTCTGCTATACTTCTATAAATAAAATATCTTGCCAAGTAAAATAATTTAGAAACTTTGGACCTCTGACCACATCAAGAACCCCCTACCTCATTCTGATCACATGTTCAGGTAAAATGGGACAGTCATGTTTGTTTTTTAAATGGTTTAATCCATTTATCAATTCAGCGATTAAGTGATTAAATAATTAACATAACATGTGGCTATTTATTAAGAACAATTGTCCAACTTTTCTGCCATGCCTTCCCCTTTCTTTTGTTGCCTGTTTCCTTGCTGACACATTGTCTACAATGGACATGCGTGTGTGCTTGTCCATTGTAGCAATGATGAGTAATTCTGGACTTTTCTGGCTGACATGGACTCATTGCAGCATTTGAAATATTTTCTAGTTGTCTTTAATATGACAGGATAGCACACAGTTGCATAAGTTATAATTATATTGCACCAAAAACATGCTGGTTTTACTGTAGAAAGTTGTCCCACTGTAGCTTAACCTGAATGCACCAAGCACTCACTTTAAAGCCTTTCCCATAGAAAGTAAAGTGTACTGAGAAAATATTTGATTATATGTCAAACAGTAAATAAATTGCAACATCTTACAACCATTCTGTTGTCATGCCCTTGTTGTTTTAGCTGCAGTGCTCTTATTATAAGGAGAAAATCAACATACCACATGGTTTTCATGCCAGTTCTGAGACCAGTGATTTTTTTTTTACTCTTTGCTCTGCCCATACTATTTATCTCAGTCTAATTTACATCATTGTGTCATGTAATAACAATTTAATAACACGTTTGGAACTGGTTGCTTTAAAGAGCCCCAGATGTAAAACCTCATTTGTCCCATATTACCTGACTTCACCCTACCAAAGTAGTTAGACTGTGATGATAACAAGTAAAGGCAAGGACCTGCAGTACATAAAGACTTTCATTTTGTGGCCCAAGACTGCAGCCTTAG
>JAPZEB010000012.1:23526105-23541290 GCA_029783705.1 Chaetodon striatus | reverse complement strand
GAGGGTGGGAGCAGTATTGGAAAAGGCCCCGTGTCCCCAGGTGTGGTGGTTAGTCCTGGTGGGGGGGTGAGGGCGGCAGAAGGTTTGCATCAGCAGACCTAAGGTAATGGGAGGGAGGGAGTGCGCTGGTGGAGGAGCTCAGACAGGTAGGGGGGGGAGCCAGGTTGTGGAGACCTTTTTAAGTGACGATGAGGAGTTTGAAGTGGATACGATGGAGAATGGGTAGCCAGTGGAGGTTTTGAAGGACGGGGGTGATGTGGTCACGGGTGCAGGAGTGTGTGAGAAGACAAGCAGCTGAGTCCTGGGTATACTGTAGCTTCTTGAGTGTTTTGGCTGACAAATAGAGGAGACTATTGCAGTAGTCTAGTCTGGAAGTGAATGTATGGATGAGAGTCTCTGCAGCCAAAAAGCAGAAGGATGGATGGAGGCAGGTAATGTTTCTGTTTTGGTGATGTGGTTGATTTGTTGGTCAAAGGAGAGGGTTTAATCAAAGATGATACCAATGTTACGGACATGGGGGGAGAGCACAGTGGAGCCGGCGATGGAGAGGGAGAAGTTATGGGTGGATTTGATGAGAGATTTGGGACCGAAGATGATTACTTCTGATTTGTCACTGTTAAGTTTGAGGAAGTTGGTTTGCAGCCAGGATTTTATTTCAGTGATGCAGTTGGTGAGGGTAGAGTGAGTGGCAGGAGTGATGGCTTTGGTGGAGATGTGGAGCTGACTGTCACTGGCAAAGCAGTGAAACTGAAGTCCATGATGGCAGATTATTTGACTGAGGGGGAGGATGAAGAGGAGGGGGCCGAGAACTGAACCTTGGGGAACACTTTGACAGAGGGGAGCAGTGGGGGATTTTCAGTTGTTATTGGTGATGAACTGATATCTGTCAGAGAGGTAGGATTTGAGCCAGGAGAATGCAGTGCCAGTGATGCTGAGAGCGGTTTCAAAATATGTTTGATATATAATAATAAAACAAGAAAAAGAAGAGAATTCTCATGTTTGACAAACTGGAACAATTTCAGTTTTGCTTTTAATGAATTATCTAATTATCAGAATATATCTCTGTTGATCAACTCATTGATTAATAGACTAATCGTTGCAGCTCTAAAAACATTTTGAGCCACAGACTTTACAAAACATTTGGTAACCCTACATTTTTATGAGTCCATAAATTACTGGTCATAAGAAAAACTAAATAACCCTAAGTAGCACAAACTAACAAAAAAACAAATTACAAGAGAAAAGTGCCCAGTTGGTCTACTTCAATAATTTATTCCAAATAAATGCTTAAGTAGTGTAACCTACACCAGTGGTTCCCAACTGGTGGGTTGAGGTCCTAAAGTGCACGGGTCAAGTGACTCGTGAATTTCCAGCACATTATTTATTTTGAAGTGCTGTTTCCTGCTGTAGAGTGAGTGACTAACCAACAGCTATTTGTCAGAGACAGCAAACTAACTCAACTACACAGCCAAATGCAAACATGACACTGAATGTACTAAACTGTGGAGCCTCGAACTAACGACTAAGGAGAAATCTGGACCCAGTGGCTGAACCAGTTGGGAACCGCTGATCTAGAGTCTTTCAGTCGGTGAGCAGAAGGTCGGCAAAACATGCAATGTGCAATTTGTCTATAAGTAAGCATACAATTAGATAAAAATGAAATAAATGCTTTCTTGGTTTTAAATGTGCCATTTGTTAAAAGGAAATGCATCTGGAAATCAAAAATGTATAACTCTCATGTGTTTGGCTTTATGTTGTTTATGTTTGGATTGACTGGATACATCAATAATATCACAGCTAGCCAAATAAAAAAAAGTAATGTAAAAAGAAATTTAAAACTATATATTTTTCCTTTACCTCCAGTCAGTTGATTATTACATGAAAACTTTGTTTATTTTACTTTCCTATGTATCTTTTACTCCTACTTTTTTAAGGTTCCTTCCTTTTTTGGTCTTTGCACATATGTAGATAGATAGATAGATAGATAGATAGATAGATAGATAGATAGATAGATAGATAGAAATTCAACTGTCCAGTAGCTCATGAAAAACAACCACACTTCCCCTCATCAACAATAATACAGTGGTATTAAAATACACATAAAATAAAAATTAAAGTTAAAATAAGTGCCCATTCCACAGTCCCCCCCAGTAAAATCCAGTCCAGTCCAAATCATTCGCATAAACTCTATTTTCCCAATGCAACACTGTACTTCTAAGATAATAAGATGGGTGTCTGCATACTTTGAAACTCAAAATAACACTCTCAGAACTTTATCTGGACTTATCCCTATAATTAGTACCAAATTATTTTGGTCTTCTCAGGAAATAATGATTAAAAAGTGGTGCTGTCATGACACGTAGAGTCTGTGCTGTGGCTCCCACACCGAGATAACATGAGAGATTATAACCTATGAAGTAAAACAAAGTGTGTGATAATGAGCAGGGGCATCATGAGCGTCCTCCCTGTGTTGCGTGAGTGTTGCAGGAAGGTTGTGCGGTGGTTCCTCTCCTCCTCGGGGAGGTGAGGGAGCTGTCCGGTGCTGAGGGGGGAAGATGAGCTCAGCGCGCGCCGGGGGGCAGGTAACGTCAGCAGTCGGCCGGAGCTGGGAAAGACTGTACATACACACCCACCAAGTGTTTATCGCCGCTTAATCACTGATACACACCGACACACATTAATAATGGGCAGCTAATCAGCTCCGTGTGACTCAGCTCCGCTTCTTTATTCCGATTCATGAGTGCCTCGGCAGCATCCCGCGCCCTCCGCTTGGCTTGAAATGGGATGATATGGGATTTTTCATGTCGACGAAGATCGGAGGGATTCTTGCGTTTGCCTTGGGTAAGATATCTCGAGCTGCTCCGTGGGTTTTATTTTAGGCTGCGAGCCACTTTGGATGGTTTGACACAGAAAAACTGCCTTCCACCTTCTTTTTTATCCTCCTGCATCAGAAATGTCACGCTATGATTGTAATCTTTATTTATCTCCATCACTGATGCATGACGAGACCTGCACGGTGGCCAACAGATTGTAGTACACCCATCGACGATAGATACTGCTGGATGTCTATACTTAGATGATAGTGTGCAAGCTTTTGGACACCTAAGATCCAAAAATAAAAACCCACAAATTGATTTCTTTCTCTCAGATGCCACTTTTACTATTATTTACTGCTTTCACACTGCTTATTTTCTATTATCCTGTGGGGAAATATCAAATTATGGACATGTTTTAGCATTTAAATTGCAAATAGCTCTGAAGAGAGTACTGCACCCCATGTGGAAGGAATGCAGTGGTCTGGACTATTATCTGCCAACATCTGTTTCACAGCCCACCGCCCACTGACATCTGTGTAAAGTTAAGTTCAGATGACATGACTGCAGGATCTCGAGATTCCCACATTAAAATTAATATTAAAACACTTGCATGTATTCATTAAATCACACATATTTTAAATGAAATGTTGTGTTTTTGTGGAAAAAGTAAAGCTGCACTTGAAGTGGGGAGGTGGTAGGGAAAGAGGGATCAGACTGGGACTCTTTCACACGCAAGAAAAATACCACATTATGACAAATAAATTATAATAACTTATAATAAAGTCTGGTCAAACGAGCCATCCTGTGTCTGTTTTGCAGTATTCCTGTCCCTGATGGTGTCAGGAGACTCAGATGCAGACGTGAAGTGTGAGAACATTTATAAGGACTTTTCTGATTGCGTCCTGGAGCTGGGAGAGAGCATGGACAACTATCAGGAGAACGTGACCAGCGAGAGGGGCGTGGCAGCTGTGTGCAGGTGATAATTACTTTATCAGTAAGGGATTGTGTGAACAGTATGCAGCATCCATTTGTGCACATGGGGCATCCCCAGTAGAGTTTGTGTGTTTTTATTTAAGCTAATTAAGTCACTTTTAACCAGAGAAGGAGAGAAGTGAAAGACAAACTCAGCTATGATGGGTTGGAATAAAAACCGCTGATCTACGGCACTGTGCACAAAATTGTGTTTCAGCTCAATTTGTATGTAATAGTGCATGATTTATTGAATGATTACAGACAGATACAGTATGAAGTATGCATCTCTTGACAAAATACTGGAGAAAAAGAGAGCAGATGCCCTGATCTCAGAGGGAGAATAGAGAAATGAATGGTGCTGAGACACTGAGCCATTGTACTAAATAATTTATGACTTTGCTGCAGCAGTAATGAAATTCTGGGGACGTTTTTTGTCATTGTTACCGAACGCACCTTACAACCCTAGCACAATATATTGAAGACAAAGATTTACACATAAGCCTTCGGCTGAAAATTGCCCTCTTGCAATATCATCTGTGATATTGTTTCACTCTCTGATGCAGTTGCCATGGTAATTAAAGCTCAGTTTGACTTACTTGAAGCCACCGTAGACGCCTGAGTGATAGATTACTGGCAAGTGAATTAATCCACAACAGCCAGTGCACGTCTGCGTGCTGTAGCCGGGATGAATTCTGAGCGAAATGGCAGACGCAGCGTTGATCTGATGATCCTTTGTTTGCCACAGCCACTGGGAAGCTTTCCACACATGTGCCCTCACGGCGTTGTCCGACTGTCAGAAGGAAGTCAGCTCCATCTGGGAAACTCTGAGGCAGGACTCCAGGAAGATCCGCTTCCAGGGGAGTCTGTTTGACCTGTGCAGCCCCAGCTCCTCGCCAAGCATAAGTTCACCTCTTGCTGCCCTTACCCTGCCACTGATAGGTGTGTTGATCATGGCTGGGCCCAACTGGTACCCTGTATAGATAGGGGTGAGGGGATGGGAGGGGTGATGAGAAGGGCCTCAAATCCCCCCTGGGTTCAGTCCTGCTGAGTTCAAACTTAAAGCCAAGGATTTCAGAGGGACGGGTGTTTTAATAAGGATTATTTTGACACAGAGCCACGGAGGTCTGTGGTTAAGCCAATCAATATTTGCCGTGGTGAACAATGTTTGAAATCTCTTCAAACTCTTGAGCTTGATCCTCCCTTATGTCCAGAAACTGATAGAGCAGTTGAGAAAATTACATTTTAGCCAGCTTATCAGTCCAGGCAGACTACAGCAAACACAAGTATTCAAGGGATTTCAGAAACAGTGTGAGCAGATCAGTCAGACACCTGTGGCTCTGGGTTACCAATATACAAGGAGTGGACACAATATCATGAACACCTGCACAATCTAATGCAATGAGTATGTTATCCATGGACATTACCATGTTCTGTTTTTGTGGATTCAACTCTGAGGTCAATTTTAAGGCAGTATTTGTGGAGATGTGCTGGTTCTCATTATATTCTAACACTGCAAGGTGTTGATGTTTATGTGCCCACTCCCTGTACCTGTGTTGTATGGGTTTAGCATGATAATTAAAGGAATAGTTCAACATTTTGGGAGTTAGCTGAGGAGGTCTATACCACTTTCATGTCTGTACTCTAAATGCTTATTTATAGTCCCTTTACGTACGACGATAGATTTGTTCCTTTCAAATGTTGTGACATTTCTTTCAATCGTCAGTGGTGCCCACATATTGCCATGTGTCCCTTATGTTGGCATAGATACATCCACAACGTTGTTGTTGTTCTGACAACAATAAACATGGCAACGGTGGTGGAGGTCACAATAATGGAGAATACCTTTCACTATATTACCGATTCATTCCAGTCTGCCATTTTTAAAATATCTTTGTCGTGTCCTATGGTCGTATCTTGCTATGCTACACTGCCCCCACTATCTCCAGTGGTACTGCTCAGTTCCATCCGTATCCATAAACTTTCAGAAAACATGCACAAATATGGATAAAATAAGCACAGGGTATGGCTGGAACGCTCTGTCTGTATCTGTATATGTTTCTAATGTATAAATGAGCCATAATTATGAAGCTCGTGCCTGCAGCCAGTTAGCTTAGCACACAGCCAAGAAATAGTTTGACACATAACTGCCAATGACTGTGTATAAAGATGGATGGCTAAAACATCTCAATAGCATGCTGCTGGCTGACTGCAGCGTAGAGCACAAACCCAGCCGGCCCCTCCATGTTAGTGGATTCTTGACTTATGGCCAAAAAACAAAAACATGTTTAGGGAGGTCACAGTGACCTTTGACCGCCAAATTCTTACTAGTTTATTCTGCAGTCCAGGTGCACATTTGAAGTGTTCTTGAGATGGTGTGTTCACAAGAATGAGATCCAAGGTCACAGTGATCTTAACTTTTTAACACCAAAACCTAATCTGTTAATTGTTGAGTACTGGTGGACGTTTGTGCCACATTTGAAGAAATTCCCTCAAGGCGTTCTTGAGATATCGTGTTCCCAAGGGGACAGACAAACAGACAACCCCTAAACATAATGGCTCCAGCTACAGCTATTGCTGGTTTGGAGGGGCGTCATCCATCATTATATACAGCCTATGATCTCTCTGTGTAAAACGACAACTTTAATATTTACACTTTTATAAAGATTAATGATATAAATTGTTAATTAGTGAGGCTTACATGTGATAGGCCAGCTGTTTCTTCCTATGTCCTTTTGTTTTAGTTGAGCTAGGCTAACCGGCTCCTGGTTGTAGCTGTATATGTAGCATACAGACATGTGAATGGTATCGATTGTCGCATGTGCTGTTCAGCAAGAAAGTGCATAAGCGTATTTCTGAATAAGTGGAACTATTCTTTTAATTAAGAGCTATGTTAAACACCAAAACACCGATTTTGATCTCCAGTGAGTTTGTTTAAATACAGCCAAGCCATCGTGATGTAATTAGCTGTCACTTTGCAAGGAAATGTTTAAAGGAGCATTTCACCAAAAACAACAGCAATATCTCAGCAAGTCTCAGTCATTAGGAAACGATTTCAATAGTTGAATTTATTGATCAGTGAGAGGACCAAAGGACTGAACCAGATATTAATCTGACAGACTTAATGACACTGAAGCTAGCAAGTAATCAACATTCAGACGTGCTATGGGTGAAATGCCCCTTTAATCTGTTTCTAAGTGTAGTAAATGTTTGTGTAAGTGACAATCAAGCCACTTGTATAAAACTTTTGATCCCCTATTCCCCTCCAACACTTCAGCCCACTGTGGCTGATGTTACACGGCTGCTATAAAGACACCAAAAACAGACATCTTGACACGACATCACATGTTCACTTCTCCCTCGCTCTCTCAGAGCCTCGCCCCACGCTTTGGTTCAGTCTTAGTGCTTGATCAAACTTCTGACCTGTTTGTGTAAAAAGAAAAGTGTGAAAGTTCAGTGTTGTTTATTCCTGCTCAACCTTGTGTGAAAATGCTCACTAACATAATATTACTAAAACTTTAATTTTAAGTATTGCATAAAGACAGTATGTCAAAGAGGAATCTGTATATAATGCAGCCAGAAGTATATTTAAATCATATTTTAATGCCAGAGTATTCATACACAGTATTTATTTAGCTTTTAAACACCTATAATGAATCTTCAATTAAGTCAAATTATATGCAAAAGAAAAACAATAGCTTATTTTTTTGAAAAGATATTCATATACAATCGCTTTTCTATCTATAATATTCTAATTAAAGATCAATCTATTAAAGCAGTGCATAATTATGGTATTAAACAAATTAGATTTCCAAACTGTGCTGCTCCATTTATCTGTTTCATGCTTTTAATTGACTGCATTTTGAGAAACTTTGGCTCAATTTTAAGCTTCAAAAGCAGCCAAGACTGACTGCAGTGAATCTCAACAGAAATAAACTACAGTTTTTAGAAATATGACTGGCATCATTCCAGCTCATTTTACATGTTTAGCCAATAAACTGTGTGAGGTATCACCAATTGTAATTGTCTTCTTATCAGTATGAAATGAGGTGAGATTCCCTCACATGAATCTGTTTACTGTTACTGCAGCGGTCACCTAGATTCACAGCAAAATTAATGAGCGAAAGCATCAATTTGTTTTGTCTGTTTTCCAAATCTGTGTCACCATTTGCATATTTCCTTTAACTCTGATGGTCCTCACAGGCATTATCAAAACATGGACGATCTCCTGAATATTTTCCATCATCTCTTCGATCCTAAATGCATGATAATTTGTGGCAGTGCTTCAGAATAATGAACAGTCTGTTGATTTTTACCTTGGACAACATGTACATCGATCTGTGCATGACGTTAGGCTATATATCTCCTCAGTGTTTCAGCATCCCTTTTTATGCAGATTCATTACCCACCCACCTCCGCCTCCCTTAGCATGTTTGTTCTAGTTGTTTCTATTTATTTCACGTCTCACGAGTGCTAGCATTATGTCATCCATTGTGCGTCTGGTGGTGCGAATACAAAAACAGTTGTGATGTCCTCAAAGCATGAGCAATATGTACGGTCACTTAAAGAGAGGACTGTTATTCTTTTTGTATGCTGTTGAAGAAAGCATGAAAATGGTTGTGCTATCATGACGCATAGTACCATAAGAAATGAACCCTGATGACAGTTAAAACATGGAAAGAACTTCTGAATGTAAAACAGGTTCAGTATCCATGTGGTTTTTTTTCAGTTTACTGATAGAAAAGCACACTATTTACAAGACTGTATAAAGCAATATATGGCAAAGTAATGTGTTTGTAATAATAAAGCACCATGTTGAAAACAAACAGTGTGTGTGTGTGTGTGTGTGTGCATCACCTTCAGCAAAATAACAGATAGCAAAGATCTGGAAACACAAAGTGTTGAAATAGCGGAGCCTTTAATCGATGCAGTACGTCCTCTGCTGTATGACTCTTTTACTATAATGGAGAATAGAGTTTCTGTTTTTAGCCCTCCCTAAAGCAAAGTGTTGGTAATGAGGACGGCAACCAGTGTTTTTCAACTCGTTAGTGCTCTCCCATCTGCTCCATTCCACCTGGACACTTCCAGAAGAGGCAGTGGTTGGAGAAAATGAGGGATCAGGGCCCAGGGTGGAAAACTTTGAGAGATCTAAAGACACACTCGTGGTGTGCCCCTCATTAGAAGACCTATCCTTGACATCTGAAGCGTAACGGCCAATTATTTTCTCACCTGCAGTTTCCTGACTGAGATTTACATGTTTCCATATGAACTGCTAGTGTTTTATTAAACAGCATATGCACAAAAGCACTCGCGTTGTCCCAGAATTCCCTGATGCTGGTGCCAACACCCCCTTTTTTTACACCTTCACAGAGGAGGAAAAAATATGTACACCTTGCTTGTGATGTTTCTGCACTAGAAACAAGTCAGAGAATTTAATTACATGAATAGGTCCATCTCTCGAGTTCTTTGTATTTAAATACATTATAAAAACTATGTTAAAGAATACAAAGGTGGCATTGCATGTGGAAACTCTCAGAGCAACCATTGGGAGATATAATCAAATTATAGGTGACACTGGTTTGCACAGAGTAGTCATGGGTTTGAACGTAACTTAAAGGAACAGTTCAACATTTTGGGATATACACTCATTCGCTGTCTTGCTGAGACTTAGATGAGAGGACTGATATTACTCATGTTTGTGCGGTAAAAATGAAGCTAAAACTAGCAGCTAGTTAGCTTAGCTTACCATAAAGAGTGGAAGTGGGGGAAACAGCTAGCCTGCCTCTGTACAAAGATAATAAAATATGCCTACCAGCACCCCTACAGCTCATTAACACATTAAATCTTGTGTAACCTGTAAGATAAACCGAAAAGAAGTTGCAGCTGCTGACTGGACTCCAGTCTCAGCCAAGAAATAGCTTGGCACATAACTCCGGTAAAACCACAACTTCTTATTTTTACCCTTTAGTTTTAATCAAATTGAATATAACGTGTTAATTTGTGAGGTGCTGGGTTTAATTTCTTCAACTTTAAACAACAGGCTAGCTTTTCATGAGTTCCATTCTAAGCTAAACATACCACTTGCTGGATGCAGCTTCATATTTAATGGACAGAGGTGATAGTGGTACTGATCTAAGTCTCAACAAGAAAGCAAATGAGTGTATTTCCCATAATGTACAACTGCAGAGTGGAGCAGGAATGAATCATAAATCCCAGAAATGAGTTAGCATTTTAGCACTCCCAGTTCCCTCGTCTCAGAGTCAATGGGTTTTTGGTTAGATGCCTAAAATAAGGTCTGTTGTTAATACAAGCTCCAGAGATTTTCACGTTTTATTCTACAATACAAAATACGTCAGTAAGTACCCCAACCACGAATTCTGAAGCTTTTACGTGTCTTTAAAAAGATGGTTGCTAACAAATGGCTAAATGACACTACAGAACGTCATCATGCTGAGCACAACTTTACAGCCTCATTGTGGTGGCCATGTTAAGTCAACTGTAATGTAGTTTGTTTATAGCCTACAGTTCGCTTTTTACTTCTCACGATTGGGTTTACTCTTCAAGAATCAGGTGAAGGGCAGGTGTTAATTTGTGAAGATTATCTTGCTGAACAAAACATGTACATATCATAAATGTTTAATTGCCACAGAGCTTACTTTCTGCACTATTTCAAAATCCAGTGGAAAAATCCCATTTACTTTTTGATGAGGAAACCAGGGTGACGCTAACTGACGCTTCGGCTTAGAAATTAACATCATCCTTGTAGCACTCCATTATACAACTTTTACAACTCCCCCTCTGCATAATGATGTGCTTACAATACACTTAAGAACCCTAATTTCAAAACTGCACACTGCGTGGTCCACACTATCACAGCTGCAAAGGTTGATCTTACAGTCACCACACAGAATAAAAGGATATGAGTGTTACAGGATCTGTAATACTGTAACAATACATGATTTTAAAAGCCATTGCTAAGTGACAAAGCTGACATTGTTCCAGAAACCGTCAGTGCTGCACATTTTCTTACTTTTCACGTCACGTCCCCACAAACAGTAATAGTGTTTTCAGAAACACAGACACAGTCTGCTGTCAGAACACAGCTGGTGGCTGACAAACTCTCCCCAAAGTGGCCACCACGTCTGCATAATACATCATAACATAAAGAAACGGAAACAAACAACATTAGCTGTGCAAAATGCTGTACAAGCTTGACAACAGAGGCCTAAAACAAGCGCTGTGAGGCTGACAGTACAAACCTAATCCAGGAAGGTAAAAATAAGCTGGATTTTATACATCTGACTAACTGTGTGTTGACATTATAAAGGATTACTACATTTGGATTGACACAATGATTGATTATTTTCTCAGGAAACTATTGTCTACCTGTTTGAACACTGAAAACAGACACTGAACTTGTTACACAACATTTAACTTTTAGATGCAGCTGTAATCACACATCATAAAAGCTGCGACAGGTAACCCTGCATATTTGCAACTTTAAATTGCAGTGAGGTGTGACTGGAACATTCGAATTTTAAAACCTAAATATCCTGTAACATTATGTTTGTGTTTGTTTTCAAACCCAGCCAGCCTATAATTATACTAACACAAAGAGAGAGGAAAATGTCGCTGTTGTTGCCTTCCTGATGATTTTCTAAGACCATTTGTATCTGCTCTGAAGTTTCAATTCATTTTAAGACATGCACGAGCCCGAAAAAAAGAAGAATTACCGCAAATCTTAAAATGAGGACATGGGATGTCCTTGCTTATGTTCTTAACACAAACACAAAAATGCAATTATGAAGAATAAAATGTACAGGTTCAGAGAAAGGTGTAAACTGATGCCTGCTTTTATCAGCAAAAAAACATGAATCTTAATATGCTACAGAATTAATACTGTCCAAAATTAGCAGACAGCTATGAATAAATAGATCAGTTCATCTGATGTGTCACTTGAAGAGGAGATGGATGACAATCCAACATCTACGCTGATGGAGGTTTGTGCTCCCTTTCTTTTGCAAGCAGTGAAAAAACCTTCTCTGAGCGAGTTCATCGGGGGTTAAATGTCCGCAGACTTTGAGTCTGGTGTCGGCAACAATTCACAGGTTAGACTTGGGTCCAGTATTGACTGGAATGGCCCTGAGCTCAGTCCGCATGCACAAGTACTCTCCGATTACAGCCATCAATGCCATGCAGGCTACATTGACGAGCCACCAGGACAGGGCCACTGGAAGATGAGAATTATAGATCCAGCAGCCGATCATATGAAAGAAGTGCACAGTAACTGTGAAGTCCAGGCACTGTTTCCCTCGGCGGATGAAGAACCACAGCCCCAGGGCACTGCAGGAAGAAAGACACAGAGAAGTTATGTTATGACTTAGCCATGTTCATTTATGTTACAGATAAGATCTGTGTGGATACACAGAGTCTTACCATGTACCAACTCTGGAGAAATGATCTTTTACTTTTATTCTATGTAAATAAATATCTTCTCTAACAGTGTTTAGTCCTACTGTGTGGAAATTATTCAGTTGTGCAGATGTGAATAAATCTGTTATGCCATTTTATCATGAGACGCTTAAACAACAGCATTTTAGTAAAAGGTGTCAGGGCTCTTGTTTCTTTGAATATACAGAGAAAACACTGAAGACATTACTTACCAGGTTAGAGAGTTCAAGATGAACGCCATCATTGAGAGCCTGCCCTGCATTGTTGCAAACCCAAGGACCTGCGAAAGCGGAGCAAAGATACCACTTCAGGAGTCTACAAATGTGCCTCAAACATGCATCACAAAACTAGCAGAGATCTAAGAACTTACCTCATAGCTGAAGATCTGGTCCAGTGACCGACTAGTCTGTACCAGACTGTCCACTCCTGCTAACCACAGGCCCAAGAAGCTGTAGTAGATGCACTGCATCAACACAATCTGACTCACAATGAGGACTGGGTCCCAGATGTAGCTACGAAAGTGACTGGCCATTGCGGACTGATGTTACATGTACAGGCCCAAACAATGTTCACAGCTGGCCCCCACTGTTACCACCTTGGCCATCCAGTGTGACCTGCACGTGATCTCAAAATCTGAAAAACATAAAGTTAAATTTAATGAAATGCGTTAACATATTTCACATCTTGAGTTTGGAATACTAGCCCAACTGCTTCATTATGTCAAAATAAGACAATAACTGTAGGATCATGGCGACTTCAGAGACAATACAGCCAACTGCATTGCTGTGAAGTACCTTATAAACAACTGTCTCCTTATCTTAACAGATGGAGTGAGATGTATAGGCTAAAATCAAAAGGAAAATACATTTCGGTGCTGCATGAGGTACAAGTTAAGGGAAAAGCTCAGCACTGGAGCTAAAAATGAATTCTGTTTGATTAGAAAAAGCAGAAAATGTTATAACCACTTTTAGCTTGTCATACTTGTGTGACACTTCAGGCATTTTGTTCTTGGGTTATTTACTGTGTAAAGAGCATACGATTACTTTAAGCAGTACAAACAGTCCTTATTTGCTTTTCCCCATACAGAGTTAACTACAACTTATCATTGTCTACAGGTCAGGAATGTTATCAATACAATCTTGTCTCCTTTTATCTTTAATATATCAACTCTAAAACCTTAAATAAGGGCTTGTCAATGTAGAAAAAGTCAAATAGCAAGATATTTTTGACTAGTACCTCAATAACAATATTGTAACGAGTGCTTTAAAAAAAGATTTTACACAATTACATTTCTGATAATCATCAGTAATTGTGAATATAATGACTAAGTAGTTAGAGGCAAATGATATAACAGCTCAAACAGTCTGGTGAGTTCAGTAAATGACACCACTTTACTGTAATGGAGCCTTTAAAACCATGGAAAGACAACACTTACAATATTACAAAATCTAAGATGATATCTAATCTCATATAACTGTATCAACATAACATCAATATATTGCCCACTACTACCTTGAAAACAATTACAAAATAAAATGTTTTAATTGCAGGAGGCAGAAATTGAGCTTAACTGTTATTGCCAAACTAATATTGGGTTTTTGATCATACTGATATCAGTATTTAAGAGTCTATATATCTTTAACAAAAAAAACTATCTAATAGCTATAGTGGGTTTTCACAAATTAGCAAAACATACACAGCAATCTGTAATCGCTAATGGGGACTTTACTTTCAAAATTACCTCAAACCTTATTTGGCAATACTGCGCTGCAATTTCTTGATACCTAAAGACCGAGATATTACGTTAAATGGACACCAATTTACATAATATCGTTTTTTATCAGTCTGGCTTTATCTAATATATTTATTTAAGAGAGGACTGTGGTGTCAAATTAGTGTAGACAGACAACAGAAAAGCTACAATTAATAAAACCAACAATATGGGTTAATGCAAACATCAACGTCTATATAAGAAAATCTGCTTATGGTTTCGCATCTCATGAAACCACCAGCCACAGCTACTGCGTAGTGCTGTACGCTGCGTGTGATTACACAGGGAGGTGTAGGGTCATGTCGATGTCCATGAAATAAAGTCAAGAACAGGCTAACAGAGCACGAAGCTAGCTGTCCTCTCCACCAACACAAACCCAACGATTAGACAATGCTAACGTTACCTTTTACGTTAACCTATACAGCCTGTTAGCACCGTTCCGTGGGTGAATTAACTACTCAAAACCAGCTGTGATAATTATTATAACACAGACATAAAAGCCAGGTTAACACAGACATTTAACCGTGGGTCGAAACAACACAAACACTGAAGTCTCCTCGTCTAACGGTACACGACAGATGACCAACAAGTTACACCATGTTAGCATGGTTGTTTTCGTTAGCAGCCGCGGGGAACCAGTTTCCACAGAATAAACAGACAGCTAATACAGACCTGAGTGCTGGATTAGAAAGGTTTCAGGTGCCGTGTTAACAATAATCCACCCGGTTTCTTCAGTTTTTAAGACTCTGCAGTTAATAAACCGGGCCTAGTAATCGTCTAGCTGTACCTTGTTAACAACACGGAAGTCACGGCGGTGGATCCGGAAGTAAAACCTTGCACTTGGCATTTTTTTTTCAATGTAAAATACCTTATATGAATAGTTAGGATAATCTGTACCGATTAACCTGCCATATTAGTCTTCTGCAAACAAGCAAGAGAGAAAATCTCACAATTTATTATGTGATAGCTAAATTTGTGCCGTGCACGATGCATGTACTGTTTTTTTTCATAATATGCAAGCGCAACCTTTATTTTGAAATCTCTTCCGTTTTAAGTGCTTTCATAGCGTTTCTAAAAAACGCATTTTTATAATACTAATAACACCATTACTACTACTACTACTACTACTACTACTACTAATAATAATAATAATAATAATAATAATAATAATAATAACA
>JAPZEB010000012.1:23495000-23516297 GCA_029783705.1 Chaetodon striatus | reverse complement strand
AATTTTCAAAAATTCTTGAAAAACTCTTCAACAATAGATTGGACAAATTCCTATAAAAGCATAAAATACTTTCAGATAGTCAATACGGTTTTAGGACAAACAGATCAACATCAATGGCAGTTACAGAATCAATGGAGGTAATTACAGATGCAATTGATCACAAACAATACGCAGCAGGTTTATTTATCGACTTAAAAAAGGCTTTTGATACAATAAATCATAATATTTTAATTAATAAGTTGGAAAGATACGGTATCAGGGGAATAGCACTGGATTGGGTCCAAAGTTACTTAAGTGAGAGACAGCAGTTTGTCAAGCTGGGTGATTGCTCCTCAAAATGTTTGGACATTGCTTGTGGTGTCCCCCAGGGGTCAGTGTTAGGACCAAAAATATTTATATTATACAATAATGACATATGTAAGGTATCACAACTATTGAAATTGGTGTTATTTGCTAATGATACAAATATTTTCTATTGTGGGGACAACTTAAAACAATTACAGGAGGATATCACTACAGAAATGAAGAAACTAAAAGTCTGGTTTGACAAAAATAAACTGTCATTAGATCTCAGCAAGACAAAAATAATGTTATTTGGAAATCGCAACTTGAACACACAGCTACAGATTAAAATTGATGGCGTTATAATTGAAAGTGTCCATGAAAACAAATTCTTTGGGGTAATCATAGATGACAAAATCTGTTGGAAATCAAAAAAATGTCCCAGTTTACGTCCGACCTTGGAAACTTGAATTTCACATTTGCATTTGAACGCAGCGCGGCTACACTTCCTGTTATCCTCTCCTTGTGTAAAATACTCACCGTGCTCTCTGCGGTGACGCGCCTGGCTACACCTTCTGGCTGCCGGCCTAGATGTGAGAAGACCGTCCGCCCTTTCTTCCAGAGGAAACTCGCAGTGACGTTAAGAAACCAGAGACAGAGCTCGGTGTTAATTAGACGCGTTAATGCCACTGTCTCACTGAAAATACGTCCTCTCGCATTCCTGTAACTCCACATTGGTCGCGTTTGGTGTCCACAGGACGGACAGGAAAAACACAGCAACCGACAGAGCTACTGACGAGAGGTAAAACCAGCGGTGTGTAACCTGGGTTTTTGGTAAGGTTCAGTCATTTCACAGAGCGTTTTTGTCTTTGGGCGTTTCAAATTCCTTTGCTATATTACCTCTGCTCATTAATGCTAAGCTAAACCCTAACCCTGTTCACTAGGATGTCAGGAGCAGTCACGTTTATATAGTTAGCGGACTGGAGTAAAGTTGGGTGCAGTTACAAGTCAAAACAACTCATTTCACATTATTTGTTTTTTATTGGGACCTTTTTTTTTATCCCCACAGGACATGTAGCTGCTGTATTTCTGACATTACTAATAGCGCTCAACAGTGTGTGGGTGGCACTCAGTAGTCACCATATACACACCCTGTTGTGCTTTTTGGTATTTTTGCTCCCAGTATTTTACTGTAAAACGCTGTACAGCATTATTCATAAGTGTATACACTTTCTAATTAAGTATTTGAAAATTGGGATTACTGAGGGTTTTTTGGAGATGATTGTACACTGTTGTGTTTTACTGTTTTTACTGTTGTATTGTTTTTACTTAGTTTTTATCATATAGCTTAAAAATATAGATATGAAGGTGTAGGTGGTCATGAGAATGATGTGATGAGCCTATGCAAGTGTGTGTTGGTGAATATCTGTGTGTGTGTAGGTGCATGTGGAAACTAACAAAATTTTGTTGTTTAACACAGTGACAATAAAGGATCTGTCTGTCTGCCTATGTAGGGTATTTGACTCTTGCAGAGATACTGTGTTAGTTCACATGCAAAGCCCTGAACCCACTTCCCTCCCTCACACACTTGTCTTTTTTCAGAAGTGCCCTATTTTCATTTTGAGGCTATAATTAGCTTGGTATGTGCAAGTGTGACCTTCCTCATCTCTTTTTCTGTCGTTCTCTCTCACACACGCACAGTTTCGTTGACAAAAACCTCTCTTTTCTTTTTTTCTTTCTGTTCAGGCATGGCTGATTTGCTGAGGCTGCTGCTCCGGGTGGCTGAGAAGGCAGCTAACGTGGCTCGGGTCTGCAGGCAGGAGGCTCCCCTCTTTCAGCTCCTTGTTCAAGAGAAGACCGGAGATGACAAGAACAAGAAGTTTGTCCAGGACTTCAAGACGCTTGCTGACGTGGTGATCCAGGAGATGATCAGGCATGATGTTGGTGCAAAGGTAGGAGAAATCTGAAGTCTGGCCTGTCTGAATCAACTGGAGTTGGGCTGTAATAATGTCCTGTCTGTTCTTTTGGTCAGTTCCCTGAGATGGCTGGCTTCATTCATGGAGAAGAGTCCAACAAGTTTGAAAATGGGCTTGGTAATGACTTGATACTGCACCTAGCACACTACATGTTTATGTTTCCTTGTTAACTTTGGCTGTGAATCACTTAAAAGTTGAAGCAGAATTATGTTTGTCCAAATCTAATCTGTCCAAACACTGTGGTGTTTAGGTTAGGATTATGTTCAAGAAAAATCTCCAGTCTGGTTATTCCAGGCGTACACTAAGTCCATATCCTGAAGCATGTGTTTGGGGTCAGTTAGAGTCATGCAGGGGAACATTATTAATCTAGTACTGAATTCCTCTGCTTCTGCAGCAGTTTCCTGCAAAGGCTGACATTCATATTTCCATCTTAAGCAGTTTAGCAACTTTAATTTGTCCTTCGAGAACTATTGGGAATGTAAAATGGGAGTTATTACAGTGTTGAAGGTGTATGGCAACAATACTGGATTATCAACTGGGCAAAGTGGGCACCTTCCCTGAGGTCCCAGATGTCCTACAGTGCCCCCCAAAGTCCCAGGTTACCTGCATGTCAGTTTATTTTTATTTGTTTCACATTTATTTAAAATTGCACCATGAAAGTATGATGTCAACAAAGGCAGGTCCTGTGATATTGCTAACTCTTGTGTCTAATTAGAAAATAGTGGAAAAACAGTCTCCACATTAACAGTTTCTAAAAGACCAAACTCAAGTCTTCACGTTTTGTTTTGTTCAACCAGCAGTCCAAAACCAAAGATGTTCAGTCTACCGTCACACAAGTCAAAGACAATTCAGCCATTACTTCCATTTGAGAAACTAAAATCAGACAATGTTTGTCATTTTTGTGCAATAAATGACGCAATATATGACAGCATACACAGAAATTATGACTTACAACAGGGCCGGCGTATGAATGGGCCAGCCAACGCCATCATGACAGCGTGCACAGTGATTATGACGTTAAAAAGGGCCGTGCCTGCGAGCAGTCCAGCTGCTGTCATTGTGAGGGCATACATAGTGGATATGACACACAACAAAAGGAGAGTGTGTGCTAAAGGTCCAGCTGCTGTCGTCATGACTGCGCATACAGTGATAATGGCATACGAAAGGACCATGCATGCAAACAGAGCAGCTACCGTCACTATGGCAGCATACATAATGATTACGACATGTTAAAGGGTCAGCCGCTGTCATTATTACACTGTACACAATGATTATGGTATACAAAGGGCTTTGCGTGAAATGATTATTATATACAAAAGAGTCGTATGTTCAAATGGACCAGCCACCATCATTGTGATGGCATACACACTAATTATGGCATAATGCGGGCTTGATAGTGAAATGCAACGTGGTCTTTTAACCTCTGATGAACTGACTGAAGAGAACCTGGTAATGACAAACATGATCTGTGGAGATCGTTGTGGGCTGCAGGAATATTGAAGCTTTTCTCTGTTAAAATGTGATATAAGATGAAGAAGTGGTGTATAACAATAATAATCAGTCAACCCTCCTATGTGTATACTAAATATGAGCAGGACTAAAAATACACTTTACCTAATAATCCTAACTTGAACTTCACAGTTACTGAAACATCTTTCAACTAAAATAATCAGAGGATAAAGCTAACACATCAATGAATCACTGTCCAAATATTTAAGCTCGCTGCACGTTGCACTGTGTAAATATTTTAAGTAATTTGTCCCTAAGTAATCAAATGAAACCTCGCTGACTGTGTCACCAGGAGAGAGCGTGATAGTCACAGTGTGCGGCACGGAGGAGGAGACTGCAGCGCTGCTGGCCACGGTGCTGGATGGTGACCACACAGCGGCATCTCTGCTGGCTCGAGCCATCCACCAAGATCCAGTGACCATTGACGCCAGCACAGACGGTCTGACGGTGCCACTCAGCCCCTCTGAGCTTGGCATCTGGATCGACCCCATAGGTGAAAGGCTCGCTGTTTTCCTGTCTGACACACTGAATTAATCCAGAAAACAATGCGATGAGTTGAGCCTCGCTGAGAACTGTTTGTCTTTTGTTTATCATTAAGATGCCACCAGTCAGTACATAGAGGGCAGAGAGGAGGTGCTGGAGGAGGGCCACCTGTCTCCTTCAGGTCTGCACTGTGCTTTGGTCCTCATCGGGGTTTATCTCCGGAGCACAGGCGAGCCTGTCATGGGCGTCATCAACCAGCCGTTCAACTATAAAGATCCAGCAGGTGGCGGGTAAGTTAAAGAGAAACAACTGCTATATGTCCTTTTCTATATCGTTTATTTCTGAGGTCACAGTTAGTGATGTGTTGTACTGTCCTCCCTGTTTACATACATGAGGGGGCAGAATGTTAAAAACACCTCTCATATAAGATAGGAGAGACTTTATTGTTATCCGTCTGTACACAGTGTAGTATGTACATAGAGCAACAAAACTGTTTCCCTGGTCCCAATGCAAAACAGAAGAATAAGCAAATGAGCGTAAGGTGCAAACAACAAGGTCCAGACATGTATTGCAATAATAAATGTGTAGTGCAATAACAGAAAAATATAAATACATCCAGTGTAAATGCAAAAACAGGGAGTGAAACTAATGTTAAGCGCTCTAAACAAAAGTATAAACATTTCCCGTAGTAATGTCCAAGTGTGGCAGGGCGTTAGGGGACGTGTGTGTGTGTTAGAGGCAGCATAAAAGTGACTTTATGGCTGAGGATTTGTATTGGATTGCATTAGACTGTACAGGTATACCTAATAAAGTGGCCATTTAGTGTCTTTCCTCCACAATTCTTCACTTATTGCCTGATATTTTCAGTATAGTTTTTTCTTTCTCAGTCTTTGGTGCATCTGTACTGTTTGTACTTTGCACTGTCTTTGTCTTTATCTCTGGATCTCTTTCTCTGCGCCTCACAAGGCCAGAGCTCACACTGTGAATTTTATCCAGTTTGAGTTTAACCAGATTCTCTACATGACGGATAATTTAGAAAATTGTGAGGAGTGTTTAGATGATGAGGTGATGCACGACCTGTTAAAACTCCTGAACTGTCTGAATAACTATTTAAACAAGATGTTTTAACATTTATTGTATGGCCATCTATTAACCTGAGGGAATACTTCACCTCCCAAATGAACATTTGTGCATCACTTGCCCACCACGTGTTACTTTCAATTTGTGAAGATTTTGTTTTTCTGGCATGTGTCCACATTGAACAGAGAATCCAAAAATGGAGAAAATTCTATGCTTAACTTCATACTTTCCTGTGTTCGCTGCAGCCTCAATGTCACTGTCAAACATGTGCTGTCTCTCATGGTCACACACCCGACATGCACGCGGTCTAGCACCAAAATGAGGCATCCAAATCTGCGTCATGATTTGGCCTGGAGGTTACTGGTTGTAAAGGAACCGGTGCAATATTGGCACTGAATTTCCGAGCCCGACCCAAAGAGGGGCAGTGGTAAACCAGCAGCAAGTACAGTATTCTCAACCTACCAATAATTTTTTGTGTCCACAGCTGGAGGGGGAAGCATTTCTGGGGGGTGTCCTGCGGCAGCATCAATGTCTGCTCTGTGTCCCGGCCTAAAGAAGGACCCGGAGGGGGGCTGTCTGTGGTACTGAGCTCCAGCGAGAAGCAGGTAGTAAAGGAAGCCCTGAGCTCGCTGTGCGGCCCTGACAAGCTGATGTACGCCTCTGGAGCCGGCTACAAGATCCTGTGTGTCATTCAGGGCCTAGCTGATGCTTACGTCCTCTCAGAGGGAAGCACCTTCAAGTGGGACTCCTGCGCTCCTCACGCCCTGCTCCGAGCCCTTGGAGGGGGAGTGGTGGACCTTAAAAAGTGTCTACAGTCCAGCTCTGCAGCACAGGATCACAAGGCAGAACTGACCTACCACCAGCCTTACACCGAGTGTAAAGGAGCAGACCGCTGGGCCAACCACGGCGGCTTGGTGGCTTATCGAGACTGTTCTCAGCTCTGCAGCATCATTGGAACTCTGAAAGGCAAGCTGTAGTTTAAAGAGCAGTGAATGTTAATCAGCACAACCTGAAGCAGTTATTGTTGCATATATGATTATATTCATGTTTTCTATATTAGTAGAGAGGGAGGTTTGGGGTAGAGAATGAAATATGAAGTCATATTTTAAATATAAATAATACTGTCTTTTTTTTTAATCAGATATATTTGCAAGTGTATATATTACAAGATGGGCAACTGGTCTGGGCCAAATAATGTTCTTACATAGTGTCTTGTCTTTGGTTTTGATTACAAGAGTCGTACAAACTTAACAAGGCTGTTAGCATTCAGGTTAGAAAGATTTGTTCAGAAATCAAAATTACATTGTAAGTACAAGAAATTCCCTTTTGAAAGGAAAGAAAAATAGGTGATGCTTTTTAATCAAATACAAAATATAAAGAAGCCTGTCTTGCTCTCAGGTTTATTGTTAAAGGTCCAGTGTGTAGGATTTATGGGGACATATTGGCAGAAATGGAATATAATATAATAAGTAGGTTTTTTTGTACGCATAAAAAAAAAAATCGTGTTTTAGTTACCTTAAAATCTACACAGGGAGCTTATGGAAATCACAGTGTTGCACCGTCATGTTTCTACAGTAGCCCGAAACTAAAAACTCAGAAATACTGATTTGTAATGCGAAACTGCTTGCTGCTAGGCTGTGATCACACAGAATATGTTTTAGCAGCTGGATGTGCCTTTTTGTAATTGTTTTACATGAGAATGAAACTTCTTGACCGCGTTTTTTGCGTTGCTACGCATCTTGCGTTTCCGCACTCCAGGCACCTGGCTTTTTTTCCCAAGTTGAAAAAACTTCAACTCAAGAGCGGAAAAGCACCCCACATCATCTCAGCTTTTTCCCCATCATCCAATCAGATGATTTGAGAGGTGGGCCTCCTGTGGTGGTCACGACAACAAGTTTACAGTAGGTAAACAATGGAGGAAAAAACTGGTGGTAGTGGTTGCTGGGTACCCAGAGCTACACGACCCGACGATAGACAGCAGGTTGTCAAACTGCCCCCAAGTCATCCTAAAATACGCCTGGAAACAGCCATTGAGGCGAAGCTCCTGGACCAACTGGTGGTACTCCCCGTGATCCACCCTCTTTTTTAGGGTGTCATGTACCCACACAGATCTCCGTTTCTCTGTACCCAGAAATCTATTTCCTGACAGCCTCTCATCCTCAACCAGAGCTACAGCAAGTACCCTCTGCATGTCCATTTTAATAACTAGCAACTAATAACTGTGAAATAAATACATTAATAAATTCATTTTAAATTAATTACATAGAAAGGTTAGGATAAGGAGGTGATGGCATAGTTGCCAGGCAACAATAAAAGCCTTTTCTGTGTGATCAGGGCCTTATTGTGTGTTTTTACCTGTTTAAATCACTGGGTCTGTAAGGTGAGCACACCTAGTTATTGGAAAACGGGTGAGCACATAGTTGCAGGTTTATTCAGTGTTTTTACTGGCTTTAATCACCTGGTTCATTTGTTTTGCAGAGGAAGAGACCTCTGCAGATAATTCAGCTTCTGGTAAAACCTCCTGAAGGATGAACACTGAGGAATTTTAACCAGTATAAGAGTCAGCAGGTTGCAGTCTCTAATCCTCTCTATTAATGCCATGAATTCTCCTTAATCTTACACACTGGACTTTTAATATATCAAGACAGCCTTGTCTGTTTAGGTTTTAAAACACACAGGAAATCAAACATACAGTTCATGTTCCCAGAAAAAAAGTTAAAGGACCGATGCATCGGGGAGTGGAGGTCAAAGGGTGGAGTAAAAGAAAAAGTTTGGTAACCACTGATCTGCATCTCACCAGATGAGTGGGGTTTGTCTTGTAGGACAGTGCCACAGACAGCAGAACGTTCAGACAATCACAATCATGTTTCTCAGTCAGTTTTACTGTTGAGAAGCTTCCTCCTTGCAGCTCCAACAAAGTCAGCGTTATTTGTGATTTTTGTTTAGCTCAGACCTGATGAGAATTTATTAAACACAGCTAAGCTTTGTGAGAGTTCGTCCACATGAAGACAGCGCATCATGTTAGTTAAAAGAAGGAACAGTGCTCACTGCTGGACAGCTGAGGAACGCTTCACTGCCAGAGGAAAGGTAATGTGTCATCACGATGCTGCTCCTGACTGATCTGAGGGATTTTTCTTAGATTTAAGGGAGTTTTAATTACAGTTATGAAAAGTGATACTACATTTTTTTCCCAGCCTATCTAACCTGTGAAAGGTTACAATAAGTCAAGTGAGTGAATGAGACTCAAATCAAACTGCAGGAATCTGCACCTCTCTGAAACAACTCCTTTTAAGGAGCAGAAGTAGATGTACCCTGCCCTCTTTCCGTGACCATAGCACCATTAGTTAATAAGGTCAGAGAATGGAAAAGCCATATGAGGTAAAACGGTGTCGCAGAGCTCTTTTCAGTGAGGGTTTACAGTAAAATGAAATATTGAAGGATGGGACCTATGCAGGCTAACAGGCTCCTCTGAGGAACTGAAACACAGATTCTTATCAAGATGTTTGTGATGATGACATGTGTAACGTTACTTTTATTGTGTATGTTTAAAATGGTATAACTTTGATATGCACTGCTAAATAAATGAGGAATCATTTGTGCACAGGCCTACCGAGCATAAAACAGAACAACAATGTGCATATAGGAAATCATCTTTATTCTGAAAACCAGAGAAAGCGGGGGAAAGAAACCCAACAGTGATATTTTAAAACTGTTTGCCAGCCAGGGAACTCGCCTTACAATTCCCTACAAAAAAACCCTGATGATTGTCAGATATTTTTTGCAATACTTCTGCATATTCTGTTAAAAACTTGGAAAAGGAAAAAAAAAAAATCTGAAGTGTTGGCTCTTTCATTGACCTCTTGGACTTCGACCTGCTACCTTTAAACATACAGGACTGTACATTCTCAAGTCAAGGTGGACGTGTGGAAAACAACGCACTCTGCTCAACGTGGTTTCAGCTGTGGCTCCAGTTTCCCAGACAAAGACAGAATTAGATATTTGACGATATATCATGATCTAAAAATATGAAAATGTGGGCATGAACTCAGACAATCGAGGCCTAAATGAGTACGTGAGATGAAAAACTGCACATTGTTGAAAAATTCTGGAACAATTTAACTAAATTTGTAAATGAAATATATTACAAAGTCATTGTTGATTTCTATCTGATTATCAGACAGTAACGATCTGAATGTTACGACAGCATAATGCATTTACTTGAAAAAAAATCTGTTTTTCTGAATTAAGGAGATCAATGTGTAAGAAATATGAGAAAGGTTTTCATAATTTTTTAATTAACAAGATAATTTTCGCTTTTTGGAATTAACAAAAAATCACTTCCCATAAGTGTTGTAATTGCTCTTGTTTTCTGAATTAACAAGATCAATATCTCAGACTTCTGAGAAAAGAAATTTATGGAGGGAAAAAATAGTTGCCATTTTTCTTAAATTAATGAGACCATTATCTCGGACTTATTAGAAAAGTTTTCACAGGAAAAAAAATCAGCTTTTTTATTTGAGAAAAACAAGAATTACGAGATTATTATCTCATAAATTCAGCAAAAAACAGGGAAAATAATTTTTCCTCATGAAAACTTTTCTCAGAATTCTGATAATAATCTTGTTAATCCTGAAAAATAGAGCAGTTTTTTTTTTTTTTTGTTAAAGGTGAGTGAATTACACTTCTGTAAAATTTAACCCTGCCCAACTGAAAAAAAAATGTAAGCCTGCATAGTTCTTGTTTAGCTGTAACCTTCCTTTATGCTATCAAATTGCTTTTCACCATAATCAGCCAAATCAAGGACGATTTTTACATTTTGAGTTAGATTTCATTTTAAAGGGCCGTTTTAGTTGATGACAATTCAATCCATGTCTGGGAAACTGGTCAAATGCGTACAAAAGAAAAACAATTTGACACATGAAAAGAAACATGGCAAACTTAATGTCCTGCTTCAGTAAGCTCAAACATTTTCAACAAAGGTTCATCTTTGTCTTCAAGCTACCAGACAAACCCACATTATGCGTTACAATGCCAGGAAATAGTTCTGATGCTTGGGTGGTAACCAGAGTGTGACGGGTCGTGCAACTCAAATGTTTTTCAAAAATTTGTCACTCATTTAACATTCAGATTCTACCCAAAAAAAAAACCTTAATTTGCAAATGAGCTGTTAGCTTAGCGAGCTACACCTCCTACTCAGCTGCAGCTGGAGGAGTCTGGTTAGGCTAAATCACTGATGACTGTTCAGAATCCCTCTGATGTTATTACAGGGGTGGGTGTGCAAATTAACACAACAACAAAAAAAAAACGTTGAACATGGTACTTTTCATCATCAACTGTCAATATAAAAAAATAGCCTTTATCAAACGCCTTATCACACATTTCACTACACTCTCACAATCTTCACATATCAGGTGTAAACAATAACAGCTCTGTTTTCTTAAATTAACCTATGAGGAAAATTAAATTATTTCTATGCAAGAACCGTATCAAGAAACGAAACCCAAAATTTAACCCATTATCATTTTTCTGACCCCATCATGTCATTACACACGACAACAAAATGAATTAAGTTGTTTAGATTTAGATTGGACTTTCTGAGAACCTGTAACCTTGACATTTTGAAAGCTGAACCACATCCAGGTCCCAAAATTAACCAAGAAGACACCAGTTTATAGCAGATGACTCCAAAGAGTCAGATTATTCATTTCTTTAATTGTAAACCGTCAGGAGCCACTGAGACGACACTGCGGACTGAAACAAGAAGATAACAATAAATAATTTCAAATCTAATAACCTGGAAATCTGATGTGAGCTCTTCACACTCAGAAAGCAGCACAATTATGTTGAATATTTATTTTTCTATGGTAGATTTTTTTTTTCTCTTACAGACGTGTCCTGAGCTGGGTGACAGTCATGGCAGATCACTGATGTAGATGGCTTAACATGCCCTGAAACAACATCGCTGGCATAAAATGGCACTTAACAGGAAGTAGGACTATCATGAAAATAGTGTACAACAATAGCATATTGCATATGTTGCAAATGCAATATGTTTTTTAACCTCAAGGCTCACTGTGAAGTCAGTGATGATCAAATTAAAGTAGCAAGGCTGATGAGAAAAAATATTTGACAGCATTAAGTTTACATACAAGTCAGGCTTGCTTCAGTATTTGTAAACTAGTTCATATTTATGAAATCATGTTACATGTAAAACTTATGGCTGTTAACCATAAGCTTTGCAACTGCAACTGTTTTCATTTCCTGTGGGCACACAGTGAATCAGCGGGGGGTGGTGTAGATCAATTCTGTGTGGTCTTTGAAACATCAATGAGGTCCTGGCAAAGAAAAACATCAACATTTCAAAATGTCAAGGTGTCACTTTTAAACTTTTGAGACCTTCTCAAAGCTGCTGTTCAGTTTTATAGAAACACAACTGAGCTCATTCTGCTGTTAGATTTGAACCTGTGGTGTAATTATAACGCCAATCTGGAGCTGAAACCATAAACAGCAGGCGGATTTTGTGTGTTTGAATCAGTATATCTCAAAACAAAAATGGCTCTTTTATCATTTTCTCTACTCAGGTCCAGATTCTCACCTTCACCTCTCAGGCTCAGTTAATAAATGCAGGATGTGATTCTCTGGTAACTGCCACACTAATGTCAGCAACAGTTTTTGTGTGACTACATCTCAACAAATGGCCATATCGTCATATAGCGGTAAGAACTTCAAAAGGATTTATTTGTACTTGTCAAAGATTCTTTAATATCTCGCTGTTGAAACTGAACTTCTAGAGAGCTCAGTAATTTCACAACTCTAGAAAGATTCAGGTAATATTTAATTATGCATAATGCCAGTCAAAGAGGCAATTTCCTGTTTATATTAACAAATAAATGGGAAAAATAACAAATGCTAGTCACCTTCATGGATCCTGAAAACTAGAGGCTGACTGCGTGTAATGTTCATTAAGGTATGTGTACTGAAATCTTGCTGTCTGTGGGCTCACTACCAGAGATTCACACCCTACCCTCTGATTTTACTGTAAAATCTCTCAGGCCATCTCACCAATAAAAATGTGAGTCTTTTTGTAAATCTAGTCCATATGTGTTGGGTTTAACTGGTTTCGGTTCATTCTTGAAATATGGTGGGCGAGGTGCAGATCTAACATGAGCAACCACTGACACAGTGCAGCTGCCCAGATAGTTATCTTCTTCATGTTAATTATAGTGATCCATAACTCACACGAACCCTCTCTTCAAGTGTCACTCTGTCTGGAACCAACGTCTCAAACTAACCTTATACAAAAACATTAACAACAAAAGTGAGAAAACTGAAGTGTTAAAATGCAGGTGAATAAATCATGCATTGCAGGATTTGGCAGGAGAGGAAAACGTTTCATTACAGCATCCCGATAAGGATTTCAATGCCAAGGCTACAGTCGTCTTAAAGACCAACAAAAAAAAAATAAGGTGAAATGAGAGGTAAAGCACCATCACCGCCACCTCTTCAGCCCTCCTTCAATACAGAACAAAGTTCTTCATGATCCAGTCTCTCTCTCTCTCTCTTTCTCTCTCTCTCTTTCCCCTGGCTGATCTGATCGCAGCCATACCCACATGAATAATCTCCAGTTCAGATCTTGGCATGCCAACAGGCAGGCGAGAGACAAACATGGCCATTATTTATTGTGTCCCTGTGTTGCTATGTTGATACACTGAGATGTCAACAGGCTTCACCTCTGGAAGGGTTTGCGAACCTTCTTCCTCCGTCTGGGGGGTTTGCCACTTTCAGCCCACGTCTCGCTGGACTCTGGCCGTTGACCCCCCGGCATGTAGAAACCTGTCTGGCTTGGGGGAGGGGAGAACGGGGGTGCTCCAGCACCAGGTGGGTGGTGATGGGGTGGACCTGAGGGGAAGAAGCCCCCATTGGCAGCCATGTCGTTGGGAGGCCCGCCCTTGAAGATGCGGTTGAAGAAGTCCTGCAGATCTGCAGGGTTGGTGGGACCTGTGGCGTGCTCTGAGGGCGTCCTGAAAGTGACAGTTAGTAAGATCAGAAATCTTTTGCACTGGAGCTTCAAGTGAAATCATGGTCTCTTGTGCTTTTTTAGACGGCCATGTGGCAACAGCATAGGAGCAGAGTAAATTAAGGCCAATAGCAAAGGACGGAAATAAGAGGAGGGATAATAATCTATTTAAACATAAAGTATATTAAAAAGCAAACAGTAAAGGTTCATTTTTTGTTAGGGTTTACTATGAAGGATCTTACTAGAAAAAAATGAAATGACATGATCACATCATCACTTATGAGCCATTACAAATGTGTGGGGGTCCATTATCTGCTGCCCTCTGCCTGTATTTTCTTATTTTCTTTCCTATTTTGCCATGTTCAGGACATTTTTAGGTGTGTAGCTCCCAGCCAATTACAGCATGCAAGGGAGGCGGGACTTAATAAAAACAGAGAGTGACTGGACTACAAGCAGCATGCATCCAAGAGGAAGTTACAAAAATTGTAGCACTGAAAAAAACGCAAATATAGTGAGACAAAATGCCAAGCTGATAATGCTTGTTCCAAAACAATAGTGAATCTTGGGTGTGTTGGGGTATCAGTACTCGATGCCTTTAAGTTAGTAACCAGAATAACCCAGCACTACGTAGTATTAGCATTTCTTCAGTCAAATAACGCCTACACTACATTCTTTTTGTACCCAGATGTAGAACTATGATTATTTGGAAGGTATTTCTCACAGCTAGTCACTGCAAGAGCTCTTCCATTTAATGTGACGTGATTGGCCCATTACTGCGGCAGCTACAGTTCATAGTCTGTGGTGTAGTGAAGCCGAGTGTGGCGTTTTTGTGGAGCTGGCAGTTTAGTGTGCCGAGATGCCACCAAAACATTTGAAAGTATAACTGTACTACACACCTGTGGCGTCTGGTGGTATTTTATGCAACTGAATGCCTTCATTTGGATGATGGGTATCAGATTAAGTTCTCTATTGCTATCAGTGTCACTTAAAGGTTACCGGTATTGGTATGGGTATCATCATTTTTTAAGCAATACCCAGCTCTAATCTCAGGTTGGTTTTCACTTTCACTGGCGAGCACTAAAGGAGAGGATGAGGATAATGAGCGACACAAATCTGGCCTGTTTTCTTTTGGACTGGTAGGTGCCAGTGACTAGTTTAGTTAGCTTGCTAAAGTATTAGCTTTTCCATTACAACAAATGCAACTTTCCCAAAACAGTCACTTGCAGTGTACGTACAAGCAGTGAGCCAGGTCTGAACGTTGTGTTTACAAACAGTAACAGACAATTCTCCCTTAGTAAACCTAGTAAACATCATTATCACAACAAAACAGAAGGGGAAGCCCCTCTAGCACCACACATCTTACAGTCTGGGAAATGTATCCTTCACCTAGGAAAGTGTTCTGTCAACAGACATTAAAAAAATTACAGAAGATGGAAAACTGATTAAAATTAAGTTATTACATATGCTTTAACTTATTTTTTAAGAAAACATGTTACAGAAGACTTGTCTGGTTATCTGTTAACTGTGTCCTGATTTTGTTTCAGTAATAGAAATATCATATACTACAATACTTAACATTTTCAC
Organism: Chaetodon striatus; assembly: GCA_029783705.1. Taxonomy (NCBI): domain Eukaryota; kingdom Metazoa; phylum Chordata; class Actinopteri; order Chaetodontiformes; family Chaetodontidae; genus Chaetodon; species Chaetodon striatus. The sequence goes on along the minus strand of JAPZEB010000012.1, from coordinate 23,501,366 downwards.
AGCACCACAAAAGTGGGCTCTTTTGTCTGCTACTGATATTTGCTTAAATATTCAAACAGGAAATCAAAGGCAGGTGTTCCAGATATGTAAAATGCCCGAAACTGTCTGCCAAAATTAGATTATGAGGCAAAATGTAAACGTGAATGAGAAGGGGAGGACGAAGTAGTAGCACCATGGAGACAAACACAAACAGGATGTTTCACTTTAAGGGGACGTACCTGTGTCGTGTGGAGTTGCTGTTGTTCTTTGAACCAAAAGAGATGTGATAGGGCACACGGTGTGTGTCAGGAGAGATGCCTATTCTTTGGCAACCAGCCCACTCTGAAACAAGACAGCATCACAACAGGTCACCTGACTGAGAGGAAAACATGCATCTCACAAATACTCTGAAACTCTATTCTAAGGCTTTTCTTAAACCTTGGAATACGAGCACTGAGTGGGAGGATACTGATAACATATGAGCTCATGCAAACTACAGAATATATTACTGTTCAGTTACTGGTGACGGGAGCAGATAATCTTTACAAAAAGCTGATGTTCACCTGTAATATCATACACCTTGCCATCCATACAGGCAAAGTATGTGATACGCAGGCCCAACATGCTGGACTCGGCCCACAGGTCCCCCTCCTCGGCGCTATGGCAACGGTTGCATTCAGCACAGAACCGGGCTTCGGCAGGTTCACGATCCATCTCGAACCGCCTGCACACAGACGACACAGGTCACAAAGGAAACACAACTGTGGTAAAAAGTTTACTACATAACGTGATCCAGCTGTGTGTAGAACATAATGTTTAACTTCAGGAGACATTTGACACTGGTTCAGTTAATGATGTGCAGGGTGTGTGACGACATACTTGTGTTTGCCTTCACACTTTGTGCACATCATGGTGTTCATGGCTTCCTTAAGGTCATCCTGCAGTTTGGTGAGAAACTCATTCATGGACTTTGAGAGCTCTGTCGCTGCCATACGCTTCCTGCGTGAGAACAAAACATAGCGGTTGGTGATACATGAACATAACACGCCTAATGCTGTGTTCACACTAAAAGCGATGACACTACAAGTGACATGCAACAGCGTGACCAGCTACTTAAGTGTTGCTCAAACACTCGTGGTTACATTGTCACAAGCTTGCCTATGTCTGCTACTTGCCAAAAAGCACCTCGACTAAATGGCATCTTAAGTTTTTATTTAGTCCAAAAAAAGAAAAAGATTGGTGTCTGAGCTCCATTGTAACACCAGATTTCTCTGTCCCATCAAATCCCACTGTGCACTGCAATGAACAAAAAGCTAGCATAGCATCAGTTATCTAAACTAAATAACAAAGCACCACAGCTATACACAAAAACACATGATTGTTTGATGCTTCATCATGTCATTGTAGTGCTGACAGAAAGTTGAGGCCAACTCAAATTTGATTTATAGCGCATCACACCCGTCCACAGCAACAAATGTCGGAGGTCAAATATTAAAGCTTCATGTTACCAGCTTCAATTGAAAATGATTTGTAGCCTGTTGCTGTGTCACTTGTAGTGTGAACACAGTATAAAATGTAAAACACGCTCTAAATCACAGTACAAGTTTAGAATCATTAACCCACATAATTTCATGAGGGAACACTGCACATCTAACAATATACATACAATAGTTCCAATCAGTCTCAAGTTACTATCACTATTTTACCGTTAAACTTCAACTAATAGCCCGGGCTATTATTTGCTTGAATCACTGAAATCAACAGGCCTATATTTGGACAGGCATCTGTATAGGACAGGCCTTTAATTCCTTTCACACAAAACTGTCGCTCAGCAAAGATCAGGAAATATAATCAACTTGTTTATTTAAACCTGTATGAGTATTACTTGTTTAAAAATTAGGCTTCACATAGTATATCAGTTATTAATCATTCATTTGATCTAGCTCAGTGTATCAGAAAGAGAGATTTACAGCATACCAACGCAACACCACTTTATCCTGTTAAAACAATATTCACAACTTGGATTAACTTTTATGAAAAACTCCTTTGATTCTTTTGATCTAAGGAGCCTTACAGACTAAAGGAATATGAATAACTTACAGGGTAAGTAAGGAATGGACACATAATTTAAGGTAGATAACAACTCAGTTTTCTACATCCAGAGAGCTTCTATTAAAAAAAAAGATGAAGTGCTTGGCCAGATCAGGCATGTAATTGAGACAGGTGTTTGTTCGTCAAAATGTGTATCCACGCAAAGGTAGTGAAAGGCACTGGGCATTTTATTGGGACTAGGCTTTTAATTGAAGTTTTACGGTATACTGAAATTGTAGGAAACTTGAATTTTGTATAAATATTTAAAGGACAGTGTTCACTGAGAGGTGGAGGATGAGAAAGAAATAATAAGTTTGAATATACAACTGCAGAAAAAACAAACCATTATTGTATTTATGTAACTAATTAAAGATTTTTTTAAAAGGCTACTAAATAAATGTTTTGACTTATACATGATAATATCGGCGCGTTATCAGTATTGGCTGATATTGGCTTTGGAATGAACTATCAGCGTGGGCCACAGTGCTGATAATATCAGTACATCATCAGTATCAGCCAGTATCGACTTTAAAATGAACTAACATCGGCCAACAGGACTGTTCTTATCTTGCACAATGAATGAATAGTACATACATTGAAAAGTATTTCATGTCTCCATCTGCTGGTGGGCCATTAGGATAGGAGTATGCATACATGATGTGATGTTAATTCTACTACAGAAGAAACTAGATGATGACTAAAATTAGGTAGTTGTATATATCGGTATTGGTTATTAGCCAAATAAGTTGTTATACAGTATATCAGCATATCGGATATTGGCAAACAGTCCAGTATCGAGCATCCCTGGTTTAGGCAGATACTTGATTTGTTTTTAGTTGTATTTTTCCTGTAATAACCACTTTTTCTGTGTACTCACAACTCATACTCTCGTCGTGTCTCTGGGTTACTGACGATATCCCAGGCAGCCCTCAGTACTTTGAACGCCTCTCCAGCTCGTGGGTGTTTATTCTTGTCTGGATGGACCTGAAGAAGAAAGTACAGTGGAAAAGGTTGTATGAGTAAAGAAGAAAATTCTGCCTCAGATACAATTCGTTAGTCATTAATTCGGGCATCCAACAGCTTTATTTTTACTCAGCCACAGGCGCTTCGCACACACACACACACACCTGGACAGCCAGCTGTCTGTAGGCCTTCTTCAGTTCAGCCTCAGTGGCGTGCACCTCCACGCCGAGCACTGTAAAGGGGTAGAGATCATCCTCTGGCACCTCAGCCAAGGCCAGCAGTCTTTCCAGCTCCTGGCCTGGCTGGCTCCTTCCTGCTCTGCCAGGTGAGTCTGGGCTGGACGGTGGTACTTGGCCACGCCTCCTGAACCTGCTTCGGACTCTCTCCAGCAGGGACAGCACCCTCTTCCAAAACCTTGACTCCTGAAAAGCTGTCCAATAGCGTTTTCCCCTCTCTCCACCAAGGCGAACCAACGCACCCTTTGCCCACTGGGAGCCGAGAATAACAAGAGCGCAGAAAAGTCTTAAACAAGATAAGGCAGCTGTCTTTACCCACTTTACCGACCTAACAATTTTATCCACCAGGTCTGCTCCTGTGCATTTCGTCCATTTCAGAATACGACAAGCGTCAGCCTTCATTCCTGCAATATCTGTGATCTTTACAAGAAGCTGCTGCCCAAAGTTGTAAAGTTTCACCCCTCCCGTCTCCACACCGACTCCACAATTGTGAGTTAATGTGACGATAATCTCAATCATCATGTGGACGCAGGAGATGCACCAAAAGCTCAGAGACTCTGACAGCATCTCCTTGAAAGCCAAGACAAGCTGGTTGCCCGTCCGCCGGCGGCCTCGGTTCTGCTGATGGTGGTGGTGGTTACGTCTGCGGGTCTGTTTGTGCCGTCCACCACCTGTCATAACATTGCCTTTCTGAATGGAGGAAAAAGCACTTTGACCGCTCTGCTCTGAGACTGACCCACCACTCTTCAATTTGCATTTCCGTCCAGGGCCTATGTTCCTCCACCCAGACTCCCCATTCATGTGCTGCTCCTTTGCAGCTTCATCCTCCTCTTGATTTATCACATGCGAGTCCTCATGATCTGCAATGTCGTCATGCTCATAACCATCTGAAGCCTCCTCAGTATCCTCTTTGGCCTCTGTAGATCCACAATACTCTGCTTCACCAATTCCAGAGTCTTGTGGAGTAGCTGGATTTGGGGTGTCCTGAGATTTGAGATAGGCTGTTTTGTCCTCCTGCTCGCATTCATCATAAGTCTGTCTGGCCTCCGACTGAGTAGACTCAGTCACTGAGGTGGGATCACCATCAGGGATCTTCTCATCAGCATCTGTAATGCCATCCATCTCCTTCTCAGCTGCTTCTCTCTCCATGTTCCTTACAGCTGTTTAATTGAGGCGCTGTGAAACTGGAATCTCATGGAAGATGATCTCCTAGATCCATAATCTGTGGCAACATTTTCCCCAGGCTCTCATAAAAAAGTGAGACTGGGGGCTCCTGAGAGTCAGACTCAGGTCCACCATATCAGCAGCCGCTTCTAGGTGTCAAAAGGCTTTTACACACCTCACATCATGCATCAGGTCGTTACCTGAAAAGAAACACGTAGAGTTCAGTGTAAACCCACATGGTGAATAAGCAGAATTATATAAGTAAAAAGCAGTCATTTATATTCTAATGCAAGTTTTTGCACCGTAAATTTGTCAACCATAAAAGACTTCGCCATATTGCTTGAACTATAGTAGCTATCCCTTTAACAACTCTGGGTGTAACAGACCATCAGTACTGATAATGCACGTCAGCTCTTTGTGCCAATGCCAAGATATTTCACAACATACAGTCACATCTGGTTATTTCATCTTGACTGTTTCTCAACTGAATTATGAAAAAGAGACAATGTATTGCACATGAACCAGGCAATATGAAATTACAACATACCACAACAGAAGATTTTATCCATACTGCTCACCTTACAGGGCAGCAGAGCTGAAACCATTACTCTATAAACAGAAAGCTGACTGCCAAGAATAAATTCATCATTTCAATTATTTATCAAACTAGAATGTCAAAAATTGACTGGTTTCAAACATGAGGATCTGCTGCTTTTCTCATTGTAAGCTGAATATCTTTGGGTTTGGACTGTTCGTCAAACAAAACAAGACACTCTGGGCTCTGTTAAACTGTGACTCTACCTTCTAGCATGCTATAGACTAAACTGTTGAATTAACAGATTAATCGGGTATGAAAATATCACTCAGTTGCAGCCCAAGCATAAACTAACACTATATTTTGTGACAAATAGATTTTCTTTACCTTACACCAGCTGCTATCAGTTCTATGAAGAGGAGAGTATTTGTTCACCATAACCGTATACCAATACAGTTTTGGAGAGGCTTTGGCTAAATAAATAAACTAAGAACGAATGGGTCATGTAATTTATTAATGATTAACCTACATGTTCTGTAGCAGCATGACCTTATCTGTCCAGCACAGAGGTGTTACAGACGTGAACATACATAAATAAAGACATTCAGACTTGGTTTGACACGTACATGTACTATAGTGCAACACAGATTGCATTCAGTTTACTAAATATTGCTTATTTGTTAGCCAGAGAGGAACACGGTGTATCTAAAAACGAGCTACATGCACAAACGTTTGACCTTTGAGATCCAATTAAAAGCGAGAAAACCAGCCATTACAGAACAGTCAATCCTGTCTGGTGAACTGGCTGACGGGCTAATTTGATATTAATTTAACACTGATAACATCACCAGATATTTTCAAGGCGGCTAATGTTAGCAGACAGCCAAGCTGTTAGCATGAAGAAGCAGCCAACCAACAGGATGACAGACAGGCGCTACAGGGGCTAAAATTAGCTTGCCTCTGGCTGGCTAACCTGACAACATTTCGACTAAATAAGGTCTCAAACGTAAATTAAACGACAGCACAGCAGCAAACTGTTTACGTCTTTAGCTAGCAGACAGCCAACCGAGCAGCTAACTGTTAGCTAATAACAGTAGCGAGCTGGACTAGCTAATATTAACGTCCCCTTCCTGTGGGGTTTCACCAGTAAGCTGAGGCATGTTTTGGACAACGGACGAGCCCAGTAATGAGGCAAATTCTTTTGCATTTTGCAGTCAAACAAACTAGATGTCATATATACCTCTCGGATAATTGTGTAACCTTGTTTGTTAACAGACAGCCAAGTGTCCGTGTTGTTTTTTTAGCCACTTCTTCTTCTCCTGCTCCTTTTCCTACTTTCTCCCAGTTTCTTCTTCCTCCTCCTCCCCCTGCTTCTTCTTCGTCGTTTTCTGAGTGTTA
>JAPZEB010000012.1:23458393-23475523 GCA_029783705.1 Chaetodon striatus | reverse complement strand
TGGGGTCAGTAACTGCAGAGTGACACAGACACACCACTGCACAAGTATAAATGCTCACAACAGCATTGCCACGTGCGTAGGCTATAGCATAGGATCTCCCGCACAAGTATAAACCGTGCTTAAGTCTCACTTTCGTGATGCAAGTTTGTCTGACACTGGGTATGATTTCCTAGGAATATGAAGGCTCAATTTATGGCACAAAGGAAGTGCATCAACCATTGCACAACGAAAACAGGAAGAGGATGGTGCTTCTGCTTCCCCAATAATTATCAGTAGCTATCCCCAGTTACCCACGAGTATCAGTTTAAGTTCTCTGCAGTTACTGACCCCAGTAGAAATGGAGGATGGTAGAACAACAGGAATTAACTGTGGAGAACGAAATGCAGTGTGTTCTCTGGCTCTGAGGAAAACAGAAAGCGATCCAGTTGTCTTTGCAACTGCAGTGCCAACAATAATACCACTTGGATATGTTGGGGGTGGGGGCAGGGGTTAATAGTTGTCTGTTTCTGCTTTTAATAGTTGTTGAGATAATTCACTCAAAGCTACTGGAGCCACTGTGATGAGATCTCTCCATGAAAATGTTTAGTCATGTTTAGTCCTGTTTCCCCAGAGGGGTATGCACTGTATGTGCGTGTGTGGCATTTTGGGCATTCAGTCATGTGTTGAATGTGCCCGATATTGATTTAAAAATAGACCAACATTAAGTCAGCAGAGTCCTGTGGGTGGCAGACGGCCTTCAATGCTGTCCATCCACTTAGGAGGAACAGCAGTTCCTGCCCTCAATGTCAACTCCTGACAGCTGAGTTCACAGCCAGTACCTTGTGATCTTAGAGGGGTGCCAGCTCCCTTTGCTTCAGACTGGTTATGTAACTCTGTGAGAGGGATGGGCAGCCTTCAGTTCTCTGATACTGAGTCCTGTCTTTGTCAAGTAACTTCTCCTCAAGAGGATCCATTTATGTCCTTGACTTATTTTTGGCAAAAAAAACAGTTGCTATTATTATCATCTTGTTGTTTTGTTAAACTTATTATCTGCTTGCTGACGTGGTACAGTGTAACGTTAAGTCAGTGCAGCCCATGATTTACACTGTAATTTTGTCGTATGAATCAAATGCCAATAAAATACTTGCAGATTCTTACTGGTAGCCCACTGAAATGTAGGTACTATATAAGAAGGCAAGACTATGGTAAACAAGAGAAAAACAACTGGTATTATAGATGAATGTAGATGTAGAAAAACTGTAAAGAGAGGCACCCAAGAGGCATCCTGAGGAGATGCCAGAGTCACTTTGGTTGGCCTCCTTTTGACCCAAAGGAGCAGTAGCACTACTCTGAGCTCTCTCCAGATGTCGTAGCTCCTCACCCTATCTCTAAGACTGAGCCCCCCTACCAAGGAAATTCACTCGGCCAGCTGTATCCAGGATCTCATTCTTTAGGTCACTATCCAAAGCTCATGACCATAGATGAGGAACGTAGATAGTCTGGTAAATCGTGACTCTGCGCTCTGGCTCAGCTTCTTCTTCACCACAACAAAGCAGCGCAACACCGGCAACACTGCTGATGCTGCACTAATTGGCCTGTCCATCTCGACCACGAACTACTCCCAACCCAGAAGGAGCAATTCCATGTTTTCCAGCAGAGAAGCATGGCCTCAGACTTGGAGGTACTGACTTTTATCCTGGCTGCCTCACAGTTGGCTGCAAACTGCCCCAGTGCGTGCTGGAGGTCATGGTCTGATGTAGTCATCAGAACCACATCATCTGCACAAAGCAGGGACCGAATTCTAAGGTCCCTAAACCGGGCACTCTCCTCCCTCCAGCCGCACCTTAAGACTCTGTCCATGAATATCACAAACAGAATCAGTGACAAGTGACAACCCTTGCAGAGGCCAACACCCACTGGAAACGTGCAACTTTGTGCAGAGTATCTGATCACAGCTCTCACTTATGCGAGGACCAGATGGCTTGTAGCAATGGCCCCTGTACCATATACTCCCACAGTACCCCCCACAGGACTTCCCAGGGGTCATGTTCGAGAGCTTTCTCCAAGTCCTCAAAGCACATGTAGACTGGATGGAGAAACCCCCACGTCCCCTCAAGTAGCCCTGCAAAGGAGAGAGCTGGCCGATTTTTTCATGGCCCAGACAGAATCCACATTGCTTCTCCTGAGTTCGAGACTCAACAGTTAGTTGGAGCCTCTATTCAGGTACCCTGAAATAAAGTTTCCCAGAGAGGCTGAGCAGTGCGATGCTCTAATAATTGGAGCATATCTTCTAGTCCCCTTTTATAAAAATGGGAACCACCACCTCTGTCTGCCACTCCACAGTGGCACTATACCCAACCTCCACACAATACTAAAAAGGCCTGCCAGACAAGACAGCCCAACAATGTCCAGAGCCTTCGTCTTCCCCAGGTGGATTTTATCCAAACCTAGTGCCTTGCTACTGAGGAGCTTTTTGACTACGTCAGAGGGCTCTGCCAGGGATATAGCTGAGGTTCCCCCAAGTCTTCAAATTCTGCTTCCTCCACAGTGGATTGGTCAAGTTCTCTTTCCACAGCTCTGTTTCCAGTCTGAGTCAGCATTTTTCTGAGTCAGCCTGAGCTAAGCCTTGCTATCCCCTCCTGCACTGTCTGATGGTTTGTCAGATCTTCCTTGAGGCCAACCAAAACTCCTTCTTTGTAGCCTCCCTGAACTCCTACCACAGCTGTTTTTTTTGCATCGGTGATTGCTAAAGCCACAGCCCCTCCAGCTGCCAGGTTCCTATATGTTACTTCAGAAGACCCTTGAGCCAACCAAGACCCAAAGGCCTCCTTCTTCAGCTTGACGACCTCCTTGACTGCTGGTGGACCCCAGTAGGTTCTTAGCTTGCTGCCACCACAGGGCATTCCGACCACAAGCCCTGACAGTTGCCTCCACAGTTATGGTCCTGAGCATGACCTACTCAGTTTCCACGTCTCCAACTTCCCCGGTGATGCATGAGAAATTGTCACGGAGAGGGGCCTCAGCCAGATGTTCTCCGTTTGATCCTTCTTCCAGGATGCCACCCCGAGACTCCAAGAAGGCTGGTACTCTGAATGGCTGTTTGATTTACAAGCACAAACAGCCAAAGACAAGCGACTTGCAGCAGCACTCAGCCAGGGGCTAGTCAGTATCCTCACACTTGCCTGGTGCCTCACACCCTAGGAAACTCTGGAAAAAGCAAGAGTCCAGCCCCTCTCAAGGAGTTTGGTTGAAGTGTCACTGCTATGCCTAGAGGTGAGTCCAACTACCTTGTCCCACTCCACCTCCTGTACCAGATCAAGGTTCCTTTCCTGCCAGCAAGGTAATGTCCCATGTCAGCACGCCAAGGTCCTTCCCTTTGCCTGCCATGTAGATTCATCAGGCTGTGCTCAGCTGAACCCCATGAGTCAAGGCCTGGCTGAGCTCCCCTCCTGGGTCTGTGCCATGAGGGAGCCCCAGTATAGCAGGATAAGACAATGTCAAAGAAAAACACATTAATCCTAATAATTTGGCAACAATAATATGGACATAGACATGAATTTGTAATGCACCTTACCAGGCTTCCGACCACTCATGGGACTTTTACACTACATGTCACCTTCACACACTGGTGGTTGAGGCTATCGTACACGGTGCCACCTGCTACTCAGTTAACCACACACACTCACACACCAATGGCACATCATGGAGTAATTGGGAGCTCCAAGTATTGCCCCAAGGACACTCTGACATGCAGACTGGAGGAGCCGGGGATCGAACTATTAGCTAATGACCTACTCTACATCCTGAGCCGCAGCCTTCATACAAAAGTAATAACCCCCATACAGTATTTCATCTTCACACGGTGAGAGAGTCTGTATGTTAATTTCTATTTTTAACTGCTTCTCATGTTTCCAAGGACATGTGTGATGCTTTATCACGCCCACAGCTTTTAATGAGATGCAAGTATTTGAAACTGTTGAAGAAATGTTACTTCTCGTAACCAACAGGTTTACAACACACATTAGCATTAAAAAGGCTTCGCCTACATCAATTTTTAGAAGTCAGAGAGTGAATTGTTGATTGACGCTGTTATTTATATTCATGTTGTACCTTATACCAACAGCCTGCACGAGTTGCTGGTTTGCACCATGTATTTGCTCCGACCTTGAACCTCTCCCTCCACACACACACATGCAAGCATGCAAATACACACACACACACACACACACCACACCCTGTCCACCAACCCCCCCACCCCTAGCGCCATCCCTTTACATTTGATCCCTGTGTTGGGGCTCTCTAAAGTGTGTGGTGTATGTTTGTGTGCCGTGTGTGTGAGTGTGTGGTGTATGTGTGTGTGTGGGCTCTACTGTGAATAACTTCTGGGCATGCAGCCAGGAACTGTCATCTGCCAGGGCAACACTATCCATCCTGTCAATCTTGTTTTATAATTGTAACATTCTCATATTCTCCGGCTGAGCAGAGAGAAGTTTCCAACATAGTGAGATACACACACACACACACACACACACACACACTTCACTTCTTATTAATCAAGTTTTTAAAGGTGTAGTTATAAAGTTTTGGATTGTAAAATAATCCAAACCTGTTTGCACCTGTTTGCATTCACTGTCTCAGTCTTTATCTTTTACCTGTGTTGCTCCAAACACAGTTTTTCTTCTATAATTTATTTTTTTTTAAAGTAGGGCAAACTGAATAAAAGAGACTTAACTCTTTGTACATATTGTGAACAAAACATAACAAAATATATAGCTGTTTTTTGGGGGAGAACTTTTAACAATTTTAGACATAAAGCCAAACTGCAAAGTTTTCCAGTATAATCTTAAATCTTTAAAATGAAATCAGCATAATTGTGATTTTAGGTGTATTAGCTTTAAAGCTTGTTATCCGTCTTTGAAGTGCTCCACTGAGTGGCCATTTAATAAATGTAATACCCAAGGACACAACGAAGACGGCCATTAAATGTCCACTGAGCAAAGAGGTTTCCACTGTCCCTTCCTTTCACACACTTCAGAATGATAATTCAGCCGGCTCACCATTCACTTATTAATTTAATCCAGCGGAGACTAAGGGCTTAAGACGGTGATGTGGGGCGTACAGTTATCGCAGGGATGGTATGAGCAATGACGTCTGCCAACTCATTTATCAGCGGACTCCCTTAGTGAAAGAGACAAGATCCAATTACAGAGGTTTCTATGGGCTCAACAATGGCCAGCTATAAATACACTCACAGAGGGTTTTCCACACTCAACAGCACACCCACACACGTACAAGGACTGTTGCACATACACAGGACATGTACAAATGAATGTGTGTCTAAATGAACATGTGAGACTCTGTGGTCACCACTGGAATTAAATTATAATGCTAACTTTCTGATGGCTTCATTTTTGTCTTGGTGTGGGATTCAGCATTGTCCTAAGATGCTCTAGAAAAAAGATAAATATCTGCCGAGTCTTATTGTGCACCTGTGTGTAAGTAGGTGTGCATAAAAATGTATAGAGGAGGAAGAACAGTGGAGGAGGAAACACAGAAGCCCCCACCGAGCACTAAACAGCTTCACAAAGTTATTTACAGCTCAATCCATCAATAAACGACAGGTGCAGCATCCTCACAAACAAACCTATTAGCTTTCCTCCCGCTGGAACAATATCCTCTCCAGCAATCAGCTGCTCCCTCTCTCTCTCACTCATACACACATACACATTTACACAAACACCAGCATCTTTGTGACAGGCCAATATGCTCAATTTTGATGACCTTCTTGTGAGATTCTTTTAAATTGTGCCAAAGAAAAAAAATGAAAGGGATGTTGTTGGTTTCCAAAATATGCTTCCTATATTTATCGCTGTCAGTTTTATCCTTGCAACATATTTAGTTGTTAGCAGCTGTCAACAGTGGTGGAAGAGCAAGTAAATGTGCGACATTAAAAATTTGTGAACATAGGCAGCATTAATAGCAAAGTATACTTCACAGTAAGTGTCTGAGGTAAAGGTTCTTAATTTGTAGTGTAGCATTTTACTGGATAATCTTTCAGCCATGCAAGCAGCATGTCTTTATAGATGAAAACGACAGTAGGTTGTTTGGTCCATTACTGTGACCCAGGCCTAAATATCTGAACAAGTATTGGAAGTATTGCCATAAAATTTTGTACAAACATTCATCTTCCTATGAGGATGAATTTTACTGACCTTAAGAATCCCTTGGCTTGTTCTCTAGTGCCACAGGCAGGTCAAAGTTTTTCCTTATTTTGTACAATATCTCAGCATTCACTAAATAGACTGGCACCAAAGAAATTACACAGACATATGTAATTCCCAGAGGATGAATCCCCCTGGTGCCCTCATGGGTGGAAAAACATGCTGTAAAAGTGCTCTCTTGGATTCCAAACACGTTCTCGTCCCAACCAATCAAATACCAAGGCTTGCTCAGTGGCTTTTAACATCAAAATACCTTCCTATGTCAGTTTCGGATATTCAGGGACAGTGTCTTAATTTACACTAATTACTTGCATTGTGTCGTTTCAAAATACACTTCTGTTTTCACGGGAAATATACAGTTTCTACTCATTATATGCATAAAGTCTTTTTCAAAATAAAGTAACATCAAGGTAAAACACTTCATTTTTTGGCTTTATTTCCTTCTGTTTGAGCAGCAAAAGTCCGTGGTTAGGTTTAAAAAAAAACATCATAGTTTGGCTTAAAATAAATACGGTTGCGACTAATGCAATGAAACATCACGTGTCATACGTCACTAGCATAGCAGGTACATACTAGAACATTATGTTGTTATAAAAATAACTACACTGACTTTTGGTTTCACACAAGACACAAACAGCAGGCTCCTGGGTGGAAGTCACCCCCCCCCCCACCTGCTCCTATGCATCAGTGTCTGCCACTGGGGTCTACTGACAAAGTATTTGACGAGTTGGGAGTGACAAGGGGCCGGGATGCCCCTGTGCCTGCCATCTATGGTGGCCCAGTGTGCTAGAAAATGTTTTAAAGTGCTATCTAGGAGGCCTCTGCAGTAGAGAACACATGATGCAGTGCCATGTGGGCTTCCCCACAGGCACTGGCAGAGGCAGGGTATTGTTTGGTGGGGCTAGAGCCCCACCAAGAATTGTGTTAGTCCCACGACGGAACAACCACGAAAATTGTGGAGCAGAATTGGCCGACCTGTTCTTTTTTCATTTTGTCTTTTTTTTTTTACTTAATTCTGTCTGGTTGACTTGGCTCAACAGCACCTTCACATCCACATCACCTACCGTATGTGCTGTATTTTCCCCCACTCCCCAACCCTGTCTAGGTGTGTGAGTGTGTTTGTGTGTGTGAGAAATGTGACACGTAATGTACAGTGTGTGGGGTTTGTAGTGGATAAGTGTGCCCGACAACATGAACGAGTTGAAATAGCATGAATGGTATCGTATGCAGCATGGCATGCTGTAGACTTCAGTACTGTTTTTGATGCCTTACTGTTTTTATTTTCAAAATGTTATTCTGCAAAGTAACTTGTAACTACATGTGTCAAATCAGTGTTGTAGAGTGAAGAGTAAAACATTTGCTTCTCATTCATTCATTCATTTTCTGTAACTGCATATCCTGTTGGGGGTCGCGCCTGTGCTGGAGCATATCCCAGCTGACACTGGGTGAAAGGCCTCTCAGTTGTAGTAAAATACAAGTATAAAAGAACATGATATACTCAAGTAAAGTACAAGTGCCTCAGAAATTGTACAGCACTTAAGTAAACATATATAGATACATTCCACCACTGGTTATAAAGATACAATTGTCATGTAAGCAGTTTATACAAGAAACCCCTGCCCAGTTTGATGTTCTGGAAGGATACACCAAATATGTCACTGTGAAACATGTTCTCAAACCTTTCCTGTCACGTACAAGGTGGTGCAAAGGCATAAAGCGTGGAGCTCGGCATGTTCGTGCAACAAATCACCATGACAAGTGAGCCACACTTTACTGGTCAGAACATAATGTCTCATGTGTACAGGGTGTACGGCTTCAGTTTGTCCTGAATGCAGAGTGTTGCATGTCAGGGAACAGGTCAAAAGTCAAGGGGCCAATGGCAGCTCCAGATGGTACTTTTCCACTTTTGGAAAAAGATGGTGCCAAGAAACACAGCGACTTCAAACATGTGACATATTGGCAGGGGGATGTATTTTGAGTTTAAGTTTGGGCAGTGACTAGAAGCAACATGTCTGACTTGTCATGGATATGTGATCAAAAAGAATGAAAGTCAAAAGGGATTAACACAGTAGATAGTTCTGATGAAAAGACAGGTTTTAGTTAGAACCAAAAGAGCCTTCTGAGCTGCTGCATTCATCTAAATCCTTCTTATGAAACTGTACTCGTCTGCTGTTCCCATTACATCTGACTTGGGCAGCATGCTTGCCATTTTGTAACATAATGAACACCTCAATGCAAGCTAGCTTTCATATTGCCTCCTCCTCTTTTCTCCCCTTGTCCCTTTTTTCCACTCAGTCTGCCAACACCAAAATCCAGATGACCGGAACGTGGTGTACAGTAGGATCGGGTGTCGAGCGGCTGAATGCAGTCGGTGCTGCAGTCTGCTGTGGCTGAGAGTGGCACGGTGTCGTCTTCCCTTTGGTCAGGGATGTTGCCAACCTTAACGCCATGTGTGACAAAACAACACAGACTCAGTGAAAAGGAGATGAAGGACTACTTTTGGTCACTTTTCATCACATCATTAATATGTAACAGGCTGCAGCACTGTGAGTGCTGTGTTAAATAAAGACTAAGCTTTGTTTCCTGCACTGCTCACACTGACAGAGAAACATTTTCTAAACTCTTCTTAAAGGTTAGGTCTGGTGATATTTCTTTTTTTTCTGTCGAAGAAATCCACTAAAAACACCAAAAACATCAATATATTGATCTTTTCTAAGAAGTTTTGCCTATGTAGCAAAACCCTGATAAAGCCTACTCTACATCTGGCTGTGAGGCTGTACTTGAAGCAGCTGTATGCAACATTAATAACATAACTATGATTCAGAGTCTGGGGCTCCATAGTCTGCATGCGGTTCTCAACATGAAGGTGCCTGTGCCAGCAGCTAGCAGCTAACTGTACTAGCTTCATAAACAGAGCAAACAACAGCAGCAGTGTTGACAGAGCTGATGGTGTTAACCTGGGGAAAACTGGAGTGTCACAGCTGCATGAGCATAGTGCAGAGCAGTGCCAATTAGCTAGCCAGTGGGATACACAAACAGGGACTCATGTGCACTAACATGCATGGCTAGTACACCAAAGAACAGAGAAGCTCAGATTACAACACACACACACACACACGCACACACACACAGGTAGCATGACCTCATTGTCTGCTGAGGATGCCATTTCTCCCCATATCTTTATAAAGCTAATAGTGGTTTGCTGCTTTATTAATACGGCTTCTTGTAGACAGTGGTACTTTGAGTTAAATGTTAAACATCAGCATGTTAGCATGTGCACAATGACAATGCTAACATGCTGATGTTTAACATACTCACCATCCTAGTTTAGCATATTAGCATGCTAACATGTGTTATTAGCACTAAAGACAAGTGCATCTGATGGGAACATTTTTCAGGTCATTTGTCAAAGTATTGTCAGTAAACATCAGACAAATAAAAATGCTGTAAATGCTGTAAATACTCAACAGCACAACTAATCTGCAACTGAAAATAGTCCCTGTCAAACACATAATTTAGTACTGTTTAAGTGACAATTAAAAAAAGTTATAGTGCCCAACAGGTTTAGGAGATTATTTAGCCTTTTAAAAAATGTAAGTATATATTAGTGACCTGTTTATAAGGATTTACATCTTCAGTAAGAACCAGTGTGGTTGTGGCTGAGAGCCAGAGACAGGGTAGGGAAGTCGGAAAGTACTGAGATTCAGACTAAAACATTGTTGATAATAGTCATTTTGTGTTATTTGTTGACAACTAAATATAGAATATCATCAGTCTTATCCTTTAACCATTTTGTGAGCCAGTGCTTCCAAAGACAGAATATTAAAAATACACCCCCTTTGAAATTTACACCACGATGAAATGCAACACAAACATATAGAGAAACTGGCACTTACTCATCTTCCCCAGCAGAAAGCAGAGGAAACTTAATATATATTTGGATAGACAGCATAGAGACAATAATCTCACAAAGGCCACATGGGAATATATCAATCCATTTCTTAACATAAACAAAGACAGCCACTGATGTATTTTCAAAAAAGATTTAATATCAAATATTCTCTGTCTTTTAACCATAGACTGTATATAAAGAGTCTATGCTTTTAACACTTCTGCACCATTTTACCAAAGCCCTGGCAGTATTTTCAAAGTCCACACACACACATGTCCCAAACAAAACACATACAGTTGAAGAAAAGAAGTGTTCTTCATCTTGTTTTCACACTGTTTGAAGTGCTCTTAGCTGCTCATCTTCTCATCACATTTCACTGTGACTCCTTAAGATATTTTTTTAGTTCATTTTGAGATGAAAATACAAAATAAATCCAACATATAAAAAAACTGCAGAACTCAGAAGAATGTGGAAGACAGTAGGAGAGCTTTACGAACACATGCAGGGTGATGTGTCTGTAGCCAAAGACAAGAAACCAGTTGATGTCAAACATAAAATGTCTGCTTAAGCATGTGGATTTTCAAGAGTTGTTGGGTTAAAAACAAATCATTTAAAGTGTATACCTTATCTGACTGTGGATGCAGGGAGACTCATGAAATGTGCTTTGACTTAATTTAGTCTAAAACTGGACGGCTCTCTTGCTGTTGTAAATTTCACTGCCTCAGGAACATGAACAGGATTTAGTTCTTATAGATCCTAAACCACCTGTCATCACTTGATCTCTTCCCAGTTTTGCAATGTTGAGTGTGTGTTCAAGTATTTTATTCTCTTTGTCAAAGTAAATTTACAACCTCATGCCTCAGGCACTTCATAACAAAAGCTGGCACAGACCTGAAATCATATTCCAATACAAAATGAATTTTGATGGTAACATTGAAATAGATAATTTCACATCTGTAATAAGTGGGTCTCGCTGTGTGTGATATTTGGAATGAAAATTCATTTAGTGTCACTTAATATGGTTTGAGGACTGAGGTTTTATAAAAGGCACTTTGCATTTTCATTCAGCAAGTCCATTTTTGTTCTTATAAGCCCAAAAAGTATGTTGTTACAGGGACATGCAGTTCAACAGGAACGCTGCCAGCAGCAGCCTTTACAAGGTGTTGCAAAATGGCAGCACAAGAGTTATGGCAGAACATTTTGTTTAGCTTAAGGCAATAAGGTTTGTAAGTGGTAGTATCAAAATAAGAGTAAACTTTGGTCCGAGACCTTCCACAGGAGCACAAATAGGACTAAAACTATCTTTTGTGATTCAAAGAACTTAGTATTTCCCTTTCTTAAAGTAGGACTCCACAGTTCTTTAAATAAACAGGACGTGTGATTCTGCCTGCCTTTTTCTACTAAATACTCTACTATCTCAGCTTCTTAGTGGGAACAAAAGCAACTTTCAAAACATGCTTTTTTTTAAGAGATTAGTGTGTTTCTTTTGTTTTTAGAAAAAGCTGAGTATGTAACACTGCATTGCATCTACCCAGATATCCAAGTCTTACAAGCTGCATAGCAGGACAACATTCACACATCGAGCACAGCAATAAAGTCATTTTACAAATGCACACAAAAAATATATATAAACTGTGTCCTGAACTGTTATACCATCTCAGCTCTGTCTGGAACAGTTTCTTTGAACTGAAATAAACCTTTATGTGGTACTCACACAGGTACCCTGTTAGAAAAATAATCTTGAACCATGTCAGACATTTGTCAGTACACAAGTCAGTGTGACAGAAGGAGGTTCATCAGCAGAGTTCAGTGATATAACCTCACATTAAGTGCTTTGTGTCTATCATTTTTACAAATAACACATTTGTGTTGTTGTTTTTTTTCAGAACGGCAGGGTATCCATAAAGATCTTCTCCACTATTGGTGGAGGAGGGACCAGGTCTTCCAGTTTCAGGTAGAAGATGCGCTGCAGGCCCTGTGTGCACAGAGTCCTCAGTTCAGGGAGTTTGCCCAGAAGACGAGAAAGATAGTTGGGCTGGGTCCTGCTCGGTTCTGATCCGTTTCCGTTCACATGTTCCCTTAAACAAGTGATGAGATGACTCTGAAAGTCTTCGACCCGTTTGGGCTCTTTGAGGCCATGGCGATCTAGATGCAAAAGATGTTCTCATGAGAAACACTCTCCTGAATATAAACATAAAATTCAAATGCAGTAATAGTCACTGTAATGAAGACCAAACAGAAGCTCTCACCAGTGATGATAACTAATGCTGCCAGGCAGGCAAACAATGAGACGTCTAAGTTCATGCGGTGAAGGCTTTGCGAGAAATCCATGATGGAGTCAATCCAGTCCCCAAAACTGCGAACGCACTGCAGTCGGTGGAGCACCACACCATTACAGAAGATCAGCTTATTCTTCTCTGGATTTGACCTGCACAGTTTCATACCAATAGATCAGTATATTGAAAGGTGCACATTAATCTAGGGAAGTATTCGTCAAAGGGGCAGTTTTTAAACTGTAAAAATGCTGACCTGTATGCAAGTCGCAGAATGAAGAGCTCAACAAAGGCAGATTCAAGCAGCAGCTCTTGGTCTTCTGTGCAGAAGTCTGTGAACCCTGGGATGGTTTCAGCCCAACTTCTTATCACATCCAAAGCACCGGTCAGCAGATCATAAAACTGCTGGATATCACTAGCATCCTCCTTTTCTTTCAGGTTGTCCACTGTCTCCTGGTACTGTAGAGGAAGAGAAGAAAAGTGTCAATGATGTTCTATGCGTTCATGCTTCATCCTGTGTTGAGGTAATTGTTACTGTGTCTCAAATCGAATACTTCTGTACTTATATTTTCTATTTTGAATGCATGAGTGAATCCACACTGAGAAGTATGGCAAAATGTAGTGCATTATGAGTCCCCAAATTGTGCACTCCCAATGGTCAAAAAGTTGTGTGAGGAACAGCACTTCTCACACTCGGTCGCTATGTTTCCTATGTAGCAGAAAGAGCAGGATCACAAACACATTTCAAACTTGTGATATGCTAAACACCAAAGCAATGTGTATTTTTCACAACCACTATACTTTATAAGCCATCAGTTTGTTTATTGGGTTAATTCTGTAATAATCTGGCACTGCAAATGATAACTCGAAAGCTAATGTTAGCTTGCTAGCTACCTAACAGCAACACGTTGTACCTTCAGGCATTGACATGATGTGCTGTGGTTTAAACTATATGTTTAGGTGTTTATGCATGTTAACCTGTCATCTTCACCGTAAATGATTTTAGTATTGCATTTGTGGTCAGATACTTGACAAGTTGTAAATATTTGCAAAATGCAGCAGCTCATTAACTCAGTGTCAGCCATGGACGTTCATAGATATAGAAATGTGCCATGAAAGCAAGTTCATTTTTAATACAGTAAATGAAAACAGAAGAAGTCAAGTGAGCAAAGGAGCAGATATAGCATGCATATATTTTGGCGAGTGACAATTGTTCATCAAATGTAAGCAATAATGCTCTGCCTGGTTGCAGTTCACCAAGCAGAAGAAGAAAAGCTGCCAGATCTTGCAATTGTCATTTCCGTTAAGTGCACAGCAGCCATGTTTAATTTGGACAACATTAACGTGTCAAAATACAAGATACCACGCAAATAAGTATATAGTGTACGCAGTGTGCTAACGGAAGTACCCGATTTGAGACACAGCATGTGTGAACTGATCTGATTGCTACAAGTCTTGAGCTTTACCTCAGAGTAGTCAAGCTTTCCAATGGTTGGGTTTGAGTCCAGATGAGCCCTGACAAGAGAGGCTATGATGTTGACGCTGGGGGTTGTGGATGAAGCCTCAGCCACAGTCTTGGGTTTGGAGGGCAGACGTCCCCGGCGACCTTTGAGGCTGTCTGTGCGAACAACTGGGACAGGGACAGAAAAGAGAGACACTTCAAGCACACGTTTGTGACTCTCACATGGCTGTCGCAGCACCCTGCAATTTAAAAAACAACTGCTGTATCAGTTTCAGTTTCTCTTTTTCTGCAGCTGGCACTATATGGCTCTGGTTACATATGCCTGTCATTCCTAGCTTTGATTTCACAAGACTGTCATTACAAACCCCAGTTTCTTGTCGTAATACATTGGTCACTGAAAGCGAATCTGACATTGTTTTACCTTCTTTGACCATTCCCACTGCGAGACATTTCTGGAAACGGCAGAACTGGCAGCGGTTTCTCCGCCTCTTGTCGACAGGACAGTCTTTATTGGCAAGGCACACATACTTTGCATTTTTCTGCACAGTTCGCTGTTAAATGGGGAGAAAATTACATTAAAATGGGTCTGTAATGCTAAACACATAAACAATGTAAATGATGGAAATACAACACTAAATTTGCATAGCACTTTATGTAACTCAGGAGTATAGTCTGATCAGTAATAGATTTTTAAGGCTGATACCAACATCAACAAATGATACTTTTTTTTTTTTACATAAATACATAGTAACAAAGGGAAACTCTTTTAATAAGGATCCCTTAAATTTGTCCTGTGATTAAGATATGTACTAAGTGGTACATTGTACAGTTGAAAAAATAATTTTCTTATTACTTATCGTCCGATATATAGGCTAATACCAAAATATCTGTAATAAGCTATTATCAGCTGATCAGCTCGTCTGAGCCAATTTATCAGTCAGGCTCTATTGAGTAGAATAAACCTGTAAAATGTTGTTCAGCAATTTACCTTAAAGAAACCTTTGCAGCCCTCACAGGTGCGAACTCCATAGTGCTGACATGATGCATTGTCACCACAAACTGCACAGCGGCCCTCACTGGATCCTGGGTTGTGGGTTTTAGGCGACGTCATAGCCCCCTCCACTATCCTGGGGCTTTCAAGGGGTCCATGATCCAGGGACATGGGGGCACAATGAAGTGGAGAGACATGCTGCTGAGGAGGCAGGAAGAAAGGGTCATCATGGCCTGGCTGAGCATCCTGATGCTGCCCCAGGGGGGAGTGCTGCTCTGGCGTGGGGCTGAAGGTGAAAAAGGAGAGCTGCTGGGCCATGGCGGTCTTATCAGCCACAGATGGGGGGGGGGCTGAGGAGTAGGGGCTGAAAGGGGAATCCCAGACAGGTGCAGACTGGGCCTGAAAGCCCGATGTTGGAGGGGAAGCAGCGGCATAAACAGGGCTGCCATAGTAGTCAGAGCCACATGACGACAGCGTTTCATCAAGGCAACTCAGCGCAAAGGAGCCTGGGTAACAGCCATACACCTGGAGATCATCTAGCTTGAAAGCTTGGCTCTGCATCTGAGGGCAGGAGCTTTCAGCTACCGCGGCGTGGCTGAATGAAACTGTAGAGGCCGGAGGAGAGGTGGTAATCTTGCAGGAATAAGCATCAAACTCCCCCACATAGCCATTTCCCACCAAGGTGTTGATGCTGGGCAACGAAGATGTAGACAGCTGGTCCTTTTGGCCACTGATGTCCATCATCAGTTTGGCACTGAGGTCAGGATTCAAGAACTCAGAGCTGAAGTAGGTGTCATGGGGCAAGGATGCATACTGGGTTTGTACACAGGGCATCGCTAGGACAGAGGACAGCAACAATTACTGCTGATGAAAATAAACCTCTATGCTTGTCCATGTAAGATAAATATGGCTCACATTTATACGTCTAAGCAAAAGTCTTAATAATTCAAAAAAGTTTCTATGTATGTAAACACATTATAAATAGAATAAAAGTAAGTGAAATCAGTTGGGATAACGGGTTGGTAAGCATGCAATGAAGTTCAGACATCCCAGTGAATTAAATATTCGTTTAGGTAGTCATTTTTTAAATCCGTTCTCTGTAACCGTCCAAACAGTAGCCTACATTAACACCTTGAACGCACACGTCTCATTTCCCCCAACATGCCAGTTCCCTAGCTTCAGGCCCATCAGTCCTCTGTATAAAATGCAGAGGGAGGTCCAGTGGAGCCATCAGATATCGTCACATATTGTGTTACTGGCTGTTAATGCTTTGAAAACCTACTTCAGTGGAGGGCAACCCTCTTTCACAGGGACTGTACCAGGGAGTGTTGCAGATTGTATTTCAGGGTGGGCTAAATGCCAGCTGAAATAGGAAAGGTGGCAAAGCCTGTTTATGTGTGTACGGTGTCTGTGTGGTGTGTGTATGGTTAGTTGGATGGGCGTGTAACAACAAGCTCGGACTTCCTCGCTGTGTGGTTTTTTTCAATACAAAAGTGAAGCACACCTGATCATTCTTTGCAAAATTGTTTAAACTTGAACCTGACTGTGAAATTAGATTCATTAACCTACATTTAAGTTTGATTTATGGGGAAGACCATGTTGCTCAAGTGTCCAACGTGTGTTTTATGTCCTATAAATACACCCTACTCTATAACCTACGTCTTCTCATGTAGCAACAGTAATAGACCCACGCGTAAAACATGCATGTAAAATCATGTGAAGTCATTACAATGACAGCATACTGACATTCTGAACCATTAAAGTTGAGAAGGTAGACAAGACAACTGAGAACACTTTTAGGAAAGTACTCATGGTACAGTTGAAGCAGTATTACTTGCAGGAGTCACTAAAGACAAATATACTCTAATATAGCAACTACTTAGCATATAACAAGATTTGCACTTTCATAATACATTACGCTCAGTTTAAGCGTATTAGATATGCCTAGCTTAAACTAGATATTTTGGTTGACTCTATTTCAGAGTGGTGTCGATGCAACTGTAGTTTGTTCTGCTGGTAAGGTAATATGTTGCTCAATCCATTTCTATCAATGAGGGTAATGTAGTTAAATCAACACATCTGTAATATACTATCAACAAAACTAAACTCTATAACCATGAAAGAAACATTTGTATCAGGGGTGCTGTATAAGACTGCATTCATTTTAACCAGGTGTAGTTCCCTTGTAAACTTGCAGCTGAGTGTGTAGCTCTGACTGTTACCCAAACAGGGAGGCTGAGGCACATATGACATCTTTAAACATTATTTCCAGTCAAACTAATATAAGTATAACAGGTTTAACTCTTGCATTA
>JAPZEB010000012.1:23436587-23458293 GCA_029783705.1 Chaetodon striatus | reverse complement strand
TGAAATTATATATCATTCTAAACCTAGACACCCAGTCACCCTCTCTACACACACTCACAAACACATATACAAAGATAAAGGCAAGCATATCAATCTGACATCAGTATTCATGTGACCTCCTGAATAAACTAATATCAAAACATGCAAACAAACAGCTCCCTCTCACTCACCTGGTTCAAGTAAATATCCGGATTTTGAAGCTTTTCATTTATTCCAAACGAGTGAAACTGATGAATGTCACCTCTGCCAGCTGCTGTCAGCACACACACTCATTCAAACACACTTTCACACACACATACTGGGTCAGACCGACGCAGGAGGCTCCATACACTCTTGTTTTATTTTGGCTGCGTCGACAAAAAAGGCGGGTCAATGCCCAAACATGGTGAACAGGGCGGTGGAACGTTCCGGGTCGCGAGCCAATCAGCGTCGGCCCGACACAGACGTTCTTCCGTGTGACGCACGCACGGAATTCCATTGACGCAAGAGCCGGGGGAGCGTGCGTTCTAAATATAACCCAACAACGACAGCGGGGCTCACGTGGGGCTATTACTGGATGAAAAGGGCTAAAAATAGCCGCAGTTTGGAGGTGCACACGGTTTATGAGTGGAAATGTAGATGATATAAACGTTTACAGCCGGGAGGTGTGTTGTCACATGACAGACCAGGAAACACCTGTATGTTCTTTTTTTCCAACAATAGGATTTCTGTTTTGAAAGATCTGCTAGAAACTCCCTACCCTCTGTTATGTCTCAACTAAACTGTTAGAGGAAAAAGTAGCTACTATAAGCACACGTCACTGTTCAGCAACTGAACTGTGAACACTTAATGTTTTGTTTATGATTTTATACTGAGAGGCTGTAGGCAGAGGAGACCTCACAATGTCCACTGTTATCAAACTCTCAAAGCCCAGGCTTGATAAAGGGGACTGCTGCTCGTGTTGTATATTGCCTCCGTGTCACAAATATGTTGTATTTAATAAAAAGATAGTGGCTTAAACCATGATGGTTGTCAGTTAAGTTGCCTCTGATGGTAACCACACAATGTCAGTCTTAATTCATTATTATAGAGTGGATAAAATCAAATAGGCAGTTATTCTGTGATGCTAAAAGTAGAAATTAACAATTTATCTCACATATTTACATACATATTGTGGCTGTCACATATTGTCATTTAAGTTAAATGTATGAAGACCCATACACTGCATATACATTTTGAATGTACAGAGACCCAAAATGTTTAATATTAAATTATTATCTCAAAGGAAATTTTCAAATAAAAACAGCTGGAATAATATAAAAGTGACCTGCATTCAACATTTTAAAAGGAAGCAGGAAGGAAATAGAACTGCATAATTATGAATTGGAAAAAAATATTTCACAGTTACATGGTTATAGTATAAACCAGGGGTCAGCAACATTTACTTTAAAAAGAGCCATTACTGAGCCAAAATCAGGAAAAAAAAATCTGCCTGAAGCCACAAAACATATTTGAACAGAGATAACAGCCTGTTAACTCTAAATTCACCCATCAACATTACAAATAGGTCTAAATGAGCATTCATTAACATGATTTACTACAAGGTGGGCAAATGTATCTATCCACACACCATTAAATCCTATATTTTGATCCAAGACTTTTCCTGTTTTGGATTTGGAATCCATAGCTAGCCTTGAGCAAGAGACCCCAGGCTCGCCACCGCTTCTGAAGATAAGCAAAATTTGGAGGAATAGGCACCAGATCATGGATGTACAGTATGACACACATTTTAGTTGATGAAATGTTAAAATATTTTTTACTTCAATGAACAGGCTACACATTTTTACAGTTGTAGAATGCAATAATCACTCTAGGCCCACAACAATGGAAATCTGAATGTTAAAAAATAACTGTTATTCATTTTATGTCAAAGCCACAGGGAGCCATTGGAGAGGGCCTAAAGAACCGCATACGGCTCTGGAGCCACAAGTTGCCTACTCCTGGTATAAGATATATTTATTCTGTTCATATTCATATGTTTATTCATTTAATAATGTATTATTATTTATTTAATTATAAACATTTGGGATCTCCATAATAGTAGTAGCTTATATTTCAAACTTGACAAAATACTTTTATCTCAAGGTCAGTTAAAAGCTGTCCTGCGAGTTTTTGATCGTATCACATGATGTTCATTAGCTGATGGAGTCTGTCCATTTGGCGTGCAATTAGAGAAACGTTTCAAATACTGTTAATACTTCTTGTCCACGTTGGCCTAAGTTGAGATAGTTAATTCTTGACACTGAAAACAGCTATTAACAAAACTGTCTCACCTCAAGGTCAAGTGCGTAACTCCTGTGGAGCTTTCCTTCATGTCACATGATCCAAACAAAATCAGCCAGATCAGATTAATGGAAATTTTAACATGTGCACCAAGTGATATGATTGAAAGCTCCAAAATAGCCACAGCTATTACACTGAGCTTGAGGTGACATTGTTTTGTCTGTCAACATAAGTAATTATCTGAGCACTGTGAGGCCTTCAGTCTGACCCACAAAATATGCCAATCACAACTGTTCACACTCTGGATTCATGAGACGTGAAATCACAAACCATTTCACATCATAAAGTCATCATCAGGCAATTTGCACTATGGATGTCACGGTCACAGCTGCAGGTGTCCATTTGTCAACATCAATTTAAGCATCACCTAATACCCCTGACTTCGTAACTTCTCCACAACAACCAGAAAAACCAACACTCGCTAACACCTGACCCCTCTCAGGGGATCTATGGGAGTGATCTAGTTTCACTTTTAAGTATGAAGAAAGTGAGAGGGATCATTTAGGGTGAGAGGCAGTTGAGAGTTTCTCTGAAGAGGGAAGAACCTGCAGCTGATGTGACTGGACAGACCGGCTTGTTAGTGGAGTTAATTACAGGGATCTGAGTGCGGTGCTCGGTTTTGTGCAGTAAGAATATAAAATAACAGGCTAGACTGGACATATTCTTTCCATCGCTTTCACACAGTCATGCAAGAACACACACGTGCAGGCATGTAGCACACGTACACAAATACAAATACACAAACAAAAGACATTGCATGTGTCAGCTAAGCGTGATTTACATGATTAAGAATTAAACACAGCATGTTACAGTTCAACTTAAGCCTCTGGGATGCTTTACTAAACAAAAAACTGAGATTTCAACATAAGTCATAAACACTGACGGTTGTGGTGCGTCTTATTTCATCGCAGTATGCAGAGATGATGAAATATCATGGCATAAAACCACACGGATCAGCTAGTGAGGTTACAGTGGTGGAAAGTAACTAAGTACATTTATTAAAGCACAGTACCTAAATATAATTTTTACATGAGTATTTACATATTATGCCATTAGCGCTACATCTCTGAAGCAAATAAGGCACTTATTACTCCACAGCATTTATGTGACTTTTTTTACTCGTTACTTTTCAGACATGTCTCGTGTCTATTAAGCAGCAACCTTTTGGGCTGAAAAATGCAGCCAATCGCGCACATGCCGAAAAATGCAGTTCCTCTAATGGCCACTTGAGGCTGGCTCCAAAAGTGAGTCAATCCTCACAGATCCCCATGTTAAAATACTTAACTTTACAGCAAAAATGAACATGTTTACAGCCTGGTTTTTGGTCTCTTAAGCTAATTTCCCCTTTCATGACAACTTGCAGGGGTTAAGGTTTTATGTAACTCACCTGTTTACATTTTATTAAGGCTTAAATTTAAGCATAATAGACGGCGTGGCTGCTTTGAGTGACAGGTTGTCTGCGAGCTGTTGCTACACTCAATTCTTACATATCCCACTTATTTTGAGAGGCTGCGATCACGTGACCAATGCGCTAAGGGGAGCAAACAAGGAAGCAGTCCCAAGCAGTCTTGTAAGGACGTAGTTGGGGTGGTGGATGGGTCACAATGATCCAGACTTTTTAGTGGGACCTTTTCCTGGAGTCACCTGTTCGGAAGCTTGTTGATGTTGAGTGAACGTTAAGTAATTTTAAGGTGTGCCTTGCCAGGTTTCTTTTCCTAAATCCAATCACAGTAACTTAACTTGCCTAAACCCAACCTCCTTAACTTTATGTGTATTATGTGACTGCATGTTAAGAACATAGTATCATTCATGGGGTGCTCATTTGTTGGATATCATACCAAGTGTTGTGCTTGCATTTTTCGTAGGATATCATACAAACCGTATTATGAGAATATGTTGCCACCGATTTCTAGTCTGACCCACCTCTCGCTCTTCCACAGCTCCACCCCCTTGTCCAAACATGCTCACTGCATATTCATTCATATACGCTCCAAAAATCAAAGATGGCGATAGCTTCAATGCCAGAATCGAGGCTTCAAAATGGGAGTCCGCAAACCCATTGGTGACAAAATGGTGGCCAAATCCATTACTTTTATACAGTCTGTGGTGTCTATTCATAAGTAAACTAAACAAAGATAAAAAGCTTCTGATCCAATTCTTTCCCATACTCAACACAAATAGATTTTATGTAAACATACTTTGTTAGATTTGCATTTTGATTTTCATTTTCAGTGTGTGCATATGAAAATATACTTGTTTAATCTTTTACACCAACTCCCCCTCTCTGCTCTTTCTCCATCATTCTCAGCCCTCAGTCAGTGGCTCCTTATGTCTGATGCCATCTCCTGAGAGAGTTCAAGTGTGTCACTAACACACATACACACACACACACACACTATTGCTGTTGCCACTTCTGGATTAGTCCTGCTTCCCCTCCCACACTGACGCAAAGCCTGCCTTACTGTATGCTGCCATGCTTTGGATTTAGGGAGATTTAAACAACTTAGACTGAGAATTTCAATAAGTGGGCTGCATGCAGAGTAATACTGCATACACACAATCCTATAAATAAATACACAAGTCAGTACTTTTAAACATCAGCATTGTTACATGCTGAGAAACATTTTTTTATGACACAAGCATGGAAGTACACTTCACACTGCTATGGGCATTTTTTACAGACAAATGTGTGTTTTTTCTATATTGAAAGGAGTATAAGAAGCATCTTACTAAGATCTGTAATTTAAAATATGATGTAAACATTTGGCTGTGCTGCCTTTAGTCCTTTTAAAATAGAGACAATTTAGATGGAATGGTGTTTTGTACCCTCATAAAAAGCACTTTATTGCACAAGTCTCTCTCATTCCAGTGTAACCAAACCATCTTATTATTCAGCTGCAACATACAGTACAATCATCACAAATACAAACAGGTCAGGCAGTATATCACAAAGATAACTGTAGTGGGGCAACAGATACTGTAAGAACTTCTGAGTACAATTCATCAACCGTGATGCTGTATGAGCCTCACTGTAGCTGAGTATGCAGTATTGTCAAGACATACATGCCAAGGACAACTACACAATTTCACATTAAGACAAGATAATAAATGAACCAGTGAGCGTGTTGCATGTAAATAAGTACACTGAACATCCATCACAAGACTGACGATTGAAAGTTGAAGACGCATAATGCACATCACAGAGACAAAATCAGCATTTTTCCAGTCACACGAATAGATTATTGGGTGAAAAATAGCTACTATGAAAAAATATTTCCAAAAGTGTCTGTGTAATTTTTGGCTGTTTTTAAGAAGTCTGATCAATGGGAGAACCTGGTTACAAAGATGGTGTAAAGACATAAATTATAATCAATGATGAAAACAGGAAAGTAACACTACTCTTGTCCAGTGCACTTCAGTATATTAAAAACAGTGGAATGCTGTTTTATCAAACTAAACTAGCTTAATTTGGGAGAGCGGTATCAAACCCTTTCTGCCCAGCACTAACTGTAGAGCAAGTCTTTATAAAGCCACATTCAGTTACATTCATTCAAGTGTTTTTTTCATTTCTTAACCTATCTAAGAAATGGTAAACAGCACTTTTTCTTTCAGTTGCATGAACAACAACAGTGAAAGACACGATAGCAGACAGGTAGGATAGTGTTGTTGAACAGGGTGAGCTGCTGTGAGGTTCTGAAGGCCGAACAAAGACACTGATGTAAATATAATTAACCACAAAAAAGCTATTACAACATCAAATAAGCAAATGTATTTCTTACCACTGTACTTTAGGTAAACAACAGGCTCTGCTCTTTTATTTACAAAAACAATAAAATGAATGCATTACATTTAAGTTGGCACACAACAGCAGCAAACAGACCAAGTAGTGAAATTTGCACCTTTTATTTGGTCTCTGCCAGAGTGCAAGCTGTCTGTGCTGTATGGAATTATTTAGAATAATATTAGGGATTAAGACCAAATGACATACATAACAATACGTCATAACAGAAACATACAGTTACACACTTAGCGTTGGACGAACTCTTTAAAATGCGTGAAGACCTCAACAGACTGGAGGATGTAGTGGAAGAGTTTATCTACTAGAAGTGAAAGAAGCCAGTTGGTTTTGCTGGTGGAGCCATCAGCATGTTAGCTTGGTTCTTGTGAGTTATGTGGATCTATAATGAAGAAAAAAAAACAATATGTGAAAAAAAAAACAACAAAAACAATGCACTTTTACTTGAAAGACTCATCCCTTCCTGTGATATTAAATCTCCTTATGGCCCAGTTCCAATATCCACCCTCAGCCCTGAGCACTGAATCCTGCCTGATTGTAGATTATGTCACACGTGTGATCAGTGAGTATAACAGGGTGCCAGCTCCAAACTCCCAGTTGCCAGTTTATTAGGTTCACCTAGCTAAAATTAAGAGGATCTAAGACACCAGTCCTGCAGTTAATCCTCCCTTCAGGAAGGTCATAATGTTCACTTAAAGCTGAAACAGTTTTGAGAGAGGTGCTGACTGACGTGTATGGACATTTTTGAGGCTGGGGTTTGTGGTGCTGTAAGGGTAGAATAAATATTAGGAAGAGCTGCACATGCTGTTATTTGCATCCTTGCGATTTAAATGCACTATTTACTCTGTTACGTCACACTTAGTATGTCAGTATGTGATTTCGAACACAGCCTCGGTTAGCTGTTTGCTTTTAATCACAAGGTTGGTGCATTGATCCTCAAGCTTCAGTGCAATAACTGTAGATCACTTTGATATTTAAAAAGAGAGCCCTTCAAACACTTGCTGATTTCACAATGTGATAGTCCTGAGCCCTCCCAGATTTAGCCCCCTCTAGCTGGCTTTAAACACCTCACACAGATAAACATTATCTAAATATGAATCTAGCGTATAACGTCTCTTGGCGCTGGTTACAAACACTTACAGTGCATGCAGGCTGCATCCAGGGCTCCCCATCGATTTGCATGGGCAGGGCTTTAATTGTCCTGCACACAGGGAGGAGAGAAATTGAGATTTAATTATACTGTACTATTTCTACTGTTTACAACAGACTATGTAGAGAGAGATAAAATACTAAGATCTCCTGACGATATAATGCAGTTGAAAACAATAGCCACATTCAACCCTACAGTTGTTGTCTTATATTGCCAGGTATTCTTGGCAAAGTAACCTGATGGTAATTTGGGAAGTCTGTGCCAGTCTGTGCCCAGCGCTCTTCAGTCCTGTGTAGATCTGTCCCATCTCTATGACTCCTTCAAGCCCCAACACCTCCAAACGCTTATCACTCATATCTGTGGAGTGACGAAACATGCACGATCAAGTTTAAAGAGTTTGTTTTAGGTTCAATCAGTATTACAAACAACCACGTTGATGGCATCCGCGCACAAGAAGGCAGAGTGGGTTTACTGACATAATTTGTACACAAAGAGATGTGGTGATTTAGGAGAGTACAGACCTTGAGAGATTGTTTTAAGAACTTCAGGGTCAGTGATAACCTCGCTGTGCTCTACCTCTGGCGCACTATCAGGCTTCTTGGACTCGCCCCAGAGGTTGGAGCCTCCGTGCATGCTGGGTATGTTGAGGACAGCTATGCCCTCCAGAGACATGCTGCTCAGGTCCAGAGTCTTCCCACAGCACTGGCAGAGGCAAAACAACAGGTTGTTTACGCAATGGAACAAAAGCAAGACTTAAAACATGAGCAATTATGTGAATTACAGATAATTACTTTTGGCACAACAGCAGCATGACAGTATTAGATATTCTAACCTCAATCATGAGACAGTCCGTCAGCCTCTTGCAAGACGCAGAGATTGTCTCAGAAGTGGCAAACTCAAGATACCAAAGTTTGTTCTTCATTCTAATGAAAAAAACAGGGAATAAGATTTAAAAAAAAAACTAAGCTCTGTTTTCATTTGTAAACACACTGTTCATACAGTTAGTGTGGATCTTCACCTGCTGTTGAATCTCTGTGGATATTTCTCTCTCATTGTGTGGAAACGATGAGCAATAGAGGCATCCTGTCAAAGTTATATTTTAGGTAATGTATTCATGTTTTTGTGTATGTCAATAACAAATTACAAGAAATCATTCCTCCCTGCCGAGGCAGTGACTCACCACTCCAATAGAGAAGTAGTTGTTAATGATGTGGTAGGGCACAGGGTCTCCTTCCTCTTGGGGGTCCTCTGGTATCACCTCGATGCTCCAGCGGTCCAAGGGCATCACCTCGCTAGCTTCGATCTCCTTCAGGATCTCTCTCAAGTCTGACCCTTCGTAGCCTTACGAAAAGAAGCAGAAAAAGTAAACACTGGGTGCTAAGGTCAGTGCCAATACCTCAGTGATGGTATGGAGTTGATGTGATAATTACCTCCTCCCCAACGTAGACAGCGAGCCAGGTCATTCCCGGTGCCCAGAGGCAGGACAGCTATTGGAGGATGCCACGGCAGGTTTTCTTTGTCTGAAACCACAGGTCCATTATTAGCTTTAGAGACAGAGGTGATCCTAGACTCTGAGGTTCCCTGTGCAAAATAGCCCATTGAGGCTCTGTCCTAACTAACAGCGGCTGTGATAAGGTAGCCAGAAGGGCTGTTACTTTGCAGGTTTTTTGACATAGGCGGTGTATAGTGGGTGGGGAGGTTTGATGGGGTTTACTGCATAAGGGGTTTTCAGATCAAACTGTTCTGGGGACTCCGTAGGAAGAACTGCTCACTGGGGAGCTCCCCTGAGAACTGCGTAGCTTCAAGGGCTTTTCTCTGTTTGTATTCGCACTGCCAAAAGGAACACTGAAGTGATGTAAGCCCGCTATAGAAGATTCTTTTTTATGCTTTGGCAGGTCAAAATTGCGGTCTGTAGCCTAGACTTCACTGTCAGTTCATTTGTTTGTGTTTTCTAACTTTTTTCTTTTCGTTACAAGCTGTTTTTTAATTATTGTGTTGTCTGTTGTTTATGCAGGTGCTGCATTGGCTCATGTGTTCAACCAATAAATGTGCACTTACATCACTTAAGGTTCTTTTTGTGCAGAGAGAGTACCTACTCTGAAATACGAGTGAAAAAGTTCCTTTAAAACAGCATACTAAGGGCCCTGACACACCAAGCTGATGGTCGGCCGTGGGTCAATGTTGGGCCATTGGTGAGTGTCTGTTGCCATTTTTCGTGTGACGTGTCCCACACAAGTTGGCTGTTGTCAGCATTTTTTGACATCACTTTCACTTGCTGGTGTGGAGAGTTATTTCTTCTCAAGCAGGCGCAGAACATACATGTTGGTTGGCCATTGGCTGTAGTTTTGCGGTGTGTTCAGGTGCAAGCCAAGCCAAGACAGTTGTGTGGCAATGTGTGGCAACACAAGAGTTAAATACTTCGACATGTGGGCTGGAGGAGCTGGGGAACGAACCGCCAATCTTCCAGTTGATGGACGACCCACTCTACCTTTGAGCCACAGCCGCTGGTTATCTTAATCACCACTTTTTTTTTTAAAAAAAAGGGCCACAATACCTATAGCATCCAGGAGCCACCCAACAGTGCCATCTCCTCCACAAGCCAAGATCCTGTAGTCACGCATGTTGCGGAAGAAGTGTAGTCTAAAGGAGCAAACAGAGCGTTAATATGAAGAAACTCAAATGTGTACAGTTATGGTAGTGAGCGTGTGCTGTACCCTGGTGCAGGACCTCCATTGGAAAGGTTGTAGATTTGACGCGGGTTCAGCAAATACTGAAACTTCCTGAGCACTCTGCGGAAAACACAGAGAAGCACACACACAGATGAACATATGCAGGAAGTGAGAGGGACCATATTCTAAAAAATAACATGAACTTGAAAAGATTTCTTTTACACCAGGAGTAAAAGAAAGTTACACAAACATATCAAGACCTTCAGATGCTTACCGTTCACCCTGCTTTCCTCCACTTTTTGGGTTCACAAACACCAGCAGAGGGTGGATGTTTGGAATCGAAACAATCTGAAGGAAAAGACATGACAGATTAAGATCTGATGGATTGTGTAACTGTACAGATTTTAGATGTATATACTGTATAATAACTGTGAGGCAGCACCATTCTGACTTTTACTGCTGTGGAATATAAAAAGGTAAGAGCGGCTATTATAGAAAATAAAAATGACTTCTTTGTGTCTCACACTAAAAAAAGTCTGATTTATTTAATATTGAAACATTATGATGACATATTGTAATTGCCATGGCAGACATTTTTAGATTTTAGGAATATTCAAATGAAAAATGTTGGCAGTGAATGTAAAAAATGTGAATGCATATAGAAACTGAGCTACAAACAGAAGCAATGTATTAAGCCATATTTACGAAAGTACTGAATTGTGCTGCAGGAGTGAGTTTCTCTTTAAGTTTTAGTCCATTATTTCAGCCATGAAAACTTGATACCATAGGAATAGATTGAAACCAACATGATTTTACGCTCGTGACAGGAGGTGAGTGTCTGGTACTTTAAATTTTGGATCAGTGGGCCTGTCCCATCTGAAGCGAACATAACCGTGATGGGCGTATTTGTCCAGGACTTCATCCAACACACTGATACGAACAGACTACAAAAACACTGGTACAGTCCTTTTAAACATAAAAAACCTTCAAAAAATAACATGACGAATCACTGAAATTGGAGATTCTCCCGAAAGCAACGATATGCAGATGGTGGTTTGAGTTGACAACTTGAAAGAGACCTCACAGAGAAAACACATGGGTGTACAGTTGGGAAAGGAATAAAAGTGTGTAGGAAGATTTGATAACAGCAGACCTGCAGGATGTGGCCATCAGGGGTGACGTTTAACAAGCTGGTGTCCTCCTCCTGCAGGAAAGACAGGACAATTAACCAATGAACAGACAATAATTCTAAAAATGTAAATCTGCTGAAGCCAAATTTACGGTGCTGCTCATTTTACCTTGGAGACAGCGTAAATGGCCCACGGAGGCAGTATATGATCTTTCAGTGGTCCACAGTCACAGGGCGGTGAGCCAGAGGAAGTGCACTCATCATGACGCTGAAAAAAAAAAACAAGACTAAGTGACCATCGACAAAAAAAGAGATTCCCTCTAACTCGTTTACTAATGTCTGAACACACACACACTCCTCACCATTTCCTGGCACCATGCACAGTGTCTCCCTGCTAAAGTTTTGATCTTCTTATGGCAGACCTGACACTTGTTGGACTTACAGTCAGCTCTGATCCAGTCGTGAGCTGCTACCTGAGGTACAGAGGAGTAATAAAAGAAAAGGGTGAGGAAAAGGTGTAAATCACCACTATGACTTAACTTTTTTTTCTATAAAGATTAAACAGTTTGATCGATGGAGGTGATTGCAGAACCGTGACTTCTATGTCCATTTCTAATTACTCTAATTTCACCTGTCTTGCTACTCATAAAGTCTTAAAGGGACAGTTCACCTCAAATAGCCAGTATCTCCAACATTTAGCAACTTACACCACAACAATCAAGACTTTCAAACAACACTACCCTACGCACTTCCATCTACTCCTTCAAATTAAAGCTGTATATCTGTCTTTTTAAGGAACAGGACAACCAGCCTATTTGAAAATCAACGAATCATGTAACGTGGACCTACATAACACATTCAAACAGGACTCTT
Organism: Chaetodon striatus; assembly: GCA_029783705.1. Classification (NCBI taxonomy): domain Eukaryota; kingdom Metazoa; phylum Chordata; class Actinopteri; order Chaetodontiformes; family Chaetodontidae; genus Chaetodon; species Chaetodon striatus. The sequence continues at coordinate 23,446,354 of JAPZEB010000012.1, read as the reverse complement.
CTGGAACTGAAAATGTCAACTGTTCCACTATTAGTCTGTGCACATAAGATAATTAGTGGGCCTAATGTTAACCATAAAAATATAAACCAAAGTATATCAGTATGCCTTAACTCTCCATATTGACACAGTTGTCAACTAGTCTATATACTTCAACAGCATAAAGGAGTACCTGAAATTAAGATATGGCTTTTAGTTTTTGTGTGCCATCTCATCTGGGCACCCCAATGAAAAATTCCTGGGTGTGCCACTTACTACAAGGTAAGAGGAAAAATATGTATTTTTTATTTTGGAGTGTACTGGCCCTTTAAGATGATATCCAACTTCCGTTCCAGGATCGACGTTCTTGTTAACTACAGCGGTGCCAAACCACAACCCAGCCCTAAATGACTGCAGGAAATATGATGTTATGGTTGACTTAGAATCAGCACAGACCACACCCTCTTTAGAGCAGCTGTTAAAGACAGATTTATGACTTTCTGGATAACCATTGACAGGCAGACACGCATCAACAGATCAGATATCCCTAAAGCACACAGGCCTATTAAACCTCCGGAAGCAGCTGACGAAAGTTGGTCGGTTCACGGTTGTGATCCATTACAGATTGTTAGTTGTGTTTGTCACACCAGAAAAAGACAGTGAACACATCATTGTCTAAGTTTGTGCAAAATAAGGACGTTTAGCAGATGTGCAGAGCAGACTGTGCCAGCTGTAATCCGCACTTAAAAAAAAACACTGATGGGCTGCTCTTATTACTGACTAATGCACTGTGATGCACCCTGTGATGTGCTGACTGTTGCTGCCATTTGGTTTTTGGTCAGTAAAGAGAAAACTGATGTGGATTTATTCAAATGATAAATATGAGCTTTCAGTTCATTCTTGAGCTTGAAAACAGCTGTTTGACAAAAAATAATTAACACAAGGTTACACAGATTTGGTTTAAATGTAACAAAGAGGACTTGGTAATATTCTATATTTTCATCTAATTTCTCTGTGCCATAGGCCTCCACTGTTGTCCAGAAACCAATACAACAAATCAATCAGACACACCGTTGCACTGGAGAACATGTTCTTTCATTACAAGGTACACGCGCACTGTAGTTTATTTTGGGCCAATCCCACATATCCCGTCCTACTGCCAGTTATATTCACTAGTAAACAACGTGTATCAATCCGCAGCTGAAAATAGTCCCCAATAAGTGCACTTTTTACTCCTTTTTGACTGGTGTTTGCTAAAAACTACAGCACCCCGCTGTTGTAGGAGATTACCAAAACTTTTTAAAAAAATGAAACGACATATTTGTTACTTCTTTTAACATCTTCAGTGTGGAAGTCAGAGAGTATTGATAAAAAATACAGAATTCCCACCAGACTTATCCTTTAACTTAATACTCCAATGTTCCTGAAACTGCAACTTTGAAAAACATAAACAAAACAAGTGTAAAGAAATGGAAATGAAGTGTTGCATGTCCTTACACCAATCTCCTTTTTAGATTTGACAAAGGTCCGAGCACAGGGCTCAGGATTCTTGTTGGCACACTGATTGTGGACGGTGTACTTGCAGCCTGAGGAGGAAGATTAGAGAGGTGACTGAGGTCAAATAAAGCTTTCTTTACTAAAACTTACATGATTCCTTTTTAAAGTATGTGTAATCATAGACAATGAACTTGAAAAGGTGTGACTCCGACGCTTCATTTATACTGTGCATGAGGTGCGTGGCTGCCCCCTGATGGCGGCTATGAGCTCTTACAGTTGCAGCAGAGTCCCTGCTTCCCGAGGCCGAGCAGCATGCTCTGACACACACCACAGTAAGTGGGCTTGTTAAAGTGCTTCATCCTCCAAATATGCTGCCCATCCTTTTCTGTCATCTGTGGGTAAGGGGAGACAAAAAGATTAAATAAAAGATAACAACAACACAGCTGAATGCACTGAAAACAGAGCAAAACAGATGCTGTTTAGACTTGGTTTATTCTGTAACTCAAGTGTTGTATGTGGAGCCAAGTGTTTGTTCTGTCACCTTCAGTCCAAGCAGAACAAGTAACGGCACGTTGTTCATGCCTCCCTTCACCCATTCGTCCAGAGTGACAGTCCCACTGTCATCAGCATCAATCGCTGTCATCATTTCCTTGAGCACCTGTTCAATTACAAAAGCATCTGCTCACTATTTATCATCATGCATTGTAATCTTTCTTTTACACCTCTCAGATGCTGTAATTGGGCTCTCTTTCTGGTGTGAAACAAACTTTAATCATCTTACTTGTCAAAGATATTAAGTTATCCGACTCCTTGTTTACTTTTTTTCAGAGATTCAGAAATCATCAAACAAGCTTAAAAATGGAAAAGCCATCAAAATGAGACTCATACTGGTCTGAGTTCAGTCACATCCCAGCCCAGGTAATCGGCAGCTCGCATCATCTGGATGATTATACGATCCACCTCCTGATGGAGAGACAACAGGGTTTACATTCACAGTCACCATATTCATCTTAATCAATGTGCAAAAACCTCCAACAAATCTGCCGTGTGCTGTACATCCAAAAGCAGCAAGTCAATAAGTGGTATATAATAAGAACTTTTATTTTTTAAATAGACTGGTCATCATTTTTGGACTGGTAAAGGGACAGTTCGCTCCAAAATCAAAAATACATGTTTTTCCTCAGCATATGGTGCTCAAAGTGCCAAATAAATACATTTGAAATACTTGACGACCATATTACAGCACAGGAGAAAGCATGTTTCTTCTCATGGAAGGTAAGAGGAAAAATATGTAATGTTAATTTTGGGTTGAACCGTCCCTTTAAGACTTAAATAAGAGCAGGATTGTTGTGATTAAATGTATTATTTAGCTTGTATTTAAAGTTTGGTCAAATTTGTGGGGTTGACGCTCATCTTGTATCCATGTTGCCACCTGTCGCACCAGCAAGATATATGGTACATTAGCAAGATGTTCACTGTCTGTGCTGCTTCTTCATCTTTCAGCATTTCATCTTACACATAAACGTGACAGGTCATAAAAACACAAAAAGTATCCTAAATATTTGACACACGTCATTAATGAAGCTCAGTTAGAGAGACAGTCAGTGATTCTGAGTAACTCACAGAGCTGTCCAGGAGTTTGTTGCAGTCTTTATCGTAAAGTTTGAAAGTATCTAGAAACAAAACAAAGTCAGTCAGTTTTTTCACTGCCTCAGACATTTCAAATTATCAGTCTTCATTATCTATCAATGGTGCGATGTATGTTAAATTCAAATGCATGTAGCAAAATGCCTAAAAGGAAGATTGGACCGACATTCAAGCTTCTCCCGTGGCTGTCCTTCCTCCAGCACCGAGAAGTAACAGGACACATCTTGAAGAAAGACCCCACCTGAAGATAAAGAAATGTACAGAACCTTTTGACTAAACTGGAAACTTTTATTACATTATTGAGGTCTAAAAACAGCATGTTTGTTTTTTAGCTTTGCATGAAAATGTAGAACTGCTGCAATATAACAATAAAAGCAAACAGAAGAACAAAATACAAGTGCACTAATCTCCAAAGCTTCTGTACGCCTACAGCTTCATTCCTATGACGCAGCACTACAAGATAAAAAGAACAGACGAACAAACAGGTGGGCGTTGGACAAAGTGTCCAACAGGAAATACTCTTTGTAGCATTCTCTCTTTCTTTGAGTATTTTCAGGATGTTCTGTGGTGCATTCCCAACCACACTCGGAGCTGAGCATGACTGTAGAGCTTTTCCTCTTCACACCTGCTCAATGCTGTTATGTAAAGGCAGATCAGGCTTTCAGAATGATTTACCTCCTTTGGGCAGAGGGCTCTTTGTGCAGCCATCCTGCTCCACATGTTGAAAATAGCGAAACAGGCGTTGGCAGAAATCTGGAGGGACGTTATCCAGTTCTAGGTAGGTCTTGAGAAAGAGACAGAAACCCGCTTCATCGACAATCTATGTGAAAGAAAAGAAAACGTACTGTCAGCAGTGGTGCCCCTATACATAGAGGTGCCCAGATTGGGCCACTGAAAATTGAATACTGATATACCGGTTACTTATTTTACAGTTAATATTACTAATTATCTGATGTGCATAGACTAATACTGCTGCAGTTCACGTTTTGAGTCCCACAACAGTTCCGTTTTCATGTGTTATGTATCTGTATGTGCAAAATGGCTGGTTGTCATTTTCCTCAAAAGGACAAATATACAGCTTTAATCTGAATGAGTACATTGATCCTAAAGAACAAAACATTTATGGGGAACAAGCTTACTCACACACACAGGCCTCCAAGGACTTTCTATATATTTGTAAGGGAAGGCCAGTGATTGTATCACGGAGGCCATGCCCTGCAGCTACCCCTTGGCGGTGTGACTGGTTGTCAGGAGACTCAGGGTCAAAACAATAATGTGTTTTTTATATAATGTATATAATGTAATGTATAATTTCTCAAGTAATTCCCAAATAATTTCAGAGAAAAAAAATGTTATATGGAACTAATTACAATAAAAAAGAGACAATGTTCAATTGATTTACTTCAGACTAATAAATTCTAGATAATGGCTAGTGCAACTGAGAGCAAAAAAATTCTAATTTCATCTACAATCAAGCAGACACCTTAAACATATATGTAGAATAAAATTTCCAATATTACATGATAGGTTTTAGCTGAAGATTTTCTTTTCAAGAAATTCCTGTTTTCTCTTTAATTAACACAAAAATAAATAGTTATTTTTAGAAAATTCCCACAAAACAAATTAGAAGAAATGGGAAATTACTACCACATGTATCATTGTCCAGAGAGGATCTGCTTCATGACTTACCTCTCCAGAGCTGTGCTGGGCCAGCCGACCCCCTGCCTGAAACTCCTTCATCGCATCTTTCACCTTCAAATTGCTTTCTGCAAAGAGGACATTGGTGACATTGGGGGAATTAACAAAAAGAAAAGGACATGAGAGGGGAATAAAATATAATGCCACTAACTTTTTCTGATATGAATCTGTGCTCTCTGTCTGTTCTGAACACGAGTGATGAAAACAAGAGAAATGTTCTGGAGTAAAAATGAGAGCAGAGAAGCTTAGTCCATCCTTTGTCTAGCTGCCATTTGTTCCACACTGTAATTACATGACTCCTGAGTGCTAAAACAGGAAACAAATGTGAGATGATCACTAATCGTGGACATGAACGTACTGTGTGTATCGCACAATAAATCCAGGATGTGCCGTCAGAGGTAAAACTCAGCGGTGCTTTTCTCGGGTCCGGAGAGGAGCCGGTGTAATTATCCTTTCATCCATTATCCAACAGTGCAAATTCTCCCTTCCCTCCCCAACACTAAAAGCCTACACACCCATTTCATTTCTTTCAAAGCCTCTGAGTGTACAGCAGGATATTTTTAGCCCCATACCACTTTTTGTTTCATGTCAACAGGTCTATCCAATTCTGTATTAGCTCAAAGTCCGACACAAAGCACGCAGTTATAGTTTGGAGTTTGTTACTCGTGTTTTATGGGTTGAGGCTGACTGATCCTCAGAGGATCTATCTGGAGCAATCTGAGGAACTTCGTCAGTCATTTATTTTATGACCGATGCTTGGTGACTACTGATCTCAAAGGAGAGCCTCTCACATTTTGAAGTAACTGGAAACAAAAGTAATTGATCCATCAGGTATAACAAAAGTCTGCACGCCCAAATCAGTCAGATAAATCTAGTCTCTCAGTTTCTATATATGTAGCACACAATAACTTGCACAGATGTTTCAGCGTGTTACTCCCCCTTACTCTCTTGTGTTGGACGTCTAAACTGAAGGAATAAGACTGCAGGAGTACTCTGACTGATTTCAGTGTGTGAGCTTGTCTTGTTCTTTTCGTTCTCAACTATAGTTACACTCTCTTTTTGACTTTGTTTTTCCTCTGCTGCCAAAGTCACAGTGTTGGAGGAAGAATTCAGATCAATTTACTTTAAGGGTAACATCAATATTTTTGACCTGGACCCTATTTTCCTGTTTTTGTGTCTATGTGACCAATGGGAACAACAATCTTTGAAACTGGTCCAATACTGAGTGAGAGTGCTGCAGTCAGCAGCTGCAAAACAGGATGTAAAGTTAACACTTGGGGCATGTTTCACCACAAATATGTCCACTAAAAATGCTTGTTTTTTCCACTGTCAGGCTCAGACTGTTACTCTAAGTGTCTGAAAACATTACAAAAAGGATCCCCATAATGATAGACCTTTTTGTCACAGAGTAAGATCCTTTGTGGTTATCCAGAAACAGACCCAAACCACTATCACCGCATCCACCAGACTCCATTTAAATAAACAGTAATTTCACCATCATAAAACACACTTCATTCAAAGTTAAATAATAAAATTCACAAAAGCTGTCTTGATTCATCTTTCCACTGTTTCAACAATCAACAACTCTGGTTGGGTTGAAATATACCCTTAAGTCACTCACTTAGATGTGTAAATATGCTGGTTTTATACACACTAAAATTACATTAAATGTAGTCTGGTGGGTTTGGCATTAGCAATTTTGAGGCCATTTCTGGTTTAACATGAAAGATCTTACTCTTTAACAAAAAGGTCTATATCTGTAGGGATCCTTTCCATCATTTTGTCACACACTTAGAATAATTATTTGAACCTGTCTGTGACAAACACAAGCACTTTTAGTGGACATAAACTGACAGTGCACAAATGCCCTGAGTGATTACACTGCAGCCAGTTTCACCGTTGCAGGCTCAATACTGGCCTCATATCAAAAACTGTTGTTTCCATTAGTCACTTAGAAATAAAACATGTGAAAAAAGGGTCCAAGTTAAAAAATACCAAAGTTTCCCTTTCCTTGGGGAGACGTAGCATACAGCTGGTGGTGCAGTAGCACAGCGGCTGTGGTTGTATGTACTGTCAGGTAGTTTAATTATAACAAAACATAATAGCATAATTTACAAAACATAATTTATAAACTGTTAATATGTCTTGTGTGCAAATAATCTTAATTTGAAAAGTAACTGGTAACTAAAGCTGTAATGTAATTGTAGTAAAGAAAAAAGTAAAATATTTCTTTTTTAACTGCACTTAAGTAGAAGTAGAAAGTGACATAAAAAGAAACGACTCAAGTACAAGAAGCACCCGGAAATGTAATTAAGTACAGTACTTAAGCACATGTACTTAGTTACATTCCACCGCTGCGTAAAACAAGTAAAAGTCCTGCATTCAAATATTAGTAAAATTACATAAATAGCAAAAATATACTTAAAAGTGCTTAAAGTAAAAGACCTGTGATGAATAATACAGTAAATTATTTAACTATTGTTACTGATGCATTGATCTGAAGTGATATTTAGTCATATGTTGCAGCTGGTCTTGCTGAAACAAGTTTCAGTTAAATTGTGTACAGTTAGGGGGGTTTAATCTGTAACAATGTCTACATGTTATGTATTTAAAATTTTAATCAGAAAAGTAACTCTTGGCTGTCGGGTTCATGTGGTGCAGTGAAAAGTACATTATGTCCCTCAGAAATGGAGCAGAGTAGTGTAAGGTAACATAAACTGGTAACACTTGAGTACAGTGCTTGAGTTACATTTCAAAATCATAGGTCTTTATTTACACATATGTAGTCATAAGCAGATATAAATGCAGTTGTATACAATCCTAAACACTCGACTCACTACTACTTCAACTTGCTGCCACTCCACAGTGAGGACTGACAGCGTCTCCAGCTGGTCTCTATGTTTAACATGCAGCACTGACATGCTGATAATATTAATAACTGTTGCAATGAAGTTAAGTGAGACGATGATACTTACCGTCCATGTAATGCTGCAGCTGGATAAAATCCACAGGAGTCAGAGACCCTTCTGTATCGTCAGACGAGGCCATGCTGATAAGGTGACTGAGCACAGAGAAAACAATGACAGAGCCGTCACAGAGATGACAGGGAGGAGGACAACACCAGGACCAAGTGCTAACCTCAAGAGAAGTTTTAAAGACAAGACAGTAGTCTGTCTTGTAATGTCACCCACTGTTTCAGCAGTGACTCACATGAACTGGTTTACCTCCATTCCTTGGATTGCATAGGCCAGTATACACTCCCCTCATTAGAGACAGTGATCCCCCATAGTGTCTGGTTTCAGATATTTAGACAGGCTTCTAACTGAGGAATCCCAGGAATCACTAGTAAAAACTAAAACTATCCTGCTGTGTCACACTCAGTAATTAAAGATATACTACCATGCAGATTTTAGTTGACACGCCTTCTTAAATATAGAAATGAGTCAAAGGTGTGTGACAAGATCTGACATGTTGAGGATTTACCCACACGGAGCAGCTATAAGTAATAACAATAACAGCACAACAGGCTGAATGTTGCTGAGTTTCAGCCTCCAATGAGTGATTATTAACTCACCAGCTGAAAAGAAAAATGAATTGAACACCAGCCTGTGGATGTATTGGCTGTGCTGTCACATGTGTCCACATATGCTCTCTGGACTCTTATCTCACAAAAATACTTTCTAACATTCACAATATAAATATTAATAGTCACAAATACTCAATGAAGAACAACCTTTCAAGAGAGGTGTCCACCTGACAGCATTATAACTGAAGCCAGGTACCTGTCTGACAGACAGACACGACTCTCTGCCTCACTGTGCTCTCGGAGCTGCTCAGGTGTCCACGCAGGAAGAGGACAGGACTCTTACCTTTGTCTGTCCTCAGACTTCAGCGGAAGTAAAGAGAAAAACTGTCCTGAACTCGGAGCTCCACAACACGGAACTTTAATATGTTGTTTGACGGGCAGCTGGTGCTTGTGGGTAATGTCAGTGACGGTATTAGCGGATATAAGGGATTAAGAATGGGCGGAGGAGGAGCTCCTACCGACATAATTACAGTTAGTGGCGCCGCCTCGCGCGTGTACGCTCACACTAACGCAGTGCCCGCGCACAAGCACGTGCACTTGTTTGATTTATTTTACCCTGCCAAACAAGTCAACACATTCCCAAAATACTGAAGCTTTAAGCCTCAAAGTCAGAGTGAGGACCAGGCTGTCCGGTTCCCAGCGTTAACAGGGCGTGAATGAGCAGATGTAGATGATTGAAATACTGAATGTGAAATCATGAAGTGACTCTGAAAGCTCATGCATGATTTTCTTATGGGTCTTTACAGAGGGCTCTTGCAGACTGAGCCTTAAAAGTACATGGTGTAATTTCACCAATTTACATTAATTGATTTTAAATAAAACAAAAGACAGTCAATAGATTTGTCTGACACTTTAGAAACTACCTATCAGGCCCGCAGACTCAGGCTCCATGTATTTGAGGCAGGCTGAAACTGTGAAGCAGATTAGATATGCTGCAGTGTGTAAATGCACTGAAGATAAAATCCCACAAACTGAAAGTGGATGAACGGTTGGCAGGTCAAAAGTCCTCTGATGAGACAGTAACACTGTCAGCAGGTACCATGCTCTACATACCTGTTTCCAACTCAAAGAGCAATAGAACATACAGTATGTACATGTGAAGACAGGGAAAAGGGGGTAAAACATTAATAATTGTTATAAGGGTTATAGCGGTTATAAGGATGCAGGGTCAGTGCAGACCGCTCATCTGGTCCCACTGCAATGGACAAATATATTGCATATATATCATTTCATTTCTATTTGTGCACTTATTCTTAACTTATTTTACTTTATGTCTATTTTAATACCACTGTGTTGTTGATGAGGGGAGCTGCGGCTGTTGTTTTTTATGAACTGCTGGACAGCTGAATTTCCCTTCAGGGAT
>JAPZEB010000012.1:23409662-23436487 GCA_029783705.1 Chaetodon striatus | reverse complement strand
CAGTGGCAGTGGTGTAAGGTAGTCACCATAGGCCCCAGTGCATACTTTTGTGACAGGTCCTTGTGCACACTGGTTACTAGTTAAAAGGTGTACACACACACCACCGGCAGCTGTTTGTAAAAAAGCTAAAGGAATCTACTTTTCCTCTTCTTGTTTCTCTCGTCCTTTCTACTTCCACCTTTATGTTTGACAGGTATGACTGCTTACTGGAGTTGCAGATGTGCTCAGCTTGTCAGTCTTGACAGATTTTGCACCTTAACTAGTCACTATATCATATCATTTTGTCACATGATCAAAGAGACATTTGACATTAGGCAACATCAACATACATGTTACCCAACAATCATAATTGCATACCTGTTTATGACAAAAATATCAACAAAAACAAATCATTAATTTATTTGAATAGTTTTACATATATAGTTTGTTTGTGGTTTTTCTAGTTCATGTAGAATAAGCATATAGTTAGCATATAATATATATAATTTTGTTATAAATGGCTCATATATGATGACTCATACACCAAAAGAAAAGAAAAGAAAAGAAAAGAAAAGAAAAGAAAAGAAAATAAAAGAAAAAGAAAATCATGATAGAGATGGGTTTCCGTCTTTAATGGCATACAGCCTACAGTAAATGGCACCATTTTTCATTTTATGTAAGCTCTTCTCTGAACACAGTAGTTCTAAGGTGGTAATCTGAATCATTTGCAAGGGCCTCACCCCACCCTACGGGCCCCAGTGCAGCTGCACTGCCTACACTGTCTATATTTACGCCATTGACCAGTGCTGTAGTGGTAGTTGATGAGGTGGGTATATCCACCAGGTAGATGCACGGATGTATAGTCTTCTATTTATTCCAATGACTTTTTGGCTGATAGGTGGGTATACTGTAAAGGGCCAGAAAAAGAGGTGGGAATACCCCATATGCCTGAGTATACCCTCCACTAAATCTGTCTTTAACATACTGTATTACTGTCTCACCGCCGAGGCAGCGGGCGGCGGTATCGGCCCTCAGACATACTTTAAAGCCGCAGTAAATGAGTAGTAGAAGAAGAAGCAGTCTACGCAGGTGTTTACGTTTTCCCACTTCCGTAGCTCCATAAAGCGGAATAACGTTTCTTATCTAACGTTAAATCCCCAAATTTGAGAAGAAACCATCGGTCATGTTTCTGATTTTTAACATAAGTATTAGAGATGCCTGACAGATAATTATTATTAAGTTGTGCTGCTGTCCACTATAGGCGCTGTATCGCGAGTTTTCCTCATCTTTCATCGCAGGCTAAGCTAAAGCTAAAGCTAGCGGTGTGTTAGCTGCGGGTCAGCGGCAGTGGACATAATTTAATAAACCGTCGCCTGATCCGCATTTTGTTCAGTGTTAATTTAGATATCAAACAAGGCAGTCATGGCCACTAGGCGTCTGACCGATGCCTTCTTGTTAATGCGGAACAATGCAATCCAAAACCGGCAGATATTGGCTGAGCAAGTGAGTACATACGACCCCCGTCTGAGTACACGTAGCAATGCTGCGGTGAGTGGTTGCATCGTTTTGACATTTTACTGTGTGTGTTTGCATATAGCCAGTCACTGAACTGTGGTAGCTAGATACAGTTGTGTGTTAGTAGCTGCTAGTCATTACTAGGGAGTATGTCTACGTCGGTAGTGTTTCACCTCAGGACCGATTGTTTAATGTGACTCAGTGGGGTGATGGAGGAGGATGAAGAGGGGCGTGCAGGCACATTCTTCAGCTCGTATTAGCTTAATATCTACAGTAAATGTAAACAATGGAAATAAATATTAGTTAGCATTTCTTAATTTCTGACATAACGTACGTTTCGTAGAATAAAATGTGTGGGGTTTTGTGAAAGTTAAAGCATGTTTTTAGTGTCCATAGAGTGCTTTTCACTAGTAAAGGGTCTGCTGTGGCCCCTACATAGTAATTTAATCTAGTCTAGATCAAATTGTGCCTGTAACCTGTAACTGATTGTTCCAATTTAGCTGGTGTTCTTCTGTACTACAAAAATGTGTGAAACAAACCAAGGCGAGGGGAATTGCTGTAGAAGGTTTCTGAAAACTGCAGCCCATCATTTAAAAATGCTGGTAAACCATTGGTTTATCTCCACTGGAGACTTTATTAAGATGACTTTACAATGACATTGATAAAGAAACTGTATTTAATTGTTATCAGTCACATCCGGTCAGATATCCAGTCTGCATGACTAGGCCAGTGTCAGGGCTGATACAGAGCCAGCTGATGGCATCAGTGCAAAAATGCCACCTTGTGACCACTATATGAAGATACTGTCATTATTTACCTGTGCACTGTCAAAAATCCATTGCCATTTCTAATACCACAAAGCACAAGGTAGTCCACAGATTCCTCCCACTCTTTTAGATGCTTGAGCACAGTTTACAGCTCTCCTGTGTTTACACTGGAGTTCACCGTATGTCTCCAGTAGAGGAGACCAGGTGCAGGGTACACAGCACAGCAAGCAGGTGCAGTGTGCGTGCGACCAGTCACACTCCATTGTAAACATTTTAACCAGTTATCTGCTCGCTAAAGTAGATTTATTTCTGCCAGCAGCCTGTACACCCAGAGGCACTGATGATGAATTGATATCCCATCAGTTAAGGGCGCATTTCCCAAAATATGGTGCTCATTATTTTTTCCTCTAATACTTTCTTTTCTCTGCTGTTCCTGATGGATTGAAGAGACTTTTAATGACACAAATAAATCAGCACAGCCAAACCTACAGAGTGGAGACCCTTTAAATGGTTGTGGCTCCTGGATGGACACTGTCTGATAGTGCATCCCTGTGTATGACACAGTGTAGTGTGTTGGGGTTTACCTCAGCAAGTAGGCTAGGAAACCAATAGTGATGCTGTGGCCTGGTGCTCCAGAGCTGAAAACATTTTGTGAACAGTGATTCATGCCCTGTGTTCAGCAGATGAATTGCTCATACACCATCTCCACTGAGAGCAAAAAACATCACCCATTTGTTGCTCTGTCATTCACCTGCATTTTTACTAGAGCTCCGTCAGTGGGTGATGCAGTTATTATGGACAAGCCCAGACTTTGGTTGTGGATAGCTAGACCTTCCTACCTCATGGATTGTTTGAAAACCCGTGGGATCCTGATTTTTAAATCAACAACGGCTTTCTAAGAAGTAAATCATAAAAAAAGTATGGTGAGGAAAAGTGAAAGATTAACTATTATGTTGATCCCATTATCTTCTTAACAAGATCTACTTGCACTCATTCATAAAACCTCCTTCAACTCCTTGCTAGTGGAAAAGGCAGCTGATAACGTTACAGGACTAGTGAAAAAGAAATATATCTCTGCCCTGTTTGAGAGTAATTTTGGTCTAATACCAATAAGAAAGCAGCCAACACGGATGAAGCTGAGTGCAGTTGCACATCATGTCCATTCAGCCCACTAATTGTTGGTTTCCGACATGACAACGAGTGTCATCAGATCCTCTTATAAGAATTTCAGAAGGGCACTTATTTCTAATATACTGTATTCATTGTTCTATGGGCCATCAGTATTTAAATCCAGCAAGACTTGTCTAAGAAGGCTTATTGCATATTAAACACATGCACAGCATTGTAGGCTAGACAATGACATGTCCACACAAACATACATATTTTACACAAATTATGTCATACACCATGTACCTCCTGTGAAATGTCACAAAGGTATGAAATATAGATAACACCCAAGCGTAGTTATAAGCACAGTGTGTTATGTAGTTCAAATGGAGAAGTCAAATTGTTTAGATGAAGAATTTAGTTTTTAGTCTTATATCTCACCTGTCTTGCATGGTATATGTTTAGTGTATGTTTGGTCTCATTGTCCTTTTATCAGACTTCATCCATATATGTTTAAATTGTGTTGATAGAAATGTCTCTGTTCTGTCCACCAATGTCTAAAAGATGATGTTGGCACATTTATTGGTAGTAAAAGTCAGTCTAATTGAAAAGTAATTACCAGCTACAAAGTGAAAGCTGAAAAAATATCTAGCACAGGCGTTTTTTTTCCTTGAAGTCACTTTGTTGTTCAGCAGTTAGTAGTTTAATTTCATTTTACCGTGGTGAAATTAAGGCTGGGTAGTATGTCTATCATATCAATATCATGATATGAGACTTGTTGTCTTAGATTATGGATACTGTGACATGGTAAGTGATGTCTTTCCTGGTGAAGGTTGCATGAAAGTGATATCATTTTCTGAACTTACCAGACTGTTCTAGCTGTTTTATTATTTGCCTTTACCCACTTAGTCATCATATCCACATATCTCATTGTGTAAATATTTTGTGAAAGCTCCAAAACTCAATCCTATATTACTGTTACAGTATCGATATCGAGGTATTTGACCAAAAATGTTGTGATATTTAATTTTCTCCACATCGCCCAGCCCTAAGTGCGGTTATGATGTACATATGTGTCCTCAGGCTGAAATATATTTGCACTGACTAGAAGGCAATGACTCAACTAAAACTACTTTGTTTGCCTTTAGAAGATGCACATTCAGCTCGCTGAAGCTGCTGTACACTCAGGTTTTAAAATAACTGACTTTGCCAGAAGGCAGCAGGGCCTTTGTCAGTTCAAACAAGATAGACACATTAAAGACATAATTATACAAAACAAGGCACAGAGACTTTGAATTTTCTGTTTCATATTAACTTTCTGCTCAGTTTACATTGTCTTTAAAATGTCCTTTCTTTCTGTAGATCTCAGCCATCTTAGTTGATCTTGAAGCTTTTCTCTCTCTTTATTCTTACCGTTTCCTACATTTAAAGATTTGTTTAAAGTGGAATTATTGTGAAACTAGTGTCAGGATAAGTATGATATATTGTTTGCATTCACACTCTAGTCTTACACTTTTGCACATACACACAAAAACTCAGGACAAATGATTAGATATCATCTCAGCAGCCAGACCTTTTGTTCGTCTGCTGTACAGTAATTATTATTCTCATTTCAAATTAATTAGTCCTTCAGGCGAGTGGATGCTGAAACATTTTTTAGTATTCACTACTGATTTTTTTTCGGGGCTCACTTTTTGTTACTTCTGTCTTTCTCTCCTTTTCCTTGATCTCTATTGGATGGGACCAATCTGCTATCTGCCAATCACATTAGGAGCTTGATGAGGTACTGTTGTTTCCCTTCATGGTATAATAACTAAAGATGCATTAAACGCTACACACCATCAACATGCTGAATTCCTATATAAAATGTTGTACTAGAATAATTTGTTTTTTTGTGTGTGTGTTTTTAAGTTGGCTGATGATCGAATGGCTCTGGTGTCCGGAATTAGTCTGGATCCTGAAGCGGCCATTGGAGTCACCAAGAAACTTCCCCCCAAATGGATAGAGGGGGTCGATGAGGTGAGACAAACGCTTAGATTGTAACAAAAATGTAGAGACCTGTATGTGAAAGGCTAACCCATACAAATACAGTGTCCCTGTTTAGAGGACTGAGAGCTCACAGATGCATCTGTTTGGAATCCTGAGATCCTAAACTTGTGAAATCTTCTGTATGAGCCCTATAATTTGTGTACAAAGTAACGCCTCGTGGCTTTTAACCATACCTTTCAGATCCAGTATGAAATCACACGTATTCGGCAGAAGATGAAGGATCTGGCCTTACTTCATGACAAGCATATGAATCGGCCCACACTTGATGACAGTAGTGAGGAGGAGCACGCCATAGAAATCACTACTCAAGAGATTACACAGGTACAGTAATTTACCAGTGTAGTAATAGAGATAAGACTTATTTGCGTGATAAAAAATAATGTTCTAAAGCTTTTTTTCTATCAGTAACACTGTCTGAAATTTCTAGCATGTTTCTGCTGAAGCACAAAGTCATAAGAGTACAACATAGTATTGATTAGCTACCCTCTGATTGTGTTAGGGAGTTGATATGAACACATCCAATGATATTTCAGGTTGAATTGTTTGAAAAGAGATTAGTTTCTGCTTCCTCACTACTTTTGTGTTCATTGTAGATGTTTCATCGATGCCAGCGAGCTGTGACAGGTCTGCAGTCTCGTTGTGGCCACTGCACCGAGCAGGAGGAGAGGCTATTGAGAAACGTGGTCTCATCCCTGGCACAGAGCCTGCAGGAGCTATCCACCAATTTCAGGCACACACAGTCCGGGTACCTTAAACGTAAGAACCACGTTAAAGCTTGAATTGGTCTTCCTGCACTTTCATTCCTCATTGTTTCTGCTTCTCACACATAGGCACCATTATCAAGGATACGTCATGTCTTTGTTTTATATATAGTGTTTGTTTTTCATCCCATCCAAGCATTACATCATTGGTTTATATTCCAGGTATGAAGAATCGTGAGGAGAGATCAAAGCACTTTTTTGACTCTGGACCCCTAATGGAAGAGGATGAAGATTTAGCTGTATATGACAAGGTGACCGGCTTTATAAATTTTATCAAAGGGAAACTTTGCCGATTTCTCAACCAGCTCTGTATCATTGCAGTATGTGCAGATGAACAGGGGATTGGCTTACATCCAAGCTGTGAGTGCCTGGATCTCCCGCATTTCACATCACCCAGTGCACTTTCACCAGTGGATGGGCAGGGAGCTCTGGGCATTCCTGGCACGGGGATTAATCAAATACCCTTTATTGGCACACACTACACACAGTTTGATGATGCAGAGTTGGGTGAAAATCTGTTTCCCTTTAAGCACCATTGAAAAGTTCCACGACCATTTTCTTTGGTTTAGGTGTCCTGGATAGCTTACAATGAATGAGTTAATAGGAGATTTAAAACCAAAAAAAAAAAAGAAAATGAAAAACCAGGCACACTCATTTATCAATCCAGGTCCCACAATGTTATGCAAATTTAAAGTTAGCATTTGTACATGTCATATTTTTCACATCAGTTTTGTCACTTTTTATTAATCCAGCAAAATGACAGGAAATTGAATAAAGATATATGTTTTATAGAATAAAACCAATGACATATTCATCTACATCTACTCTTAAACCAGTGAAAATCACATCAGATGACCAACTTTACAAGTATAATTAAGCCATTTTAAAATATGTTTAATTGTATTCAAATTTTCAAGACCTATTTATGAGATTTTTGAGATGAGTCTTAAAAAGTAATAATACCAACAGCAACTGTTATCATTATTATTATCTAGTCATTATTGTAGAAATCCATTCTAAAGATGAAACTAAGATGGATTAAAGCAATACTACCTATATACTTTGGACATGCAACACTGAAAAGGTTTTTATTGCAACTTTGAGGGAAACATTAGCACACAGATTGACATCGTCTTGCCTTTGTCAAATCTACTGAGTGACATACTGAATTAAATCCAGCATTCATCTTGTTTTTCTTTTCAATTTTGACATAAAAAAATGTTCTAAATAGTGTCTGTAAAGGCTGTTGCTACACGTGTTGTTGCATTTGGAGAAATGATTGTACTATAAAATCACCTAATTCGTTCTTGTTGTTTGTTTCAGGGGTTCACAGATGATCAGCTGATGCTGGTGGAACAGAACACAATCATGGTGGAAGAACGAGAGAGGGAGATCCGACAAATAGTGCAGTCCATCTCAGATCTGAATGAGATATTCCGGGACTTGGCTGGAATGGTGGTGGAACAGGTATTTGAAGCCGCCATGACACGCTTACACACACAATTAATTAGTAGACTTAAAGGGATAGTTAACATTTTTTGAAGTGAAGTTGTATGAGGTACTTACCTATACGGAAGCTAAGTAATGAACTGCTGTGGACGGGGGCAGCAGCAAAACATATTTAAGCCACCTAAAAAAAAGAAATATCAGTTTAAGTGTACGCTATCTTTAGAATATTTTCACCGCTTTACCTTGCACATTTTGCTGCTGCCCCCATCCAAAGCAGAACATTGCTTAGCTTCTGTGGTGTTACTCCTGTTTGTTTCTCCAAACTGGGGGCATACCAGCTGCCATATACTACAGGTGATACACTGAGTATGGATAAGTACCTCTCAGCCCTAATTCACAAGATCCAGACTATCCCTTTTAATTCATAATCATGGCACAAGTCCAGTGACTGAGGTCCCAGTGAAAGACATTCCTGTCCTCCATGTTCACGTCTGGGGTTATCAGTGACTTACTCTAATGACTTTCAAAAATGTAAAGCATCATGACATGCTGACGTTTCATATTTCATACTTGTATCAAGAAAGCTTGAATGATAATGTTTATGTCAGTGTCAGTGCTACACCAAACTGTTAACAACACTGCCTTTGTTTAAAGTAAAGAATCAACAACTAAAATACTTTTCCTCTGATAACAAATCCCTCTTCTGTTCCCTGCAGGGCACCGTTCTCGACAGAATTGACTTTAATGTGGAGCAAGCTTGTGTGAAAACAGAAGATGGTCTGAAACAGTTACAAAAGGTAAAAGCAAAATACTCATGTCTTAAAGCACATTGTAACTTTTTTTGATCGGGTGACCTTTTATTTTTATCACAAATTTACTATTCAGATTGCTCTTAATTCAACATTTATTTCCTAATCGGTAATAATTTTGTTTGATAATTAATACTTAAGCTTTGAAACTAATAATGAATGTTAAGAACCGGAAGGAAAACAAAAAGGGAACTATTAGCAAGGATACAATTATGATATAATTTACCATATTTATTATAAACAGGCTTCACAAACTCAGTTTGTTGCATGACGAGACAGATTGTTTGGCCTTGATTCATTAAATTGAAATCAAGTGATGCACAGTGTCTGACACTGATTTATTTTCTTTGCAGGCGGAACAGTATCAGAAGAAAAACAGAAAGATGCTGGTCATTTTGATCCTCTTTGTCATAGTCATGGTTCTAATTATTATTCTTTTTGGAACAAAGTTTTAATTATGCATTCCTCTGGCTTTTGTTTTCTGTGTGGGTGTTTGTTGTGCATCTGTGTGGACTTGGACTTGGTCTTGGTTCTACTCAAAACAAAGCTGACTGCCTTTCATACCCATCAGGAAACTTCAAGAAGAATTCCTCGTCCCTCTGCAGGTGCACTTTGGGCTGTCTGGAGATATTTTGTCGTTGATTTTAATGAAAGAAACAATCAACAATCTGTTTGAGTCGTGGCTATTCTATCAAGTGACTTGTACCCAAATCGCCAAGACTGTGTGACGGAGGTTTGTCAAACCCGAATACGTTGACATACGATATGTGTCTTAACAAATGAGAACACTTTGTGGTGTATAAAAATGGACTACTAATGTTTAAATGCTGAAGCAGAGCGTTCTCTGCTTCAACTCAAAGCACGAATTGTGATGTTTATTGTGACAATGCATCATTTCTGTCCAGTTTCATAGCAAACATGTAAATTCTGTGTGGAAGATGTGACAAGAACGAATGTTTGTAAAAGAGAAACAAGCATTAGATCTCATTTCACTGCAAATTTATTTTCATTCCAACAGTACATTTAAGTCCCAGCTCAGTATTTTACCTTGAAAGACTAAAAAAATTGTAGAAGGACAGTACCAGATGTGATTAGATTAGTCATTCAGTACCAAAAATATTCCTTTGGTTTAAGGACCACCTGTTTTTTTTTGTTTTGTTTTTTATCCCTTCACTTCCAAATTGAACAACTATACTGAGATCTGTTGGCCTGAGGAGGACGTAGTCAGCCATGAGCTTCCTCCAACTCATCCTGTAATTTTAAAATCATCTGTGTGTCACACCTGCTGCACTTTTCATGAAGTGCTCATTTTACAACAGTTAATTGTTTATGTTTTCAATGGTCCTTGCTTAAAGTGCTACCTTTTTTAAACTCTTGCAGTTTGCACATACTGGGGCCTGAGGGGAAGGCCAACTTTTATTCCTAGGATGGTAACAGCATGACCCACCCTACTCTCCCTCTGACTGGCTAGTACTGGTTCCCCTTGTTGGTTGGTTTGCTTGGGTTGAGGAATGTTGAGTGAGATGGCTTAGGGTAACAACATCAGGGTGGAGTAAGACGGAGTAGAGCAGGTCGTGCCTTTACCATCCTAGGAAAAGAAGAACTTGCGAGGGGGAGGGTGGTTGTGTTATGGATGTAATACTACTGTCATCTGTATGATGAAAAAATTATTTATTTTTTAATAACTTCAAATAATCAAGAGTTTCAGAGGTGTTCTGTCTCGGACAGAATTACTGTATACTGAGTAAAGTGTATCTGTAGTAAACCCAACAGTTATTGTCCACTCCACTGAGAAAACTGTGATGTAGTCCAACACAAGCAGACATATGAAGACAGCATTATGATTTCTTTTCTTTCCAGATCGGACACATTACATTTTAGTTGGCTGTGTTGGAATTTCTTTACATGTTCTTGTGTTCTATAAAGACTGACAAGCGGAAATGATGAAGAGCTTTATTTAACATATCTGTACTCAGCTCTACACTTTATACACCTGTCAAATCATCTTTGTCATTGATGTGAAGTTATGTGTGAAAAATGGTTGTCCTAGTGGTACTCTACTTAAGTTTTGTTTCCAAACAAAACAGGTGAGGAGACAGCAACTTTTTTAATAAACCTGGAACATGATGGTGTTCAGTGTGTTTTGAATTACAGCACTGATGCATAGGTGCAGCCTGAACAATCCATTATAAATTATAGCAACTATTTTGATAACTGAATAATCATGTAGATCACTTTTTAAAGCAAAAATGCCCAGAAAGTAAATACGCTTCAGTTTTCAACTTCTGGTTTGGACAAAACAAGCAATTTGAGGACTGCATATATACAGTTTCAATGTTTATTCACCAAATGATTTATCAAGAAAACAATTGGCAGACTGATAAAGAAAATTAAGGTTAGATGCAGGCCTGCTCATAAGTGACTACATGAGATCATGTGTTATTTTTGAAAGCAGACACTTGTCTCACTTATAACCCTGGCAATGGATTTAAAGAGAAAATCTTGTTTGTTTTGCAATGCTAAAATTGAGGGGGGTTACTGTTGTTGTGATGTCACTGATTTGAAGGTAGGAAGCGCATGACGTCATAGTAATAGTATAGTGCCTATGTCCCAAGGTTCATGGTGGGTTGTTTGTAGTTTTTGCGCTCAAATATCATCAACAATATGGGATTTACAAAGTTAAAGTATTAATGTAATTAAAGCATTATAGTACTCTACATATCCAAGTATTTCCAGGTTACATAAGACTGAACTACTGTTAAAGAGCGTAGTGCAAGGTGCTCCTTTAGAAAATCATTACTGTCATCTGATAGGTCCCCTAACCCGGAAGTCATGTGTGTTTTGTGACATTTCAAATTAAAAGCCTTGTATAAACCCTCGTTGACAATACTGAGATAGATGTCACTAAACAACACCCTGTCTCTGTAAATAAAGTAGTAACACATTCTAAGAAAAAATGTATATGGGCAGTATAATTCACGGCTTCGTTTCTCTTTAGGCTGAATATTTCAAAGTCGAAACACAGCCCAGCTAACTCAGCTGTCAACACTTGTTGGCTAGCTAGCTAACTTAAAACAGATAAACTTATAGAAAGCTAACCGCCTGATAAAAGCGACGAAAATAGCTTCTCAGTCTCTACAAATTTCGTGACGACCTCGCATAAGCTTTCTTCATTCCTCATATTACTTGTCTGCTTTTAGCTGATTGAGATGAGCTACCTTGGCTAATGCTAATGTTGCTTCACCGTCTGATTGGTGTCGGTGCTCGTGCTCGTTAGCGGACTTTACAACAAGTGAACCGGCTTTATTAACCAACCAAACCATGACTTGTGCAGGAGATGAAGACGACCCGTTCCCTGTTGACGACTGTCTGTTTGCGGACACATTTTCTCAAGACACCGTGTACACTTTGGTTGGCCAGGAGCTGAGGATAAGACAGGTGTTCGGTGCCAACCTCGGCGTGGCTGCCCCGGTGTGGGAAGCTGTAAGAGACCGCTTGTGTCGACGTTATGAAAATATACCTGCTAAATAAGTGTGCGCTTTGTCTAACGATAAGGGTGTGTGTTCACAGGCGTTAAACTTGTGTCGTTACTTGGAGGAGCAGGCGGTGGAGCTGAGAGGGAAGCGCATCATAGAGCTGGGAGCAGGGACTGGTGTGGTTGGTATCTTGGCAGCACGCCTCGGTATGTTGTTACCTTTCATTTTGTCTGCACTGCGGAGGAATACATTCACGTTAATGATTATGAGTGGCAGTATACGCTCCTGAAACTCTCCTGGCTGTTTACATATGTAGAAAGTTATTTTCTTATACCAGACTCTTTGCTTATCTATTGGAGAGTTCCTTCATTTGGCTCATTAACTGTTAACTCTCATGTTCAACCACATTTCAGTCTACAGATATGCAACTCACAGTTGTTTCCACCAGAGGCACTGCAAACATCCTGCAGCTGCCACAGCAGCTCAGTGTCAGTGTCAGCCTACCACTGTCACTCATTCAGCATTGTCAAAACATCCTGAGGATTTTTTTTTTATCTATGTACAGTATCTGAATGTGTCCCATGTGGTGCATTGTAAGATATAACTGCAGTGTGTAACACATCTTGAATTGAGAGTTTAATTGACAATACATTCAAATCCAATTTTCCAGGAGCAGACGTGACCCTCACAGACCTTCCTTTGGCTCTCCCACAACTTCAGACCAACGTCTCTGCGAACATGCCATCTGATGGTTGGCCTTCTACCCCTCCCACCGTCCTCCCTCTGTCCTGGGGTGAGGACCACATGAACTTCCCTTCTGACTGGGATCTGGTTCTCTGTGCAGATATAATTTACCTCCCAGAGACTTACCCTCTGCTGGTGGAGACACTAGCTCATTTGTGCATGAACGGAGCAGTGGTGTATCTCTCATCCAAAATGCGAGAGGAGCACGAGACTCCAGGTTTCTATGAAGTATTTCTACCAAGCAGATTTAATGTGGAGCTCGTGCACCGTGATGACAGTCAAAACAATAATATCTACAGGGCATCTCTGAGGAAAGACCAGTGACAGCAGGGGCAACCTGCTTGGACTTGGATTAGTTACTGTACTGGGACCAGTCATGACTCTGGTTTCTTGGGTGCCTTTTTAAAAAATTTAAACCAAACTAAAAACAGTGAAAGCATTGTTGTGCAAAATGTATATCTGTCAGAAACAACAGCTCCTTGTTGTTTTCAGATAATCTAATGTTGATGTCAACCTTCTATCAAGTGACTAATTTCACTCAAAAGTACTTAGTTTCAGCTGATGTTTTTTATCTAAGCTGCAATTTTGTGTTTTATAAAGCAACTGCAAGTTGTTATATTTATTTATATACCCTCATAAACCCAAAAGAGAGCTTGCTCCTAATGGCGTTTCTTTGTACTGACAAATCTTCAATTAATTAATCTGTTGTAATTCTAAAGACATTTAATGTATGCGCTAAATTTAATGTCAGAAATCAGGTCAGAGTTGAGTTTACATGGTCTTTTGACCAAATAGTGGAATGTTGTCGAATAACTACTTTTATTTACTTAGTTGAATATTGGTTTGTTCAAAGAAGTGGTCATTTTATTTATATATTTATACAGCTATTTATACAGTCACTTAAAAACCTGTAATATCTATAAATATATCACTTGTTGCTTGTTACAAAATAATCACATCTTGTCTTTTTCTCGCATTTTTGGGCCCTCTGTATCACCTCACACAATATACATATCCAAAATTAGAGGTTTAATGGAACTGATTACATATGGTAGCCTTAAAACTTTTAAATTTTCACCAGCATTATAGCACAAGTTGCGAGCACACATTATTTTATAGTTTGAAAACAATCATCAAACATGTTCAAGTTCTCTTTGTGATTTTATAGAACCAGCTTTATGTTTTGTTACTGACGTGAATGTCAGAGTGACTTGGTTCTCAGCCTCTCATGTCTTGTCATGACTTGTTTTCATTTTCACAGAGATCAACTCTGCCGTTACAGTTTCAGCCTGCGGTGCAGGTTTCCATATCGTCACGTGACTGGAAAATTCAGGTTTTTTTAATTTCTCCGTTTTTCCATGTTGTCATCGCCATGCACAATGACAGTGACGACAATCTCAGGCAACTTCTGCCCTACTTCTCACATTTCTTTTCCACATGACTGATCGTCCCCTCTATTACAACACTTGACCATCCTACCAGGTTAATTTATCACTACAGGTAACTCAGTGGCCTGTTTGGTTTCTGCAAGGGTGTTAAGGATGTTACAAACAGAGCTGAGCTGTGTTGCCTCTACATTATACTGATAACAAGTCACATTGAGCAAAACTGAAAATCAAGTTTCTCAATAAGCTCTTTACAATAAGTGACTGAGTCCTACATGAATACTTCACTTTGTGCTAAAGTTATAACAGTTTGGTTTATTTTATGAGACATGTTTATACGAGTTTCTGTCTGTGGTCCTCTGACTAGTTTGAAGTAGGCGGGGCTCTTTTGGTTCCTGCATGCACCAATCAGGGTTAAGCCACATTTAGATTAAAATCGGATGACATCTTTGGGATCGTTTGCTTTTGTTGCTGTAGGCCACCACCCATCAAGTCTGATCCAGCCACACCCACACAGTCCTGATGAAGCAGATTCATTGAGTTTGAGTGTTAAACTTAATAAATAATGCCCAAGGATGTTTTTTTGTTGCTCATTTGGTGCAGAATATTTAATCTTATAATAAAATACTTTTCAGTTGCTTTAAATTAAATGAACACCAGTCATCACTCCACACAAGGTGATGGAGTCATTTAGTAAACATCTTCATCATGATCATATCTGAGTCAAAACTTTTATCTATGAGCAGCACTGAAGCTCAGAAAGATGCAAGAACTGATCCTTTTTTGGTAATAATGCATACTTTAGTGTAGTTGGCGTCATACTGTAATTGTGAATAATCTGTCTTCAGTGCAGTTTTACATCAGCTCTAAAAAACTGGGTCCAGTATATCAAAATATAATTCTCAAACTTCTACCACATGGATTTTGTTCTCACCTGAAATCCCAGTAATAATAACGCAGGACTCAACTGAATATGGAGACATTTCCCTTTTGGTGAATAGGTTGTTCATTCCCAATACAATTTTGTTTTTATTGAGATTTATAAAACCCAAAACAGAGTTCATCCCATCCCCAACTATTCTGTCAACATCAACAGATTGCCTGCCTCCCTGCAGCCTGCTGTCTGTACGTACTTCATCCCCTCTCTCCTGCTCTCTGCTGATGTACAGACTTTCTGTTCAGAGAAGGAAAGCCTGTTTGTTACGCTGGAGAGTTTCAAAGAAAGGGAGACAACCCGTCCGCTGCCCGTCTCTCCCTCTGCTACAATTCAGCCGACAAAACAACAGATCCCTATCTACCATGCAGAGTCTGCTCGCCATCACGCCCAACACCTCCCACGCGAGTGTCATGCAAAGTGCACATCGCTGATTTTGTTGTCACTCACGATTATTTGGGCAAAGTTATGAAAACTGTGTATTGAAGAAGTGGCTGTGTGGACCAGGGTGCCATTTGAGCTGATAGGAAACCATCCAATTAAAAAAACATTATAGTTGAAACATACATTTTCCACTTAAAGAGGATTCTTAGTATTTAAAGTATAATCTTAATTATCAGTCTTTCTGGAAAGTAGTACATGCAGCTGTGTGAGCAGTGATTTACTTGTAATTACGGTTCTAGTAATCCTAATAATCAGCCTGACAGCAAAATTACCATTAATCCCAATACAATGATGTCAAAGAGCCTTTTTCACCTGCAGCAAGTGTATGCATAAAAGTCTGTTGGCAACCACATGAGAGTTGTTTTTATCTAAAAACCTGATTAAAAAATTCCTCAGTGATATTTGAACAGGGCATGTTGGCTGGATGAGAGGAGGATGGGCTACAGTGACAGAGGAGTGTGTGTGTGTTTGTGTGTGTGTGTGTGTGTGTAGGTGTGCGTGTATGTGTGTGGAGTGGGAGGGGGACTAAAAACCACCGTCCTTTTAAAACAAGTTGTCCTGTTTGGACTTCATTAGACCTCATATCACTTCATGAGCAGCACGGACAATAATCTGATAACAGCAATTACAGGTACGTGTTGTACTTGTGAACTGATCTCTCCAATTATATAACAGCATCTACACTGCAGATTAGACTTTGTTTTTCATGTTAGTTTTTGATTTAGAAATCACGTGTCAGAATATTAAAATGCTAATATTGGTGTTTTTAAATCTTTAGATTTTAGGCATTTTTAGGACATTCTGAATAGTTAAATATATGATCCTTGTTTCCATATTTCAGATCTGTGTATTAGACCAAAAGATGGAGTTCTGGCCTGAGAATCAGGGACAGACGCCGCTATACTCCAAATTTGGTACTGTTCCTGGGAGAAATTGTTCACATAAGTGAGTGCTACGATTACTTTTTCAATCAGTGTTATCATTAGAGGATAGAGTTTGTTGCCATTTTTCTGTTTGACAAACTTAAAATTTAATTTGTACTTTACTTGACTAACTTAAACACTGACTGCACAGTAGTGTTAATATGTATCGAATGCTGTTCTGCATTGCTGTGATGAGAAACTGCACAGTTTTTAGCAACACATTACTTTCACTTGTTGGATATCAGCATTGGACTGTAATGATAAAGTGATAACAGAAGGAGTCACGTGTCATTGGGAAATCTTTCTAAAACATGTCAAGAAATTAGAAGTGTTGTGAAAAATGGCTTTTGCTGAAATTATCAGAATTTACTGACACATTTTCCACCATTTCACCCACAGCTACCATGACAGACATCAGGTACCCCATTATCCACTGTACTATGGTGAGCAGCAGGATCAAGGCAGGGAGTCCAGCTACTGGACTGTACCAGGATCAAGAACAGGAGGGGCTCCGCAGGAGTACACTAACTGGACGGACCACGAGCTGACCGCTCCTTCTTCTTCTCACTTCCCTTTTATTCTGGACCGTCACGCTCAGCAGCATCAGGACCTGGGAGACTATCAGCTGCATGAAGCCAGAGACAGAGAGTGGACAGCAGCTCAGCGAGCGGCGAGGGAATATGAGAGAGGATTTCTAAGGGAAGGATGGCAGAGGAGGTGGGAGCCATGTGGTCCTGTCCGCTACAACAGAGAAGTTTCTGCTAAGAGGAGCGACAGCAGCTATCGAGAGCTGGAGGCTTGGGCAGCTCGATACAGCCACTCACTTCCAAGGAGGAGACGTATAGAGGCAGAATTGAGGGGTGCCTCTCAGGGGCTGTTGGAGAGTAGCAGGGCTCCAGAGAGGGACAGCAGGAGCGGGACAGATCCTCGAGTGGCAGCGCTGCAACAAGTCAGACAATCTGCAAGCATCAGAGAGTCAGGACTGTGGGAGAGAGGGGGCAGACAGCAAGCTCCAACCTATTATCCATCACAAACTCCTGCCACCGACACAAGCCACATGTTGGACATGAAAGAAAAGACCGGCTACCAGCGGAGGATGTTCAGCCAACCTCCTGGCTATATTGCTCCTCCTCCCTATGACAGCCCACATAAAGGTTCACCCCTATTGCAACACTGTGACACCAGTTGGGAACAGGAAGGTAAGAGACAAGGCCACTGGTCACAGCCCGCACTCAGAAAGCAGGATGTCTCTGTAGATCTGAAGGATCACAGAAAAGAAGTGAAAGAGGAGGTTACAAAACCAGATGTGAATCAAAAAAGCTTCACAGAGCTTGAAGGACTAAAGCAGCGACGTCAGGAAACAGATGCGTCACTGGCAAGCAGTCCTTTGAGTATCCAGGACGCACAAATACAGCATGAGAGTTTGTTGTCTCTGCAACAGCCCCAAGTGTTACAAGCAGTTGAGAATAAAAAGATAAATGAGGAACCAACCTCAAAAGTGATTGAAGGAAGGAAATTCAGACTGAACAAAAAGGCAGGTGGGATGACCATATTCTGCTTGGTGTCTCGAATAGCAGGCACCACAGAAAGCCCATCTTTGCCACTTTGTACGTTGCAAACAAACATTCAAAACACAGAATCAGGAAGCGTTTCTAAAGGTCAGACAGAAAGTAGTGGCATTAATCAAACACACAAACTTGCAGATGAGGTAGACTTCAGAGCGCCAACACTCACAGAGCATTCAAATATTGCTGATGCTAAAAATGTCAAAGCCAAACAGAAGGAGACACCAACCTGCGTAGAAAGTGAGACACTTGAGGATAATCTATCAAACAAAGCAGACGTTATTTCCCCAGAAAAAGCAAGCACAAATGATGCTGATTCTACAACTGAGAGACCAGTTGCTCAGTCAGTGCAGCCCGTGTCAGTCAAATATCCTTTGTGGAGGGAGCCTAGTATCACAAGCAGGGTTGAAGCTGAGAGTTCATCCACATGTTCGAAGGCAAACAGCAAGGAAGGAGAATCAGATGTTCTGGACCCTGGTAAAGTTCAACCGATTGATGTTGAAGTTAGGAGACTGGACATCAAGACAGACACAGAATCTGAGGACAGTAAGGGTCTACTGGTTATCGACACAACCTGTGTCGTTGTTAAAATGGAGCTGATTCCATCACCCAAGAAAGAGCATGTTCACTATTTACACACCGAACATGAACTTGAATCAACTGACTCTCCTGAGTTAGTCCAATCAAACAGTCAGATTAATCAGGATGTGACAACTGACCAAAACACAGAAGTAAACCCCTTCCACATAGAAGAAATTCCAGAGACCGAACTAGACTCAGATCTTACAGAGAAAAAGGCACCCGAGGAAGAAAGTGACCTCTCTTCCCTTTGCATGTCCTCATCTCCAATTTCTGAAAGGGAAACGTTGGAGGAGCGTGCTGAAAGGATCCTAGGTATCCCTCTGCACGACTGCATTACTGAGCAACAACCTGAAGATGCAGCAACACTTATTGACTCGTGTGTGGAGGACCAGGAGGTTGAACCCTCACAAATGAAAGATAACAACATTGATGATGCAGATGAACAGATCCTAGAGGACACAAGAGAAGAGGGACAGACACAGAGTCAGTTAGAGGTTGACCAAACTGATGAGTGTTTACAAGAGAATGATGATGCCAAAGATCAGACAGCAGATGGAGGCAGTGGGGATTTTGCAGGACTTCAGGATCAGGTGTCTGAAGAGCATAACACTGAGTCCCAACTCAAAACTGACATCAAACCTTCCCTTGAAAATGAAATGACTGAGCATCATCTGCTTAGCCTTGCAAGTGAAGAGGGGACAACTGAACAAGAAGAAAACGATATTGCCTCTCAGTGTCACAGTCCAACCACCAACCTCTCAAATTCTTCCCTTTTACCCAACCCAGACTGTGAAGAACCAAACCCTGCTCTTTCTCTCATGCTGTCGTCCTCCGATCTTACACCTCTCATGCATATAACAGAATCAAACATTGAGGAAGGCCCTGATCCTGAGCTGTTTGCCCTCAGTTGCACAGAAAACCTAGCTCCTCACCCTGAAACCTCATCTCTGCCTCACACTCCATCACCTCCTCCCCTTGGATTCACTGACTCCACTCCCCATACAGACAATTCCCCAAGCCCTTCTCCTCTTGCTTTAACTGATCAAACTGTAGAAACAGTGTCCGGCATTGAGGACCAGGATGAAGAAGGTGAAACATCACAGCTAACTGACAATGAGATCAGTGACCCCCTTGAGGACCTTACCAAAGACATGACAGAGGAGCTAGTGTCAGAGCAACAATATGAAAGTGGCCAACCAGATGATGATGCTTGTGTGAAAGAGTGCAATGTCACTGATGAGCAACAAACCCAAGAAGCTGATAAGGATCCTACAGATCATATTTTGGAACAGACACTTGAGATACCTGAGGAGAATGCCACAGGGGTCGAGATTTTGCAGCAACAACTTGAATGTGTCCAGGCAGAGGACGTTGCTTGTGTAAAAAAGAGTTATATGACTGAAGATGAGCTACTAAAAGAAGTCAGTGAGGATCCTACATGTCAAGAAAATGCAACTGACATTCATACTCAAACAGAGGTCAACATTTCGCAGCAACAATTTGATTATGGCCAAGAAGAGGATGTTCATCTAAAAGAAAGTTCTCTGACTGAGGAGCAATCACAAAAAGAAGCTGATGCGGGTCCAACAGGTCTTCTTGAACAGACGTCATCCATAGAAAATGCAACAGACTCTCAAACTCAAATAGAGACCAAACTTTTGCAGGACATTAAACCACAGACTGAACCCTTTGACTGTTCTCCTTCCTTGCCTTTAGTCTGTGAGGTGTCTCAATTACCTTTCGATGTGATCTCACCCTCTGAGCTTCCTTCTCCACCACATGAGTCAAATGAACCAAATACAGAGTTTGTTTCTCTTTTTGGAAAAGTCTGTCCCTCAGTTCTACATCCTGACTCTGCTCCTGTTGCTGGCATCTCAGAAACTGTCCCTCCTCTTCTTCATATGGACTCTTGTGAATCCCTTCAGGTCTCATCTTCCTCCTGCACTGATGCGCCCCCAGTCCTGCCTTCCAGCTCTTTAACTCCTCCTCTGCAAGAGGGAAGTGGAATCGTTGACCCCAACTCACCCCTCGAAGAGGAGCCCCAGTATCCCAAGTCCCTGTGGGATGCCGTAAATCGCATTAGGAAACATACAGCACCTGACTCTGAGAATGAGGAGGAGGAAGTGAGTGAGCTGTGGGATCCAGAGAGTGTAGTGGAGGACTTGGGTTGCCCAGATGTGGTAGTGGGCATGAACTCTGAGAGGATTGTGTCTGATGGAGCGGGGCAACAGGAGGTTCCAGCTAAAGGAAGTGTTGAGGATGTAGAGGTTGGCCAAATCCAGCAGGATCGCTGTCATGATGAGCCAAGCGGACATGCTGAAGAAGACACGCTGTCCTGCAGCAGCACCAGCAGCCACAGCTCTGGGGACACCGTTATTGTAGCAGAAGAGGATGACGTTGAGGAAACGGCACCTGATGCCAGAACCGAAAGCAAGACAGGGAATGACGGGGAGTTTCAGACAGCTGAGGGAGAGCAATGCTGCTCTGCTGAAGTAAAAGTTGAGACTGCAGCTAAGGAGGACGGAGATAATGATGGAGACAAGAGCACCAGAGATGAGTCTAGTCAGAGTGAGGAGGTCACCGTTGAGGCGGCGAATACAACAACCAAGGATGTGGAAATTATGTAAGCAGAGCAAACAAAGTGAGGAGGTGGTTTTCATATCCTCAGAGGTGATGACTGAAAGTAAATTTGTAAAATAGTTGGACAAAGAAGGAACACTGGTCTCATATGTTTAATTAATGATATAACAACTATGTACCATCTAAATTATTCCTGATAAGGAATGAAAGTTATTTTCTCAATAGCATTTTGTATATTTAATGTATTTTTTAGTTTCACTGTTATCTTAGAGCTTTTATTTTTGATGGATAAGCAATAGTGCATTTACTGTTACTATAGAAATGTAGGAATTTGACATTAAGGAAATGTAAAATATCCAAACTATCTCTGTTTGACAATCTATTTTTGTAAAGCAGCAAATCTATTTATCTGCTGTTTCTGGTAGATGGTAGATAGTTTAAGGTAAATATATGGCTGTGAAATTATAAAAGTGGATGTAATTAGAGATTTGATTATTTGGAGTGATTCCGTGGTGTGCTGATATTTCTCAATCAATTGTTCTGTATTGTACATAAATAAAAGGATTGAGTGCTGTGAAAAGTTCATCTCATTTTGTGGCAATAGCATATTGTTTGCTGCCGTTTCCAAGGTCAAAAATGAACTTTCATTATCCACATTTAGGCCAAAATGGACAAAAAGTTCTTCAGTAAAATGAAAATTTTAAAATTAACAATTTTGTGACAACTGAACAAAGATTGTGATCCAACCAAAACCAAAAGCTCTAAAACAGCAACAAAATGTGTCTTGTCAATCAAAAAGGGGTCAAAATATGGCAGTTTTTCTAGTGATGATAAAATGTTATGAAAGTAGTTTTTACACAACTTATATTCTAGTCCAACACTTAATTTTTCTTAATACAAATATTACGTAGTAAAGGATCAGCAGCTGTGTGTCCCCTCTTTTCTTTAAATTTGTCTAATAGCACATTTAAACAGTTGTAAACAGTGTAAACAGTGTAAACATGCAGCACACTGCCTACAGTATGTAAAACATAGTGTAAGTGATCTTAAATGATTATTATGAGCTTGTTTTGCTTCTTTATAATAATTTGGCGGCTATCAGTACAGTAAACAAGAGGCAAAGCTATTTTTTAAAAATCTACCAACAGTATTCAGATGCTTATTGAGCCTGAATGTCCTTAACAAACACAATGGAAGAAAAGTACTCTGAAGTGTGTGTATAATGCAGCCGAAACACATACACACAGTATCAAAATCTATTGCTAGTTATGATTATCTGTCACTTTGTTATGGGACCTGCATGTTAAATTCAGAATAAGCTGGTATGAAATATTTTAATGAATTAATCCATTTATGATTGAGGTTCTGTGAGTGATCGTTTAGAAATTAGAAGGTAAAGTCATGTCAAATGTGTTTCCACTGATTAAAGACAAAACAGATGCAGAGAACTTACAAAATTTTTATATAAAAAGGAAATGAACCATGTTCACGAGACAGCAAGTTCATTTTTTCACACACTGAGAAATAAACAATAACAAAAACAGGTTTACATCGACAGTACAGCATGAAGACTTTCCAACTGAGAATGATTCTTGATTTGGACTCTATCAGATTGTGGACTACAGCACACTCTAGTGGGGTTACACTGCACTTTACGAGACAGAAAACAACTTTTCTCTTAATGCTCAGAAGGAAAACTGCTTTAAATATCATATTTCAAAGATATATAAGCAGGTTGTTGTAGTGTTTAAAGAAAAGAAGAAGTGTCTGCTGCCTGCCCCGGAAACTATAAACTATTTTAGACTTTATTTATCTGGTATAAATATATTTTTCTGCTCTGGATCAGAATGGCAGCATGGAGGGAAAGACCTTTCCACAAATAACTGCCGTTACTATTAACATTTTTAACATCAACATTTCAGCCATTTTAAAGGCAGTATCTTGTTGTCAGACAAAAATAAAAGTCCTTGGTGTGTGTGTTTTAAAGTGTATAGAGACTGCAAACCCTCTATGAGGAGTGTGACATTACATGGGAAAACATTTGTTCAGCAATAAAGGCACATTTTGTCATTTGAAGCAGTAAAACTAATTACACTCAAATCCCAAATTATTGTCTTTTCTGATGGAACATAATATGCCTTTAACTTTACAGTTTTATCTCATGGAAATTTTAATCTGAAACAAGTTATTCCTGTGATCTTCCAAAAATATTGGTGAGCATAAACATTAAACTAGAAATAAAATGTAATGTGTCATCAAATGATTCTTTGACTGGTGAGCACTGGTGTCCATTCACTATTAATAATAAACACCAATAACATCAATGAACTTCCTCCTGGCTTTAGGAGAGAGAGTGAACAAATATGTACTTAAGGACCACTTGACCAAATTTCACCCTGCTTTCTGTACTTGTGTCCTAAATTAGACTGCTTACTGTATTTACACAATTAATCCTGTAAGAAATCCTGTATGCACCTGGAGGTTTAACTTCATTTTTTGCAGTTTCACAGTTTGTTTTTTCTGATGAGAACATCTGAAGGCTAGACAAGAGCCTTCAGGTATAATAACTTACAGTACATAAACAAGTGATAAGATAATCAAAAGAGATTCGGCTAAAAATGGAAAACTGGTCCTTAAATTGTCACAGATCACAGGAATAACACTTTTGTTTTCAGGTGGACTTCCGCATCTTACATATAAATCTGTACATGTCTTCCACCGCTGCCATGGTGTAAACCGGTGACAGGAGACAACTGGAAATATTACAGCACCTAATGTCTCCATTTCAGCTGAGGGGAGATGGCAGCCATGGCGAGATGATATCAAAGTTCGTCGTGGGGCATTTTCAGAGCGTGGTAACAGAGGTCTGCAGAGCACACAGGACAGGAAAACAATGAATTTTTATTTATGTTATGATGACATGATGATGATTTTTACTAAAATACAGTGGCTCAAAATAACAAGGGTGAAAACTTTTTTAAAAAGGCATATGAAGTGAGTCAAAAACATACCAGTCCTCTTGCTGCAGAGTTTGTCTTTGACATTATCGGTCTCGTGAGAGAAGAATTCAATGACTTCATCTTCATGCTGCTCAACAATTGTTTCACACTGGAAGAACAAATTAAAAAAAAAACATCACATGCTGCACAATTCAAAGTACATATATATATATAATGCAAGGCCATATGAAGGTGCATTTATTAACCATTCAGCGCAATTTTGTACTCACTGCAAATTTTAAACTGCTTGTAATTCTTGAATCCAGCGTGGCCTCTGAGAGGTCCATGGCCTCACCGTTCCGAGACTTTATCCTAACGTAGGACTTCCTGTTTGTGGAAGAATCTGTACTCTCCCCGTAGTCAGCCATCCGCTCACACACAGTCTCCATCAGCTCAAGGAGGTTTCCCTCTGAGCGAGCCAAAGGAACCTGGTGGCATCAAAGGTCATGAAGAACTCTGAATTAAAGAGGATGTGAGGTTTCTCTTCATGTCATTCTCTCTACTCTCACCTTACACTAAAGCTAATACTAAACCAAATTTTCTTCTCTAAGACCATCTTGACCTTGTTTGCACTGTGAACTCTAACCTCCAATTAAACAATGGATATCTACTGTCTACATTTTACTTACTAAAGACGTGGGCAATATGGATGCAATCCCTTATCACAGTATAAGTCATACCACCTATATCACAATATAGTACACTTTCTGGAAAATCAAGTGACAAACTGTTGCAGGCTGCAGCTGTGTTTTTGTCATATACAGCAAATTAAACATGACACATCAAGGTACTACATCACATTAATGGAGAGTCGTAGAAAAATCCAATACCATCACTAAGATTGACCTGGTGACTGTGTTGAAACCAGCCAAGGCAAAATGAGGCACTGCCCATGTTGAGAGCAAACTTTCTTATTTTACAGCTAAACAGTACCTAAAATATGCTTCTGAAGACATCTGAGGTGAGAAGTAGGCAATGCAGTAACTGCTCTATATTTGATCAGTGCTGCCTCGTTTCACAGTTTGACTGCAGTTAAGGGGCAGTGGTTGGCATGACTGACAGCTGCATTAGAGACTCCCCGGCTGTAATTGGGTGTTTTTGTTTAGACATAGTGGATTCTTGGAAATTAGGAGCACTAGGAGAAGACTGAGGGACATGATTTTTTTTTAGTTTATCTGTCTCATGTACTACTGTCAGGATGTAATGAGAGTTTCAGCAAGTATGTCCTGTAAGTTTTTGTTTTTTTTAAGTTACCTTTTTTTTTGACAGCAAAGCACGTACATCATAATATATCATCTCAAACTCAATCGGTCTTTCTTTGACGCGTTATAGTCAATTATAGAGCTGGGTATTTTTCCAGGTTTTTGATATGGCTGTCAGATTGTGCTATCTGCACAGATGAAGTAAAATAAAATTAATTAATAAAAGAAATATCAGTATCAATAAAAATGTTTACAACCTGGCAGTTTTTTTTTTTTTTGTAGTTTTACATGATGTTACAGACAAAATTCAGTTAGCACTCAAAAAGTATTCAGATTCAGTAACCAGTCCAAATTGTGGTCAGCTTTCTGTAAATCATTGGTAACAGGGCTGCTACTAGAGATCATTTTCATTAGTGATTAATGTGCAGATTATTTTCTCAATTATTGATGAACTGTTTAGTCTATATAACATCACAAACAGTGATGGCCATTGAAATATCCTAGAGCACAGGGGGGTGTTATCAGATGTCTTATGTTGTGCATCCAATTGTCCAAAACAACCATCATACTCAGTTTACGATCATAGAGGACAAAGAAATTTAAGGAGCTGTAACCAGGGAATGGTTGACATATTTTGTCTTTTGAAAAAAATAACTGAAGTGATTAATCCTGATAAGCCAGCCCCTGCTTTAAAAACACATGCAGCAGTCCTTCACTGTGCACTAATAGTAGTGAAGTGGTGCCTACAGATGGGTTGGACACATTACTACGTGGCTGTGCTGCTGCTGTCTCACCTCTCTGATGGACTGGCTGCCGTCCGGGTTGATCCTGAAGGATCCCGTCTGGATCATTTTCTTTGGATCTATCTGAGAGATGGCCCACTCCATCTCATCCACCAGAGCCCTGCAAGCTGCGGGGAGCAGAGGGAGAGGACACGCACACATTACTACTCTCCTCTGTGTTGGTGTGCTGAACAGTGAGGCTTTACATAGAGACACATACCACCACATCTGATGTCCTGTCCTTGTCTGGCTGCCTGGCTGAAGCTCAGGAGGAGACACAGGAGCACACACGGTGTGAGCAGGACGGCCGCTTCCCTCATCTTGCATCTAGACACAGATTTCAGCACAACACAGGCTGACACATCAACCGGCAAAAGGAGCACTCAAGTGACTGTGTAAGAAGTTAGCCGGTAAACTCGCAGCCACCGGCAGCTACAGTAACGTTTCTGTCCCACGAGCACGAGCCGGAGACAGACTCTGACACAAACACACACAGTTTGTCACCTTTTCATTCAACTTACAGGTTTCTGGCAGTGTTTCCTCAGACCACCTTTACGCTCTTACACGCTGTTACATCGCATTCGGTGGAAATGTGGTGACGTAGCAACGGAGCTGCTGGACAGGATGGAGCCGCGCGCGAGACAGCGCCGCCGCGTGGCCGGGAAGATGCCAACGGCTTCCTGTAACGTTACCAAGGCAACCTCCCAGCACAGAGAGCGGCCCTGCGTCACTTCGAGGAATGTGGCCGGTGTTGTTGTGGTCTGTCGTCGACT
>JAPZEB010000012.1:23365462-23390089 GCA_029783705.1 Chaetodon striatus | reverse complement strand
AGTGGCCTGCTGGAGGTCTTATTGTAGGGCTCTGGCAGTGCTCCTCCTGTTCCTCCTGACACAGCAAACCTTGCAACCAAACGTACAGATGTGCCATCCTGGAGGAGCTGGACTACCTGTACTACCTGATTGGGCTGCAGGTAATGCTACATGTTACCAGTAGTGACAAGGACACGAGCAGAACATAAAACTAGCGAAGAATCAGTCAGGAAGGATAAGGACAGAGCAACTGTCAGTGGCCAATACATGTAAAACCATTCTCTTTTTGGGAGTTGTCTTGCTTTTTCCTCTCCGTTGCACATGTTGTCACTTTCATTTGCACCACAGCAGGTGAAACTGATTCACATCACTTGTGCTTCACTGTCACGATAAGAGTTCCTTTAATTTTTGTGAGCAGTACATAATGATCACGCCAAAGGGTAAAAAAAGAAGATATGTCAAACCAGAATTTTTTTTTTTTAATAATTAATTGAACAGATTTAACAGTAAATCTGTGGGGGGGCCTTAGGAAATTGTCCCAGGGGCTGAATCTGACCTCCAGCCTAGCAGTTACATGTTACTTTGCCGCAGGATGCTTTAGTTCTCTGCATCTCTTGTCATGTGTCCTCATGTGGCTGCAGTCAGCAGACACAGTTAGTTAATAACAAACTAGAAATAAAGCATATTTATAATAATAATTTAAACACTGTATTATTGTGTAGAGAAGGGGTGGGATTAGATAAGTTTCAACTTCTTCCCACTCCCTTTTGAACAAACTTTTCATTGTTGTTTTCATTGTTACACTTATCATAGCTCATAAAGACACAATCCTAAACTAGGATTTTAAATCAGGACTGGGCAATATATCAATATTATATCAATTTTGTGATATGAGACTAGATACCATATTAGATTTTGGCTATTGTAATATTACAAGCGTTGTCTTTTTCTGGTATGAGAGGCTGCATTACAGTAAATTGATGTAATTTTCTGCACTTGCCAGACTGTTCTGGCGTTCTTTCATTATTGCCTTTACACACTTAGTCCGTCTATCCACATTTCTGATGATCATGTTATCAAAAGTCTCATCATATAAATATTTAGTGAAAGCACCAATAGTCAACCCTACAATATCATAGCAATACCAATATCGAGAACTTTGTTAAAAATATCATGATATTTGATTTTCTCCATATCGTCCAGTCGTTCTTCACATTATCTTACATTTTAATACCACCGATATTTTTTGCAGGCACCCATTGGTGATGGAGGGTGGTCGTTCAGGTGCATCAGTTTGCTATAATCATCATCCTAAACTCAATCAAGTCCAAACAAGTCTCCTAAATCTCCAAACAACCATGTGTCTAACACACCACCATTACCCAAAGGACTGTCTAATCCCTGTTAAACACAACCTTCTAATTCAGCCAGCCTTGTTGCAGGTTTTAACATAAAGAAGTATTCAATCTTTCCCTGTGAGGCCAGTAGTTCACAGGTTTCCTTCCCCCTATAATCTCATAACCAGACATGAAAGAAGGACAACAACATCCTTTTGTGAACAGCGGAAGTGATTTCACTTTCATGTTGTTGGTCAAAAGTCATGTCTCCCACATCTCTCACATCTCTCACAGTATGTTTGCCTGGTGAATATCTGTGTAGCAAACAAAACACCTCACTAGTATTAACACTAATACAAATGTACAGAGGAACAATCCTTTGGCTTTATTTATGTCTAGTTTACTATTATTCTTATCCGCACTACATCAGACATACTGGAACATTTTGTACTGGTCCTAGTATCACACAGATTCCAGTCCTGGATTGTGTAACTACCTTTTAATGTGTCAGCACTAATCTTGTCAAACTCCCTGGGTAACCACCACGTGTATGTGGTGATAAAAGAGAGTTATACTCTGACAATGTTCCCAATTACTGAGAGCTTTGTTCAAACTGAATCCATTTGATAGTCTAACCTTCTTCAATGACAGCACCAATATGAAGTTCAGGCACTTAAAGTTGTTTCATCAACAAAGTGATTCATTTTGACTTTACCACATGTTGTAATTTTGGGTTGGCCATTTGTAAATACAAATTAAAAAGTAGGAAACCACATCTTTAGTCATCCATTCATCTGACTTCCCCTAAAGGCCTTGGCCTACATGAACAGCACAGAGGCCTAATCTGCACAGAACACCTTTCACTATCACTAAATGTATGACAACTCCCAAACGGACAAATGAGCTCTAATGTTACACCCCTCACAGGCCCCTTGTTATAGCTCATGCAATAAATAAATAAACAAATAACTAAATAAATAAATGTCAACTAGGCATTTGAATGCCAAAGTAAACACAGAAAACTGATTTTAAATTAAGACGTCTACTAGGCTTTCTTCCTAAATTGATAATGCAGCATCAAATCTCACTCACTATTTTTAAATGAAGATGCAAGAGCACCAACAAAACGTCAGACCTTCAACATCCAACACCAGCACAGCTCTGTTCAACACAATGAACATTCAGCTCTTACACAGTTGAGGTTATAAGAAGATTCTTCTCTAGTTCTGTCCAATCAGGAAATTAAATGTTCAACATTGAATCTTGCTAAAACTGGTCCAACAAGAACATGCGCAGACTTCACACAAGGTGCAATTTGATCAGTAATTTGTGGCTGTGTTCACATAGAGCCATGAGCCTGATTTGTTGCCCATATTGACTGATGTGACTGATTTCAAAGGTCCAACTGCAAATCATATAAATCCATAATGAAACTCACAATCCGATATGTATTTCAGGTGGTATCAATCATGTCAAAAAATGTGGTGAAGACCAACTTTCCTTCACTAATTTAAGTGAGAAGAGGATTTTGCCAGTGGCATATTTATCATGGCAGTTCTTTAATTTACAACTGGCTTCACATTAATAGCTGTGACTAGAGATGATTGGAGAGTTAATATGTAAGCAGATTTAAGGTATTTGAGAGGTGGCTGCAAATAAATGTGTAATACACAATTACATATGTTAACTCTGTACACTGTGGCACTCACCGAATACTGTTTTGTTCCCCTGTATACTAACTGTTGTATGAGGAGAAAATAACAATAAATTCTACCTTGATTGAAAATACATTAAGCTATACATTTTGCTAAAACATCTCTGTAAAAGCTGAAATTCATTTTCCCGTGCATCACATTTACTGTATTCAGTTTTCCATACAGTGTGAATTAATTTTAGCAACTAACACCCTCCACTTCATTGACAAAATTGACAGGAAAATCAGTTAATTAAGCTGTGTTTGTCAAATATCCTACTTTAGGACAGTGTGGGTTTCCAGCACAATATCATGAAGTAAAGAAAGTTATCTTAATGCATCAAGTTTCCAGTAACACTTGTACTGTCAAGAAAAGCATATTTTCCTTTAAAATACAAGAACAACTTTGGGATGCTTTCCATTTCTCACACATTTTGCAAATAGGTAAGTTGGCTGTATTGGGATAATCATGAATATAATGTCCGGCAGCACCCACAGAGCCTGTTGAGATTCTGCAAGAACAGGCTGACTACACGACAATCTCAAAAAAGCGCAAAGATCTTAAGCTTCGGCATATTTCATACTGAAA
Organism: Chaetodon striatus; assembly: GCA_029783705.1. NCBI lineage: Eukaryota > Metazoa > Chordata > Actinopteri > Chaetodontiformes > Chaetodontidae > Chaetodon > Chaetodon striatus. The sequence continues at coordinate 23,386,491 of JAPZEB010000012.1, read as the reverse complement.
GATATAATGCCATTACATATAATTGAAAGTCTGCTTTTTTTTTAAATGTTTGTTTTTTTTACTAAAAAATTATGTTCACTGGAAAAAAGATGTGTGTCCTATATGTGAAGCAATAAAAACATCTGTTTCTAAATGAATGTACAGCAAAATTATTCCAGTATGTTTTAGTGTCGTTTTAAGGGTTTTAAGCACAATTGATGATCTGGACAATATCAGGATTCAAAATTATTTTGGCCAGGATAATCGTGACATGAAATTTTTAAATCATCCCATGCCTTATTGTGCAAGAAACCCTGACTCTGCTTCTCTCTGAGACAAACTCACCATGAAGGACCATTACCACTGTGGTATGTAAGCCAATATAACTTATCAAGGTCTAGTAAATTACAGTGAACCACATGTTTTCCTAAAATGAAAGTAACGTCTAATTCTTGTGATGTTGTACAGCTCCGTTTTTGATATAGACAATATAAGCAACTATAATGTCCATGACGATGCAACCGGCATTGTTAATTGATTAAAGCGTCTCCTGATGACTTTATTCATTCAGGATGACGCTCTTATTTCCTGCTCTGACGTGACGTGTGCAACACCTTAACTGCTCACAATTACAGTTACAAGTCTGTTAAAGGCTGGATTTTGCAACACACCGGTGTATTGTCACAAAGCAGTTTGGCAGTAATCAAACCCTAGTGCAAGTTACTCTTTTAAAGTTGACATAGTGTCTATTAATTTTGCAAACTCCCAGGGTAAACAGTAGTAAGAAGCTAACCAGAACTTTAACGTTTGACCTCTCGTCCTGATATCTTAGCTAACGTTACACTGTGATGTGGCTGCAGTTGATCAGACTACCGAAAAAGGACACGAAGCCTGTCCGCTGACAAACCCGGGACAGAGCAGCCTTAATCATTTTCAGACACCTTTCAACAAACCCTGGTGCGCTAACACGAACACTGGTGTTATCACACAGTCAGTGTGTGGGAACGAGCGAACAACTTTCCATGATACGTTAGCTGTCTGGCTGGACCTGCTAACGCTAACCTCATCAAAGTATTAAAAAAGGCCTTACCTGGGTATACTTTCCGGGAGGGTAAAATATCAAACTATGTTCTGACGATTAAAGCGGCCTTTTAACTGAAAACATATCTGTAAAATTGAAGGTAGCTAAGTAGCACGTTATCAAGCTAGATTCTGGCAAAGTCGTGTCTTTTCCATGTCAACTGTAAGTTCAACAACCAATGCGCATGCGCCCCAGCGCCACTGTTGCGATTGGTCAAGGGGTGTGCGTTGTATGTGACAGAGTATTTTTGCCCTGGGTCGCGTCTGTCAGGAGGTGCTGACGCTCCAACGGTCGGACTTGGTGGGTTGGTTAGACTCAGTTGGTTTGACTCTAACCAACTGTATTATTGATGCAGAATTTATAAGTATCAGTTTACTGAAATAGCCTTTGCTGTAGATTGGAGCCCATTTAAACTGTTCACATCTTTGAATAGTTTAACCTATAGAAATGCTTCATATCATCATATGTGAAGCCTATGTAAAATCTTAATGAGTATAGTAAAAAGTAACTAAAGCTGTAAAATAAATATATAGGAATAAAAAGTATAGTACTTCCCTCTGAATTAAATCAGGATCACATATACCTTTTTGATCCTCACATGGAAATTGTGGTTGCAAACTGTGTGAAGCAGAGAGAATTTTAAATGTAGAAATAGGAAGTATGTATGAGTATAAAAATAAAATATGTGCAATGTGCTAAAGTGTTAACACTAGCATGTAAGATATTCAAAAATAAACAATATACATAATGTGTATAATGTGCTGAGTATGTGAAGTGTGTAAAAATATAACAACATGTGCCTCATGCTACAATACAATGTATAAAACTAGTACGTAAAGTTAGAAAAAAAATTTTTAATGTAAAATGCTACAATGTACAACACAATATATCTACGTAAGTACGACTGACATATGTTAAATATACACTCAGAGTCGCATAAAATGGAAATACCAAGGTTAAATATCTCAAATTTGTACTTATAAGTGCAGTATTTAAGTTAATTTTATTTTGTTTTATCTTATTTATTCTATTGTATTTTATTGCCTTGACAACTTTTCCAACCAAACGTATTTTTATGAATTAATACAGGACTTGTTGTCTCTGCTAAATTCTCTCTTAAGTTTCCAGGTTCTCAGTCATATCTACATTGATTTAATAAACATATTGCTTACGTAAAACAACGCAAACCCACACTGATATTCCGAAAACAACATTAATACAATGACAAATATCTAACAAGTTTATATTTCTGGCGTGACATAAGAAGCCTCCAAATCACGTTTCTTTAAATTCTCTCGCGATATTCTGGCAACTACACATCACATATCCCAGGAGCTAAGCTAAAGCTAGGCTAACTAGCTGCTACAAAGTGACATGTAGTCAACTTTACAGTCAGTCTCAATGAAGGAGCTTCCAGAGTGATTGGGACATGGAGATAAGAAATATCAAGGACCAGGTAGTAAATAAAACTTAACGTTTATTAACAAACAGTGGCTTTCACAAGCATTGGAAACAGCTGGCTAGTCATGTTAGCGACATGTCGAGCAAAGTTTGCTACAAGGCTACTTACAATATAACCAATATTTTGCCATGTAAAACTAGACTAATTTTCAGTTTGATATCCGATGTTTGAGTAATGTAATGTACCTAAACCTTATCATAAGGGTCATTGAGCTCTCTGGTGTACGAAGTCCAAACTCTGCCAAACAAACATTTTAATCTTTAAATGGATCTAATTTTTCTCTTCTATATACCTAAGTCTGTTTAATGCTATCTATGGAAGACAAATCTTGGCGAGCTATCCCTAATTTGTGTAAATATTCGTCAAAAGTATTAGGAGTTTTGCATGGTTCAAACAAGTAAAGTCCCCTTGTTTTTCAGTCAGATAAATGCCAAAGCAATAAAAAGGCGTTTGAATTGTACGTGATGTCCTTAACGTTACCGCAGCATACTGCACCATTCCACTGAAAATATTTTATCCGAGACAACTTAAACTTCAACACATATCCTGGAAATCCACAAAACATATTGTTACTTACTCTCTATTTAGACAAATTCTAGTTTTATTGTCATTACAACAAAGTCATGAATCTATTTATGATCTCAGTGGGTTTAAACAAGTTTAAAGGTGACCACTTTTCTGTTTTTTTCTTCCTTTCTGCAAAACTAATATCTGGAAAACATCATGAACTGCACCTAATTTTAATGCAATTTCAATATTTGTTTTTTTCATGCTGTTTTTCATGTGTTTTCATGTTATATATGTCTTTCAGTCTCCACTGGTCCAGGCTATATTCAGCCGAAACACAGAAGAAGTGACATTTTTGTTAAGCCATAATGAAGATGTCAATTCACTGGTAATATTATCTCACATTAACTCTGCTCTCATGTTGTTTCTTGCAAGTATTTGCACAAATTATACTTTGGGTAAAGTGTCAAGATGTATATTGAGCCTGTACAAACAATACAGCTATGTATCTCCGCTGTAAGCTGCTCACAGTGGCTTTCTTGGCTGTCAACACAGCTTTTCTTTAATAGATAATTCAGACATGTGTTTGTTTTTGGTTACAGCCAGTTTTCTGGGTAGGTTTTATAGGCACATTGTATGCATGTCAGTTTGATTAAGTTTCAGAAGCACATGGAGGGGAAGAATGTAAAGTGCACATTAACTGTGCAAACATCTGGAGTCAGAATGTAACAAGAATGTTGTATAATATGAGGATAATATGATAAAATGGAGGAAAATTGTTTTTCTTTTCTCCCAGGACCAAGAACAAAGCACACCACTTCATGCTGCTGCTTATTTGGGCGATGTCCACACTATGGACCTACTTATTACTTCAGGTAGAAAAGCTATTTATCTGTCTTTGAAATATGTCAAGAGTAAATAGAAAGCCTATCATCAACTCCATACACATGTGTATATTTTTACAAATCACCCTTTCTAGTATTAATACAATGAGTCAGTAATGCACAGAAGAACCGAAACTCACCCATAACACTCAGAAATAAATGTCTAATTTCACTTTTGCTTTCTGTCACAGGTGCAAATGTCAACACTAAGGACCAGGGTTTGCTGACTCCTTTACATCGAGCAGCTGCCTCTCGAAATGAAGTATGTTCCTGTTTCAAAACACGGAGAGAGAAAGTTTTTTCCTAAGGACTTGACCACTGCATTATAACGTTTAACTTTGTCTTTGAATTTTCTATTCTATTCTTTTTTTTTTTTTTCCCAGAAAGCTGTGGAGCTACTACTAAAGCACAGAGCAGAGGTCAACACAAAGGACAAATACTGGCACACACCTTTACACATGGCGGCTGCAAAGTGGGCCACAGGCTGCGCTGAAGCTCTTTTACCACATGTGTGCAGCCTGGATGTTGCTGACAAGTCGGGAAGGACACCACTGCATCATGCAGCGCACAGCGGCCATGAAGAGGTAACCTTTAAAATTGATAGTATTAACCAAAGTCTTCCTTCTGACCTTTTTCCATGTCTAACATTAACCACCACACCTGTATGTTTAATAGTTATCATTTTAATGCTGGAAAGTAGATTTGCTTGAGGAAAGTGAATGATCACTGGAAGGCAGTTTTTTGGTTTCTGTCAGTTATTGCAGCAGTGTGGAAAAAAGGCATTTGTCTCACAATGTATTGAATTAGTTTTAAATAATATTTGATTCTCTGTGTAGCCAAATAATAACCAGAGCCCTGTTAGAGCGTGTAGAGTAAAGTGTTCAAGTGTTTCAAAGGCTGTTGTCAAAACAAAATTACACAATCCACTGGACGATAGTTATAGATAGAAATGAGATGAGCTGATAGACACATGAGTTGACCGACGTATTATGTTTCTGCAGATGGTATATTTGCTCCTGAGCAAAGGTGCCAGCGTTAATGCCAAAGACAAGAAGGAAAGGCAGGCAATCCACTGGGCTGCGTACCTTGGTGAGTGGTGTCATTTGATACACAAATGTATTGTCACTTTTACCCAGAATGAAAACTTCCTCTTGTATGAATGTAAGGAAAACAGATTTCTGTTATACAGCACACCAATGCACAATAAGAAACAAGCAAACTAACAAAAAAACCAGAGAACTGACTCCAGAAAATAAAGGGGGTAGGTAAAGTTAAAATCAGGAGTTGTTGTCAGTTATTTAACTTTAAAACATACAATTTGAGTGTGTCTGGGGTATTAATGGACAAAAGGCATATTTTTATATTGTGGCTGGTGCAATTTGTATTTTATTGTGGGCCGAAAACAATTATGTAAGTACTGAACATCACACTACATGCAAAAATAATATTTATTACATTTAAATAATATATAAGACTCTTTAACAAGCAAAATGTTATGTTACTGAGGAACAAGAGTTAAATTTCAACCTGTGTGTACAGGAAATGAAAGTAGCTAACATGCTATCACTGCCTTCAGATCTACAATACACCTCTGTCTGACTGGATGGCTTTGACATCATTACACTTTGACTATTTGATTGATTACAAGCTGTGCATTTGATTATATTGTTAAAAGTAAGGATAAATAATCTTTATCCTCACTTAAAAACATAAAGCAACACATAGAAAAAAAAAAAAAAAATTGGCATGCAGTTGTTGATTTATTATAACAATATATGACTGGACTGGCTTATCCACATAACCTGACTTAAAAAGTTTTGACAGTTCAAAATCTGGGGAGTATTTTATCAAATTGGCTTGTATGCTTGTATCTAAAGAGACTGGTGTGCTGTGCTGTGCTGTGCTGTGCTGTGCTGTGCTGTGCTGTGCTGTGCTGTGCTGTGCTGTGCTGTGCTCTGCGTGGCAGAGAGTTGTAGTAAATGTTGAGCTCTTCTTTCAGGACATGTGGAGGTTGTGAAGCTGCTGGTGTCTCACAGTGCTGATGTGATGTGCAAGGACAAATGTGGTTACACTCCGCTCCATGCTGCAGCCGCCAGTGGACAGTTAGACGTGGTCAAATATCTGTTGAGACTGGCAGTGGAGGTAAAGTGGCTCAGTTGCATCACTATAACAAAACTTAAATCATAATAAATTGTTGCAGCTGTCATGTATTTTATAAATTGCATGTTTTGTAAAGGACATTATTAATAAATGTGCTTGATCCTGCTGCGGAGGGTTTTTTCAGTATTTGTAGAAATTTGTCTTTGCTTTAAAAAGTGACCACTATTTTTTTTTTTTTTTTTTAACCTGAATTTTTATTTCTAAGTCACTTACTGGGACAACAACTTTTGAAACTGGTCCAGTGTTGAGCAGCAGGGTTGTAGCCGCTAAAAAGGCTACAATGTAATAACTCGGGCACCGTCAATACGTCCGCTAAAATTGCTTACCAGTGACAGGCTTACATTGTTATTATAAATGTCTGACAACACTATGGAAAGGATCTCTACAGAAATATGATTTTTCTTGAAGAGTTAGATCCTTTTTGTTTAACCTGAAACAGACCCAAAATCACTGTCACCAAACCCACCAGATTCCATTTAAATAAGCAGTCATTTTAAAATCTTTCAAACAATCTTCATTCACAATCAACAGAAACAAAATAAAACTCACAAAACAATTTTGGGTCTTCTCTCCACTGTTTGAAAAATGACCAACTCCAGTTTGGTTAAAATTAAAACCTTAATTCATCCAGTTAGATGTGAAAATATGCTGCCTCTATACACGCTAAAATTACTTTTTATGGATTCTGCTGGGTTTACCAACAGCGATTTCAGGGCTGTTTCAGGTTAAACAAAAAGGTCTATTTCAGTAGGGTCCTTTTCCATCATGTTGTTCGACACTTCTCAATTTGAGCCTGTCAGCAGCAAAAATAAGCACTTGCAGTGGACGTAAAGTGGCAGCGCATGTATGTGCAGAGTGGTTACACTGCAGTCTGTCTTGTCGCTACCAGCTGCAGCCCCCTGGCTCAATACTGGACCAGTTTAAAAAAATGTTTTTCCCCATAGTCACTTAGACACAAAAACTTAGGAAAATACAGAAGTTCCACTTTCAAATAACAATAAACATATAAGAAAACATCCTCAGTAACATGGTGTGCTGCAGAGCTCCAGACTTGTCATGTTGATTCTGGTCTATGTCGCTAATCATGTCACTACTTCATCAGTCACATGACATATGTCTACATTCACAGCTGTAGCTAATATTGGTTTACAAAAACATCATGTACTTCCCTTGAACAATCCAGATCCTTCAAACCAGACATTCCTTTCCTTTTAAAGATGCCTTTAGGCTTCATTAGCACAGTCACTTGACTCTTACACTGAAAATAAACTTTAGTGTTTCTCTGGCAAGGCTATCATGCTTTTAAATCACCAGACATGTTTAATTTTATACCATACATCAGTTATTTTCCCCTTCTGTGTCTCAGACTGATGAGCCTAACATTTTCGGGAACACAGCGCTCCACATGGCTTGTCACACAGGGCAAGACGCCGTGGCCACTGAGCTGGTGAACTGCGGTGCCAACATCAATCAGCCCAACCACCTCGGCAGCACGCCACTTCATCTGTCTGCAGCCTCCTCCAGCGGGGTGCTGTGTCTCGAGCTGCTAATCAACAATGGCGCTGACGTCAACGTGCAGGTAAAGAGCTTGTTTCAAAGTGGGTTTGAAAATATCAATAGGAAGAAATAGTGATGTATTAGTTACTGTTCAGAGGATTGAATGTACAATGTTCAGATTATAATGAGTTATGTCATTTATTTTCTGTGTTAACAGAATAAAGAAGGGAAGAGCCCTCTGCATATGGCCGCCATGCACGGGCGCTTCTCAGGCTCACAGATTCTGATCCAAAATGGTAACATATTTACACTATCCACAGTATTGTCTTAAACACATGATGATTCAGAAAAACTGAAATTGTGCCCTCACAATATCCTCTGACTTCAAATATCCAAGCATGTCCTCAACTGAAACAGCATCATATTCACATCATGTGTCCTTCTCCCGATGCACACAGGTGGGGAGATTGACTCTGCTGATATATTTGGAAACACTCCTCTTCACATTGCTGCCAGATACGGTCAGGAGTTGCTGATCAGTACCCTGCTGACAAATGGTGCTGACAAGACCAGGTAGGTCTGTCCAAACCTGAGACCCCCTTTACACTTTGCATTAAATGCATTTTTGGTGATAAGATCGCAGTCGGACAGTGCTTTACCAAATGAATGACAAGTGTAAAACCCAAAAGGTATTGCGGACATATTGTGAGCCAACTGGCCAAACCACCTCCACAGTGTGGTCACACATTGTGACCACATTGAACACAAGTGTAAATGCAAATACATTTACCATCCGCATACAACTGCATGGGCAAAACACATAGTCGCACACGACTCTTCCAAACAAGCAAGGCAGCAGTGGCTCTCCCTTACCTAACGCTGAAGCTGCTGTGCACACGGTGGTCTCTCTTTCATCTGGTGCTAACATCACTGGGGTGTCTTCCTCATCTGTAATGTATTCCTCTGTCGGTCACTGTCTTTAAAATTAGGTAGGCCTGTTTCATCCTCGTCAACCTCGCTGTTGCCCTCTAAATCTTCCTGACAGGCTCTGATGTATATAACAGAGAAAACTATGGGCCAACTAAGATTATTTTTAATATTTGTTTTATGTTTTATGCCCATATTGTCTCTGAAAATGCAGACAATATCATGACATGCACCCTATGTATTTTTAAGAAATATGAGCTTTTTTTTCTTGTCTTCTTTATTCTTACCATAATAGCTGTTGACAGGCGGATAGTTGCTGATGGACGGGGGCAGGGCTTTGGACTGCTCAGGCTGTAGAGGGGTATACGTTACAGGGCCAGAGTCAAGATCAAAGTGTCTGCTTTCAGTTTGGTCAGATGAAAGTATATGGGCAAAGCTTGGTAATACATGGCACTGCCAAGCCATTCATGAAGTAATGGCTAAGTAAATGGTGGGGGAAAGCTACAAGCACTTAGTTGTTTGAGCCGGACAGAGTGATCAGATCTCAGTGAGAATGCTGGAGACACATATTAACACCAGGTGTCACTATAATCAGGTTAAATCATATCTAGATACAGTCTGGTTATGAGACACATTTTAATGCGAGTAGTAAAGGGGGTCTGAGAGTGTTTGATGTTTGTATTTTTGTTTTGTTTTTTTAGTTCCAGTTTAGCTGTAAAATAAATCATCACATATACATACATACATACAGACTTAATTATTACAAATAATCTGGTAATATTCTGCTGCCTGACTAAGAAGTACATCTGCAGACAAAACATTAAGCTGCAAACTCATTTTCAATACTAAAACATCCAAATAAACAAATTCCAATTTCACACAGAAAATCACTTCCTATCTTAACACATACTAAAGTGAATAATCTTTGTGATGCTCTCTACAGACAGGGGATTCATGGGATGCTTCCACTGCATTTCGCAGCGCTCTACGGATTTCCAGACTGTTGTCGAAAGTTAATATCTAATGGTGAGAATATGTTTGAGTAATTGAGTCGTGCTCCTCAATTTATCCTACAGGTTTTTTTAATACTGACACAACATGAATTGTTTCCACTTAACAAAGTGTTAATGTTGGTCGTGTATCATTCAGGTCAGTTTTACGTGATGCCGTCTAAAACGCCGCCAGCTGGGGTTGATATAAACACCTTAGATGATTACGGGAGGACCTGCCTGCATGCAGCTGCCTCTGGAGGGTGAGCTCACACACACACACGCACATTGTCACATGCATATATATATATATTTTTTTTAAACTCCATATACATTCACAATACATACGATTAAACAGTTTGACTAACTGATAGAAATCTGCATGTTTCTCAGCTGATTATAGTTGAAGACACTTGACTGTTTTCCTTCTATTTTTACAATGTGATGCGTGTCATCTAGACATTTGGCAGATGATTATCCATGTCTAAAATGTTGTCAGTACTTTAGGAAGATCTTTTCTGCTTGTGAAAATTATATTTCACCATATTTTTTGTTAGATTTTGGCCATCTTGAAATCCATCGTATAGCTTAAATCCCGTCTTGCTGTTTTATCGTCAATTAGTTTCTGAACGTGTGGATCGTTTTAACCATTAACATAAAACATGAATGCAATTTATTAATGTAAGAATGTGCAGCAATAAATGACACACTATAGCTCTGCTTCAAGTATGACATCATTTCTTGAAACACTGCTTTTTCCTCCTGTGACAGAAATGTTGACTGCCTGAACTTGCTGTTGAGTAGTGCCGCTGCTGATCTGGATGCAAAAGATCATTTGGGAAGGTAAGAGGTGCTGCATATCTGGAGCTAAGACTTTAACTCTACTTCGGCGTTACCTGATATCACAGCTGTCCCCTGTTGCACCTCACAGATCTCCTTTGCACTATGCTGCCGCTAACGGGAACAGCCAGTGCACTATCGCCCTGGTGAGAGCAGGCGCTGAGGTCAATGAGCTAGATCTGACGGGCTGCAGCCCTCTGCACTACGCTGCTGCTTCGCACACCTTTTGTGGGTGAGAGAGCATTTACTGTCGGTTTAATGTTTTATTCGTTTTACTTAGAGCAGTAAGGACAACAATCTGTGGACAGGTCGATAATCAAGAGTTCATTCAAGACAGTTTTAAAAGTGTCTGTCGTTCTTTCAACAGAGGGGAAACGAGCTCTGAGTCTGACCTCAGTGAGGGAAAGCAACAAGAAGCCTCTCTGTAAGTGACATATACATCTTAACTGTGTGTTAGTGTTGATTTAAATTTTGTGTTTGTATTAACATGTTCAATAAATTGACCAAAAAAATCATAAAGCAGATAAACTTTATATGTGTACAGATGTGCAGAATCCACAATAATTTAGTCTTTCAGTCAGTAAATGTGGACTGACTTGCTGTAACTGAGCCAACTGCTCAGTTATTTGGAAAAAAAAGTGAACAAAATCCGAGATCAGAAAAAAGTCACAATCTTTGAAAGATAAATAGGAAAAAAAGGTGAAAATCAGACTTAAATTATTTTAAGTGTTGAAAGCATTTGTAAGATTTTGAACACTTTGCAGAAACAGGGTTTCGTTTTGATATAAAAATGCATTAAAATGAGTTTTTCTATAGTATACTTGATCTTTAAAAACAAATGCCAGAACAATACACAGAGAAGCCATGTATCATGTAGAGGAACCTTTAATGTATTTCCCAAAGAAGTTGAGAAGTGAATATTTATAAAACACTTTATACACAGTCTTTCTTTGATAACTTCTTGTTGTTGTAAAAAGACATACACAGAGGCAGGTTTCTTAAAGGGACAGTTCACCTCAAAATAAAAAATACACATTTTTCTTACCGAAAGTGCTGTGTATCAACTGTATCAATTGTTTTTGGTGTGAGTTGCAGTTCTCTAGATGGCACTATGCTTGTTGTGCTGAAAGCTTAAAAAAAATACATTTGAAAAACTCTACAGTAATGTCTCTTTCTAGAAATTATGACCTGGTTACTCAAGATAATCCACACACCTTGTGAGCAGTTTCATGTAGGGACTGTTTTCTTTTCATGAAACTACACCCGCCAACCGCACACCACACACCACACAGAGTGAAAGCGAGACATTGAGAGACATTGCTGTTGTGTTTTTCAGATGTTTTGTTTGGCACTTTGAGCACCACAAGCCAAGTGCCATCTAGTTTCATTATATTGATGAGAAGGCAGACATAAACAGTCTAGACTGATAAACAGCACTACAGGTAAGGGAGGAAATATGTATTTTTGATGAGGGGTGAACCGTCCCTTTAATGTTGTGCTCTGTGTTTTCAGGTGTTTAGACTTCCTGCTTGATAATGGGGCGGACCCAACTCTGAAGAACAGTAAGGGTTACAGTGCGGTCCACTATGCAGCAGCTTATGGGAACAAACAGCACCTGGAACTGGTCAGTAGTATCTTTTATTTAGAGGCAGTTTTGTCTTGTGTAAATGATTGTAGACTCGGCCTACAGTAGTTGAAGATTTTTTTTTTTTCTTGCAGCTCCTGGAGATTTCTTTCAACTGTCTTGAAGAGGTTGAAAGTAATATTCCAGTCAGTCCTTTGCACTTAGCTGTAAGTACAACATGATTACGATGATACACTAGAATAGCTGTGACATTTACATGAAGACCACATGTTTACAAGCCTTTGTCCCTACTTTCGTTATGCATTCTGCTGTTACAGGCATACTATGGTCACTGTGAGGCGCTGCGTTTGCTTTGTGAGACATTGGTGAGTCTGGATGTGCGGGACATTGACGGCAGAACTGCCCTCCACCTGGCTGCTCAGAGAGGTTTCGCCCCGTGTGTGGAGGTGCTGCTGAAACATCAAGCCTCTTACACACTGAAAGAGCACAAGCATAAGCGGACGGCTATCCATGCTGCAGGTGTGTGTGTGCGTGCGTGTGTGTGTGTGTGTATTGGGTCCCGGGATGTTTAAGGAAATCCTTATATGACAGGGTTTGTACAAACACATATCAGTATATATCATGTAATTAATCTCTGTGGAACTGATATTTTTTTACTTGACCCCTTTTCTTTATCTTTTTACTTCCCCTGTGCAGCTGCTGAGGGCCAAATGGACTGTCTGCTTTTATTGGTCAACAGGGAACAAAGTGCTGACGTCATCGACAGTCCAGATACACAAGGACAGTGAGTCACTGTTATCAATGGTTGATTCAGTAAACTCTGGACATGCTCAGAGATTACATACATAACTGGTCATTTTAAACATAATAGAATATTTTGTCTTATTATGACATGACAGTGTGTAAAATACTGTTTTTACTGTTAATACTGTGTAAAATAATTTGTAACATGTTTATAACCAAAAGCAATGGTGCTGTGATTATTTGCTTACTTAATAACTTTTTTTTTTTTTTTTGTATGCAGGACGGCTCTCATGCTGGCGGCTCTGGGATGCCACACTGACTGTGTCCACATCCTGTTGGAGAAAGGAGCAAAGGCTGATGCTGCAGACAAAAATGGCTTCACTGCACTACACAGAGCTGTAAGTATATTTGCTGTGCTTGTGTGTGTGCATGCCCTATCACTTAATTAAAGGCACATAATGATGTAAATGGGTGATAAGTCCCTTTACAGGCTCCTGCATGTGCCAGATATATTGTTGTTAATATCCTGTGTTCTCTCGCTGCAGGCCGCGTTGGGCAGTGAGGACTGTGTATCTGCTCTGTTGGAACATGGAGCCTCTGCTCTGTGTAGAGACTTTAAGGGAAGGACCCCACTGCACCTCGTAGCGTCCCGTGGCCACACAGAGCTACTTCAAACTTTGCTAAAGGCTGCTATGAAAGCTGACCCTCTAGACTCCATATTGGACTACAGAGGCTACACGCCCACCCACTGGGCTGCCCACCATGGTGAGACGTCAGGGCAAGAATTTATGTCAAATGTATTTAAGTATTTTCTAAAAAAAAGAGTTTGGTTCAGTGCTGTTTAGAATAAACATAAATACAAATAAAGCTTGACAAACACATATGAATGGACATTTTGTGGAGCGGCACCAGCACATTTTCTCACCACTACTTTTTAGCCGCAGCGATATTTTAGCCTTTGAATAAATCTCTCAGTTTTAACACTTTCCTGTCTTGTTGAAGACGTGCATGATGTGATTTTGTATGATCATTATTTTACAAAGACTTAAATATCTGCCTGTGTCCTGTGTCTGCAGGGCGTGAAGGATGTTTACACATTTTACTTGAAAACAAACTTTTTAGCAACCAGGAGGGAAATCAGTTCACTGCATTGCACTGTGCTCTGTGAGTACTGTAAATGTTCATCATACATTATGTTTATCAGATATTACCAGATAACGTTTTCTTTAGTGTGATTCTTCAAAATTTAACAACTCCCTTCTTCTTACACAGAGTTAATGGACATGATGTTGCTGCTGGACTTCTAGTGAAGACTGTTGGCCCTCAAATTGTAAACGTTTGCGATGCCAAAGGAAGGTGGGTTCTGCTCTGAGCTGAGCTCTTATTATCATAACAGATCTATTTCACGCAGCACTGCCAGTAGGGATCAGAAGTTGTAGGTTTATTTTCAATTCAGGTATGAGTCTGCATGCTGCGGGTGTATGTGTGCAATTAAATCACTCTTATGACAGCTCAACATGATAATTGCTGCTGATTTGGTTCACAAATTTCTCTGTTTTAATTCAGTATTAAGTTAAGAAAAGGTTATAATATTGTATGATAGGTAAACAATAACATTTTACTAAAATCTCAAATGTAATAATGATTCACTAATTTAGAATTTTGTTAAAGGGGACCTATCATGCTCATTTTCAGGTTCATACTATTTTAGGTTTCTACTAAGACATGTTTACATGCCTTAATAATCAAAAAACATTTTAATTTTCTCTTATTTTGCTTTCTCTCCTGCATTTACCCTCTGTTGGAGATTCTCCATTTTAGCGCCTGTCTCTTTAAGCCCCCATTCTGAAAATGCCCAGTCAGTTCTGATTGGTCAACATTTCTGGGTCTTCTGCATCTCAGTGTCGCTGCATCTTCATCGCAACTTGAGGAAAAAAATCACCAATTAAAGCTTCTAAACTTAACCAAACATGTTCCAGCAGAGTTATGATCCAAAACTGGGGAGAAATTAACAACATCAGCAACCAAGATTACATGTTTCCTGGTGTTAGTAGGAAACACTTTGGGTTGTGTGCCTGAAGCAGATGACCATATAAAGACATCTGTCACAATCTGACATCATCTTGTCTCAAAAGAAGAAAGATCTGTTGGAAACACAGTATTAAAACTAAACACCTGAGGTTTTTGCTTTTAGCGATTACTTTTACATACATTTGCCTCATTATTTAAAACATTGGCCACATTGAATATGAACATCTGTCACTGTAACATCATATATGTGACAGGATCTAAGGAAACACATAATAGGTCCCCTTTAAACCCGCTATGTTTTGTTATCCTAAAAGTTAGAGGGAAGATCTTTCATAGCTTGCAGGAAGATGCTAATTAAACAGTATTTTCATGGTCAGAAGTGGTGAATATGTTTTCATGTGTTTGTTTTGTGAGTTCAGGACGCCACTGCATGCGGCTGCTTATTCAGGAAATGTTGCTGGGCTCCAGCTGGTCCTGGCCCAGGGAGCAGACGTCAATGCTGTGGACCATTGTGGATGCTCTGCTATGATGGTTGCTGCTGAATGTGGACAGACTATGGCTGTTGGTATGTGATTGAAATTCCTGCTGTCATTGTCTTATAGTGTGTATGCTGTTATCCTTATCAAGACCTTGGAAACCTTTGAGCACATCAGGAATGTTTTCAGTTCCAGAGAAGGACAAAATCCACAATCTCCATTTATGCCTCCATTATTTATTTTAAAGTACTCAATTGTACATGATGATTTAAGATACGTCTCCTTTTAGCACGTGGGTTCTGTTGTTTTGACCCTCACAGCCCTCACTTATGTTTCCCTTTAATACACCTTATAAATCTGTTTCCCTGTTGCACTGATAGTAAGTTGCTAAATGTCAAAGTATCTGAATGTCTAAGGTCCATATTTGTTGTGAAAGCTGTTTTATTTTCTGCATTTCAGAGTTCTTGCTGCACAAAGCGAAGCCAGACCTGACCCTGGTGGATGTCAATAATAACACTGCCCTTCACTTAGCCTGCAGCAAGGTCACATACACATACAAATGCATGTACTGTTTGCATGCAGTGGCACAATAACAAATTTTGCACGTGTGTAGCAGCAGTAATGTAACAACTGTCAGATTAGGTGATGACCTGCCAAAATATAATAAAATCCCAGTTGAAAATCAGGTTAAAAAGGTAATCTAAATCAACATTGTTTTGTTTAATTATGAATGTAGGAATATGGTGCTATAGCAGTGCAGGGTGTGTAATTTACTAAATAATGTAAAGTAATTGAAGGCTTTGATTACATTCTCAGCTGAAACTTATGACATTGACAACTTATTCTGTTTTCAGGCAGTTTGTTCAAAGTGATAATGTGTTTTAGCAGTATAGTACAATGTGTTTTATTCCGCAGGGTCATGAGATGTGTGCCCTGTTGATCCTTGGAGAGATCAGCGACTCCTCCCTCATAAATGCAACAAACTGCTCTCTCCAAATGTGAGTTGCATGCTGTTAGTTAATAATACAAACTTATAAAAACTTAAGAGACACATCATGCATTGAGTATTTAAAAGGCATATTTCAGTAAGACAGAGTGTGTGTTGATAGATTCTGCAGGTTAATAGTGCAGGGCATGAAAATATCACAGTGTAGACCATCAGAACATTTAGGCCAGTTAAGGTTGGCCAGCTAACATGCAATGCTCCATTGAACTGTAAAAAAAACACATAAAATTATGCGTCAGTATTCATAATATTACCAAATTTTCTTGTAGAATAATACGTTTTTTCATGTTATATCAAGACTTAAGACTTTTTTTTTTTTTAAAATAGTATGACTTTATTTTCATTAAATTTCTACTTTATTCCTGTAATATTACAACTTTTTACTTGAAATCTCCAATTTTTTTTCCTCAGCATGGCCCTAATTCTCAGTTGTAACATTGTGATGATGCTGGTGAACAGTATCTGTTTAGTTTACTACGACAATTTTGTATTTGGGTTGAAGTTTAGGAACAAAGTTTTACATTATTGGCTTGCCCGTCATTAGACCCAGTAATACTGCATGTGAATTCTTTAACGTGGTTGCTTGCGTTCCTCCTAAGCGTTCTGTAATCTGACCTATCGTTCTTTCTCATGCAGGCCTCTTCACATCGCAGCAAGGAAAGGCCTGGCAACTGTGGTGCAGGTGTTACTGAGCAGAGGAGCAGCAGTCATGGCTGTAGATGAGGAAGGTAAGCAGGGATAATTTTATTTCTATGACACAATACCACTGTAAATGTCTGGCAAAATGTCCAGGGTGTACCCTGCCCTTGCCCAGTGTCAGCTGGGGTAGGCTCCAGCACCCTTGCAACCCTGTATCAAGATAAGCAGTTACAGGTGATGAATGGATGAATGAATGAATCATACAATACAATACAAAAAAATGTTACTGAAGAACGCTGTAAGATGATTGTTTACCTGTTGGCCCTCTGCAGGCCATACGCCAGCTCTGGCCTGTGCCCCAAACAAGAACGTGGCAGACTGTCTGGCCCTGATCCTTTCCACCATGAAGCCTTTCCCCCCCCGAGAGGCCGGCCCTGGAGCAGCCTCCCACTTCAACCCCATCCTGAAGAACTGCGGCATTGCTACCACCTGTGGCTCCAGCGGCAACCTGTGTCACGCCTAAGTCAAGGTGCTGCAGGAGGGCACTGTGAGCCTCCCGGTGTAGCCCCATGTTGCCATGCATAGCCAAACATGCAAGGAACATATGTGGTCATACATAGCTTCTTTTCTTGTGTCATGACATTTTTACATGTGTGTCATATGCAGCTGCATGCACTCTATGTGCTCGTGCACCAGTAGCATCGATTGCTTCTCTCAAACCTAGTCTTACACAATACTAATAATAGCAGACCTCTTAGATGATTTTCTCCGTCACATGAGTTGAGTTTAGCACATATTATTTTTAATGAAGTATTAACCATTATAAACGAATGGAAGTTTTTAAAATGAGCACACTACACAAGCCTCTCCACTTGAACCCCGTCCGCTGTCAGTATTGACTTAACTTCTCGTTAACCACCAGAGCCTGAAATCTCCATGTTTGTCTTCAGCTGATGCAAGTGCAAAAGTAATCGGAAGGTTGTGTGTTTACGTATGTGTGTGTGTCTACAAATGCTACGTTAGACATTGCTTCTTAATATACTTGTTTTAAAATATCTAACAGGTGCTTCAAACCTTATATGCAATTAATAAGACTGTATTTTTCTAACCTGCCTGAAGTTTAGCTGACATTACACTGATATAAATAACCTCATTATTCTAATGTTATCATGACTTACAGAAGTTACATTTCAGTTTAGTTAAGTCACAAGCATGTGTATAGTGTTAGTTATATAGTTTACAGAGTCTAGTGTATATATAGTTATGGAAATGAAGTTAACCTTCTACTTTTAATTTCTTGAAAATCCCAAATTATTGAGAATTAACCTCAGGTCGCTCTGTACTGTACTGTGGGTGCAATAAAAAGCACATTTTGAGCAGGATGTTGCATTACAAACAGAAGTAACATAATTTCAGTGAAATAAGCCAGAGAATAAAACAAACAAACGAAAGGTTAAAGAAATAAGAAATGTGTTAATATGAACCGTTTCAAAGCACAAGAAAAAAAAGGAATCTTTCAGTTTCTAACCATTAAATTCTTCAACAAATGTGTCATTTCACTGTCTGCAACGTAAGATTCATTTAATTATTGATTGTTTTTTATTAATTAATGATTAAGTGCACATTATGAGCTGCAAGAGCCTAATGCGACATCTTTTAATTGTTTGTATTTTTCTTATCAGCAGTCGAAAACCCAAAGATATTTAATTTACACAGATATCAGACTAAGAGAAAGAGCAAATCCCTCACGTTTAAGAGGCTGACATCAGAGAATCACTGACATCTTTTGCTTGATGAATTTGTTAAACCTTATGCACTAAATGGTTAAATGATTTGTAGTGGATCACCTTGTCTATTAATTGTCCCAGCGCAGCATTCAAACTTTGTTGTTGCCATCATGTTGTCAGTGTGCAGTGAAATTAAATGAAAGAAACTGTTCACATTTAACATCATTAACAATCTGTGAAACACTAGAAACTAAAATGATTGTTCTTGTTTTAATTATTGTTTACTGGCCTAGTGGAAAAATTAGCTTTTACCTTCGTAATTGTTGATAGTCATTAAATCTGTTTTAGGAGATATTTCACATATTCAGAAAAAATTGCAGCGCCCACAGAACTATGTTTTTTTAAATGATATTCACTTGTTGAAGGAGCTCTATATGACATTCAGAGCCTAATTGTAGCTCTTATTACACAGAGACTGTACTATAGGGTCGCTACGATGTCCCTTCTTTATGCTTCCTAATTATTTTTACTCAGAACCAAATAACAGCGGCATCATGCGGCTCCTGTGTGTTATTTTAGACAGCATGCCGGCATCGTGGAATCAAAAGAGGCGTGACGACATGACGTGTAACACAACAGCATCGACCTCTAGTGTGACATATAACATACGTGTCTGCAGCGCTTTATAAGGAATAACAATGGCATTAACATGGCAATAACAATCATTTACTGTCCCTGTTATGTGGCAGCTGATCTCATCCTCTGCTCAGAGGGTAAGGAGCTCCCAGACCTCATTGTTTTCACAATTTGCAGACATTTTCAGCCGCTGTTCTTCTTTGAGTTAACTGCTAACTGCTATCAGCTACCTGTAAAATCTCCTGTGATGAGTCGCACACATAATACGTCGTCAAAACACCACACTGGTGTTGCCCATGATCCTGCCATGCCAGCTGTCCCATTGATGCAGACATCATTGCTGTTGCTACCTCAGGCAAGACAACTCTGCCCCCCCCATTCTGCGATTGTACCTTTTTATGGAGAACGGTGAGGCGGCATAACAGCATGAAATTCCCCCTTTGAAGGGGTCGTGTAAGAGAGGCTCATGATTCAGAGTGTCGTCTCAATATCACCATTAACCGATATATAAGCACAGTGCAGAGCAGCAGCAATTAGCTCGCCGGTGGGGCACAGTCACAGGGACTCACATGCACTAACATGCACACACAGCCAGACCATCTACCACAACAAAGAACAGAGAAGCTCAGATTACAATCTCTGTTCAGGACACTATTACTCCTCTTTATCTGTGCTCAGCAAATAGGAATTTGTTGCCATATTAATGCTCTGAATATCGCGTACAGAACCTTTAAATAAATTAGCACAACATACCTGTACTGGTACAAAGATGCCACTGCCTCTCTCTCTTCAAAGATCAAGTTTTATAAATGGAGTTTTACATTAAATGTTTATCTTTTTTATATTTTGAAAGCTGTATACACACACAGACTTTGATATTTCTCCTTTTCCTAATTGATGTCTCTTCCCAGAGTAATACCCGCTGTGTTATCTTAAAAAGGCTTTAAACGATTTGCACTCTGACATGAAAGTTTACATTTTACAGTGCGGTGTCCTTCTTAAGTGTATGCAAATATGAAATGAGAAAGGAAAGTGCATTTTACAAATGAAACTCAAAGATAACAGTAGAAACTAATTCACTTTGAGCTTGTCCTTCCTTGTTTGATTAGAATGAAATTACAGGGATAAAGTGGTTTGACATTTCGAAACATAATTTGCAGTGAAATGTTTGTCTGTCTTTAGGAAGTGCTCTGTTAGCAGCTATTCATGTCAACAAACTGTCTTCTGTGCATTTTACCGAGATTTCAGGGCTTAACTCCCAACTTGAATACTCTGTGTGATTTAGTTGTGGATGGCATTCATATGAGAGATAACATAATAAATTACTACCACGAGAATGGTCTCTGCAGTGTTTCCTTTCCATTTTGTTTAGCTCTGTGTGAATTTGCACACACTGTTTATCTGAAACAGCACTGCACTCTGCCAAATAACATCTGAACAAGGCTGTCCTACATCTGTACAAGCAAGATGCTAGAACATTTTGCAGCTGTAAATTTTAACCAGAACAACTGAGTTTGTCTGATTAATGAGACTGATTCCACTTTTGTTTTGCAACAACACCAAGTAAATGTCTTCAGTACTTTGACCTGAAAATCAGGCCAACAGAAGAACATTTACTCAATTATATCATATTTTTTTAGGGAATAGGATAGATTTGTGGCTTTTGGGGGAAGAAAATAAGGTCTGAAGTCCCCTCCTGTTCTGCCCCTGCTTTACTGTGGCTCATGTGCATATTGAAGTTATAATGAAAATACGAAACGTGCGAATATGTGCATCAACATATATAAACACAGTGTAAAAAAAGCAAAAATGCTGAGAAATCTAACATGAACAGAGATTTTCCCACTTTCCCATTGCTG